>LUCH01000207.1:71698-169589 GCA_013368495.1 Paragonimus heterotremus | reverse complement strand
AGTTAAGGTGGGAGGGTCTTACGCACCCTGATTTTCTTCCATAAAACCCACGTATTATTTTCAGTGCATCCGTCTGTGTAATCCAACAACGAGTTTCCATGTAGTACGATTATGGCGTCCAAACATCGTACGTCTGCCCATAAGGAGAAGTGTTGACTACCGCATGACTACTGCATTTCATCACAAGCGATATATCTCCAACTTCCAACCTGTACATCATCACTCAAGTTATAACATTCACTTCAATCAGAACTGTTGTTGTTCACAAATTAAAACAAAGCTCCTTTCTAGTTAGCATCTGCCTCTTGGTAATCCAGACCCATAAGAAGCACCAGTATGATGAAGTTCGTCCCAATATGAAATGAGCTGCTTCTATGCGGACTAAACATGCACAAGTACCAGCTTCGTGAGCTTCCTCCAACAGTCTAATAATGCTTCTACTTGTCTGATGCTTGACCGCTCTGATCACAAACTTTTACCAGCGTTTTGGTTGTGTAAGACAGACTTTCAGGTCAGTGTTGACTGAGGCATTGAAAGTACAGATCCATCAAATGTACAGTTATTCAACGCAGGCGACTACAAATATCAGTTAGTTGAAAAGACGTTTTTATCTAATCTGTCTGATTAGTTTATTTTACCTAAATGAACTTTGTAATGACTAGACTCTGGAGCACATATTAGAGCCAGACAAGCAATATGCAATCACTAACGCCCTTGCACAACGATTTATTTCAAGAAACACACCTAAAATATACATGATGTGTTAAGCTTACAAACCTAGGTAGATTACAGAATTCCCTGAACAAAACTTAGCTCTCATAAGAAAGTATCATGAATGTGCATTTCGGAGACAGTGAACGTTGTAGTTGAGTTAGTTAGTACTGGTTCACCCAAATGTAGGTAATGCTAGTATAGGCACTTAAAAGCAGAAGTGTCGTGAGTTTCAGATGTGGCAAATCGGAAAATGTGGTTGTATACGGAATGATTACATTGAATGTGTTCAGCTTGAATTGAACGAAACGCAAAAGTTCGTTTAGAATAATCAAACAACTTAACCATGTAGTGATTCGTAAACAGGTAGCCTTTTTGGAAGTGGCCATGATAAGCGGTAATACAAAAAGCAACTTATAAGGCTTAAAATGTTTTGCATAGTGAAACTTCACTTCTTTTCCACCCTTCACCACATGGAACATGATAGAACTAGTTTATAGCGAGTATAATTAGTAACAAGAGACGATTGTGGGAAAGTAATAGCAATTTAAAGATCGCGACATGTAAAGGATATATAATTGTTAGAATGAGCATGGAAATCCTAAGAACTGCGACCAGAAGAATACAAAAACGAAATTTCACGTCGGAATGAGGATTATGCCGAAAGTCAAGACGATAAAGATCGGCTTGAAATGGAGTAACTGATAATAAGCAACATTACTAACTAGTTACCGCGATAAAGACATGGGAGAGTTCATTCATCATTGTATACAAAGTTAAGGATTTCTCGTGTGGATTGTCACGGAAACCTAAAATGTTTGAAATGCGGCTTAGTGATAAATTATTTTGAAGACTGCAGTTGCGTCATCTTTGTGTCCGGCTTTTTATGAGCGTATAGTAATGGCACTGCGAGTAGTGAATCAGTCAGTTGGTTGGTTGGGATGCGCGGAATGATGAGAGTTTGCAGCTATTCTGAAGTACAGTAGGCTTATCTGCATCCTCAGGTCTAAGTGAACGTTTACCTTGGATTTGACGAATAAGTTTACTAGATTGTTCCTGGATGACACTGATATCGACGTCGTCTTCTTAGATAGAATTAGCTGCGCGGTTTTTACGCCCGTTTGACGGCTTAGATAGGACAATATTTCATTGGAACTGTGGAGTTTGTGTTTATATGTACATCACTTATAGCGTTTTTGTTACACACGTTTCTAAGCCAATTTCTTCAATGTCCCTTAAGATGTGGACCGCTTTGCACACACAACAACTTGCTGAGAAGTTTTATCTAACGAATTTGCTCTTGATTTTATTGTTCCTCAATCTCGGAGATCGCTAAATTAAAATCAGCCAATTTTATGCAAATTGCACACAACAGTTTCGGGTTACTGTTGCGTAAAATTATCTTGAAAAATGTGCAGCATCATTCAGGTAACCGCTCGCTAGAATGTAACTGGTGATCGAAGAAGCCTTCTTCTTCGAGTTTGTTACATTCAACTGGTCGCTTTTTCGACATTGCAACTGATAACTGACTTGTACACCACTGTACGTCAGTGTATGCTTCACCGTATGGCTAAGTATTCGCTCAAGTGACTGTTAGCCGTAATATCAGAAAACGACCTGTTGCTTGAAGCAACCACGAAGAACTTGGGTTCATCGATCACCAGTACATACTAGCAACCGGTCTCCTAGTTAATCCGATCAACTCACTCAAAATCTTGTTACGCAATCGAAAGTTGAGACTGCTAGCGATTAGTAAAACAATGCAAAACAGACAACATCGGTCGGTTTTGTGTATACACAAGGTGGTGGCGTAACCAACCCACTTTCCATGGAACTGATTGCACCATCATTTTATCAATGATTGAATCTATTTGGTTCGTTCATTCACTTGTTGTTGCTGTGTGCAACGTATGGAGAATTTGCAGGTTTTAGTGGTTACTGGAAATAAATCGAGATGTTAGAATCTGGTGACATATATCTTCCCTTCGTTTTAACCAAATGGATAGAGGTAACCCAACATTTTAAGCTTGAAACCTCTGCCTATTTTAGTCGAATAGTTTTCTTCTTCAAATTGCAATCATTCGATTCTCCGAGCTAGCTTGCTCCCATGTGTTCTTTGTTGTTATTCTGCTTGACTTACCAGTCAATCCATCATTTTTCGCCGTTATCTGAGGAGGACATTAAATGCAACCAACCAACGTTTTACGGTTAAAAAGACGTTCGTTTATGGAATTTTCCTTTTATTCGTTTTTCTGTTTGTCCGTTTATTCACGTTCATTTATTTGTTCATTGTGATTTCGCCCGGTAACTTCCAGTTCATTAGTTTGAAATAATATGCAACAAGAAGCAGGCATGCCCAGGACCTTAAAAATACTGCAAATCCAGAGTGGATAAGTGTGCTTTGGTTGTAATTCTGGAAATGCTTGACATTGGGTTGCACTGATTTATCTTCAAATATACAAAGAAACCATCTTTCTGATTATGTTGGTAAAGTGGAGTGTTCAAGTTCATGACTGTACAACAGACGAACTACTTAATTGGCTGCTGTAACTATGTTTAGTGTCTTTGGTAGTTTTTCAAGAACTGTCCCCTTGAATATACGTAATCTAGAAGAAATGATGACCTGTGACTGAAGTTTCCAGTGAGGCGCCAAAATATTTGAAAAGTTGACATACTGTTTTATACACAGTTCAGGGTTAAGAAAATTCTGTTTTCCATCCAAGCTAAGCAGCCTCGGCCAAAACAATTTGTGCACACATGTTTGTTTTCTTCATTCTACCCTATGCACAGTGGTTACGATCGCATTTCTTAGAAAACAATACACTGTGCTACTTGGAGAAAACGGAATGTCATAGCATAAGGTTTAGCGGATTGTGCAAGGTCTCATAAATCTATAAGTTCCGCTCATAAATTTTATAGTGAAACAGAGAGATACGCTTACCAGTAGGTTGTGTAGAAATAGCTACTCGCTTTAGACACATCACACCGTCTTCTGTGCATCCAGTAAGGGTTTCTCTCAAGTAAACTACGTGGATTTTGCTACTGCCGAGCAAAATCTGTGGGGCTATTTGCATCTTTTAGCTACCACTGAGAATTCTGTCATGACAAGACAAGTGGTTCAAGTGACAGGAGGTCCCAACAAAAATTTCGCATCAGCTACCGCGATGTGTAAGAAATCTGAAACAGGTGATTTCCTACTTGAACAATGAAGGTGGAATAAAGCGAAAGTTATTGGATGAAGAACAAGCGTTTCGCGGATAGTATTTATTTCTCGTATTTTCATCAGTCGCATAACGTGTAACATCGAAATCACAGGATTTTATTTAAAGACGTAACAAGTTACAAACCAAAGAACAGGTGTGTTTGTTAACATCAAGCCAGCCTCAGAGTCACATATATACGTTCACGTACACACATATGTGGGGTGAGGGGTGGCGATCAGCAACACTTTCCTGAATTTGAACAAGGGATAGTTTCTATCATACCCGATCACATTCGACACAGAGTTGGGAGATCCGCGACAGTCGCTCACTCAATAAACTTTGTGAGCTTTATCACCGAATTACTGATAACCTTGAAATAAGCTGGTTTATCCTCACTTGAAAACTTCCATTAGTTTTGCCTGTGTATGCTTGCCAGCAATAGCAGGTAACACTATTAATTACCTGGGAAACAAACTTTAGGAGAAACTCTTTTTGTTGATGCTAATGAAAGTTTTCTGATCTCAGCCTGTATGTTCAGTTCTGCAGCTTTGTAGATCGTCTTATTTACCGCTTCGAGCGAATCGTCCAAGTCGTACAATAAGTTTATTGTATTGTGTTTCTTGGCAATACCGCTACCAACTATTCTTTGTTTCATCTCTGTCGCATATCTTTCAACGAGAACTTCGGGATGATGGCTTGGTAGCACAGAATTGCCTCCGACAAAGGGGAACTTAGTTTTTCTATCAGCTGTTCTTAAAACGTTCTCAAAATGTAGGTGAAACTGCGTAAACCCCATGTTTTGACTGATTCGTTGTAGTTGTTGCATCGAAAATAGTCATGCACTCGTAAGTCTTCACAGATGCGTCGTATAACATTATCTGTGATCTCCAAATAACCCGTATTTGTTGAACCTTGTAGCAATTATACCGGGAGGGGGTATGGACGACATGTTGAGATGAGAAACTAGCTTGCAGGCTAACTGAAAACCTCCGTTCCTCGGGAACAATAATAATACCTGTGCTAGAACCACAAACAATTATTAAAACAACAGCGTGAAAGCCAGAGGTTTTGAATTGACTGGGCTTAAACCTATACGTGAATGCTATTGCGATTTATGCATGGTAATGTGAATTTTCTGCCGATGAGCTACCCCTCATAAAGATTTTGGACGTCCGTTTGAATCACACTCCGCAAGCAGTCCCGTTCAGAATTGCATTCTCCTTTGATCCAAAAGCTGTGGTTTGTATCGCCTAAAGTCTTTTTCTATTTCGATCATCGTATCTCAAGTAATTATCAGCATAGTAAGCGAATAAACTAACTCGGTTAGTATGATAAGGTGTTGAATGAAAATATTTGACGATTGCTGCACCAGGGCTTTTGTTTTGCGTTCTGCATGTATACTCGACTATTTTGGCAGTTTAATTAAGCAACGTGATGCGTTTCCAAATTTGAATTACCATTTATTTTGCTATTATGAAGTATAGACAACGAAGACAGTTGAACGCTTGGAGAAGTTTACCTTGAAAAACGCCTTCCACTTCCAGGTTGGATATTTTCATTTACTCACTTTTTCCTTTACAACGTAGATTAACCTAGGTAAGTTAACTTTTCCAGTTAATTTGAACGCATGCCCATCGTTGATTTTTACTCGACCTTCATGCCTGAAAATGTTCTCATTATTTCACTTACGTCTTCCTTGTCACTGACTTAAGCTGTATGGTACAGTTAAACATTTAGTGTTTGCCAATTTTCAGTTCACTTTAGTTCACTCTTCGTGATTTGTCATTCAGTGTTCTTAAACCACATGTGGCACACAAGCAAAGTTTTAGTCTCTGAATTATAACGTGATTATCATGCTCCTACACAATGGCACGCTCTGTGTAGTTCGTGTGAGCCAGTAAGTATAGACTTGTTAATTTCGGATTTATCAAAACCTTGTATTTAGAGTCAGCCCAAAAAAAACTGGGCAATCACTTCTACATTATCAGTTGCAATTGTCAATAACTTGCTGTTATAATGTTTTTATAAGCCTTCATAAAATTATGACTGACGGAGTTGCGGTAACAAACATACTCACTACATAAAATTGTCAACTAAACTGAAAACTACCATAGAAAAATGGACAAAAAAAGTACGTTTCAAACATTTTCTAGTATTGCAAAATACCTCATGGTTGGAAACCTATACTCCAAGCACGGATTATGAGACAATTTTATGTAAGTCATGGAACGCATCAATATAAGCACAGACTGAGAATTGACCAATCTTCGGAATAATGTCAGCAACCTCCAGTTTCTTCAACCGGCTCAAGGACAATCTCAAGCGCATTTCACATTTTTTCACAAACTCTTTCACACGACAGCTTTACAGCAACAACAATATAACTTCGAGTTCTACAATAAATTAGCTCATAAATCATCTTACTAACCAAGTCAGACAAGTTCTGGAACTATGGCCAAGGGACAAATGATCTAGGTGGTTAGAATAACAGCAACATCAAACGACAGATAAAAGTTTGACATTTTAAACGACGAAGAAATTGTGCGTTACATAACTATCCTCGGATGGACTCCATTTTTAAATACCGCTTGATATATGGAAAACGTGAAAATGACACAAACCTAGCCAATGTTCACTGGCTGAAGTGGCTGATCTTCCTAAATTCCAAATGCATGTTGCATCCCCACCCACAGTTCCAAGGTTGTGTACTATTTTCAAGTCATGTATTCAAGATAAAACGTCGAAAACTGGCTGCAACCGATCAACGGGTTGGACCGGGGCGATATCAGAAGAGATTTTTTACCATTACCGATGTCTCTTCTTGAAACTATTGTGAACGAATCGGTATTTTTAAGGTGTTCTACCTTCGGTATCAAAGAATCCCCTGGAAACCATGATTTTACAACGTGTTGCTGGTGTCAGTTTTACTTTGCAATATACTACTGGCAAGTTGATGATTTAGCAACAAAAAGTACGCCGCAAGCACTTCTAATTAACGTTTAGATAAACATGACAGAAATAAAATGTTAAAACTGTCTTTAAACTGTTTGTCTGTAGACGATAATACTTAACTATTTTAAGACTCAGGAATCTACTGAACAAGTTACTTCATCGCAGTAAATTTCAGCCACACCTCACAATTACATATGAAACAAGACCTGACAAAACGATCCTGCATTCCTACCACAGAGAGAATCATTGGTTCAAAGAAAGGCAATTTTAAAGAGCCAACACGGTCTGATAATTGCATGCAGTTCGGCATCGTAGAAGGTAAGTGTGGTATGGTGTGAACACCGCTGATAAGAACAGACCGAAACTGCTTACCTGACTATTGCTTTGGAGGAACTCGCTAAGTTGAAAGGCTAATTAAATGTCATAGCGAAGTGAGGAGTGAAATCAGCGACAGCAATGAAATAGCCAGTATATTAATATACATTTACTTCAGATGAGATCCAGCTATGAAAAGTCAGAGCTTCACCATTATGCCAGTAGTATGGCGTTCTGAATAATAGAACTATACCTCATCTCTCAAACAGGCTCACAACACGGATTAACTGAGAGCCGTTAAGAAGACTTACAATTTATTCCTGCCGGTAGTTAATACACACACAGAGTATACCAACCTACATCTAACTGAAGGCTAGTTACTTTGATAGACCTGAACAGTCTTTTGTCAAAAATAATAAACGTGTTTCAAAGTGGGTCCACTAGCAAATCTTGCAACCCAACGTGGTACTCAGAGTGAGTAGCAGACCGATGGCCTCGTCGACTGAATGACACCCTTTCACCAAGTCGTAACATGAAATTAAGCACAGCTTTCTCGGTCATAATGAAGCATCACAACTTAGTGTTCTTGAATTTTGCTGCGCTGATCTTGAAAGACTTACTCAAATCTGGATTATTTCAAAGATATTACTGGTCTTCGACTATCGTAAGCTTATCATGCAGAGACCTGTAGCAGGAAATATGTGGCAGTCACAAAAGGTTTTAATAATTCTGTATCCAAACACTATAGTATGAACTAATCATGCACGCATGAAATAACTTATCCTATCCTGAACCAGACTTATGGATTGCGGTCTGATTTTGTGACATCTGTGAGTAAGTGATTAACACCACGAGGCACTTGAGAGCTGTGAATTTTCACATAATATTCTGTCAAAATGCTATAGAGTGAAGCTGAACCCATATGTGTGAATTATTTAACTCACGTAACGTCAGAAACTCACAGCTATCGGCTGTCCGAATCAATTTCGTTTCTTAGTCAGTGTAACGATTCACGTCTGATGGTTGAGTTACGCGTAGCCCAAAAAACGGATCCCCAAAATGAGAACAAGATTGGATCCAACAATTTCTGTGGTACTATTAAACAAATGCACCAATAATTACAAAAGGCAAACCTCAATCGTTCGCGACGATAGTTTCGTCCAGCAAAATCAATAGCTTCTCAACAGGACCAACAAGGTCAAAGGTGAACCGTCACGCCAGCGGACCAGGACAAGAATGGGCACTCGCGCCGCGGTCATTTAATGACACATTAGTTCAATAAAACCAAACGGGGTGGGTGAGGTAGTGGGAACAAGTGTCAGGTTAGTGGGGAAAAATAGGGAATGCAAACGATGGGGACGAATTTTCTCAGTTCGCGGATCAACAAATTTACAGTCAGAAACACCTGGACCAAATAGGATTTGAACGTCTTTGCTACAGGGAAGTTATCGACCTCAACTAGAATCTGACAAGAAGCAAAAGAGTCGTATCTCATATATTTTAGGAAGTACATCTCTACTCTACCGGCGGTTGTTTTAGACCAGCCACTTTCTCTGGAAGTGCTGATAATGGTATGCTTTTATCAATGGGTTACTCGTTAGAGCGTTTTTTTCCTGTAGTCCCGAGTACATATAAACTTACCTTTACAGTGTTACCGAAAAATGTTTAGTGAAACGAACACGGGTTGCTTGATTGAAAACGATTACGTGAAAACTCATTATAGATCAGAATGAAAATCAGCAACTGTGGGAACTATTTGTTCGCGCAGGGGTCAGAATCGCGTAACGAATTACTAAACAGATCAACAGAATGCAAGATTCGAGCCCTGACTGTCTACAATCGAGTTGGATTGTGTGGTTCTTAATTTCTAAAGTTCTTGAGTGAAATCCTCCAGGTGGACTGTAGTGACGCCCAAAACTGTCAATCACATACCTGATCGTCTACGCTGGATTATGATAGTATACACTCTATTTAAAAAGCCTTTAAGTGACCACCACCAGTGGATTTTAGAATAACAAGCGAATGAGTATAGTTTTCATTTGATTAGCTCCGGGAAAAGCAAACAGATAAACTTCTGCAGGCACACACCGATCGATAGCCTGATTAAATGGTAGTGAACTCGAGTAGACACATTGTAAAACAGAAAATGTTAAACAATTTTTTTCGCCCATCAACTTGAACATTATACAGAAAAGGTATTTTGGGGATTAATTAGTTTCTCACACTCTCATTCGCATTGTGTGTGACATGGAAATCACAAAGAAGTCATACGTATGTGCAACATTTCGCAAAACAAAGGACATTTGTGCAATGTTACCTGTTTAGTATAACCCCGGTCGTCTCCCTTTCTGTTAGATGCTTTTGCACACGTAGTTGTGGATGAGACTTGGCAAACTGCAAGGCTACCATAAATTTACGATATCAGTCAGGTCTACCACTTCCAAGTACATTGAACCCCCTGTACTAATCCAGGTAACAACCGAGCTTTAACACTAGTAATAGATTCGAAATTAAGTGGATAACCATGGCAACCTATTGAGTTAATACGTCAAACGTTTCATCAGGTTAGGCGTATCGCTTGTTTCCTTCAACATCTCGATCACCTTCATTGGCAGCGACTCATTCATGAATTAGCCTCAATTTGTTTACTGGCGTATTACTGTCGCAGTGAAAAACACGTTTCATCATGAGCCTCACAATTAACTTTAAATGTGGTCTTGTGGTGAATGAGTCATTCTGAACGTTAGTAGCTTGCTGTATCCTCATTTTAAAGCATGGTCATATCAGACACGTGGATAGTTTGTCCCATGGCTGGGCTGTCGGCATAGTTTTCACCCTCACTCATTTTAGTCAGCGGTCAGGTAAAAGAGGATAACCTAGTATCTGACCTGGTTGCCCGCTTCACGGTAATACTCATTAAAATATTCTCACTACTGTATGAAACTAGACCTGTTTGTTGAGAATGAGAGCTTACTGACACGCGCGAGGGAGTCTACCGTACACAGTTGGCGACATCCGAAACAGATTAGCCTGTAACAGTGACCGCAGCCGAAGTAGGCCAGTGCTTCAAATCATCACCCCAAGTGGCTTGCGTTGCACCGCTTGCAGTTCAACTCACACAACACGTATCCAGTGTAAACCCGAAGGAATAAGACCAGTAAGTATGTGAGTGATGCCTTTATGTCCAGCCGGCCAATGTTGGTTAGCCAAGTGAATGGTTAACAGAAAAAGGAAACCCTTATCTCGAGGAAAATAAACACAGAGAGACTGCAATGACAAGATCCAAACTGAGAAGAAATATATGTAAAGTGTAATACAAGAGGCATTTCGGTATACGAGTGGAAGTTACTGTATTCCAGAGAGGATAAAAATGAAAAAAAAAAGATTGGACTACGAAAAGAACAGGTAAGCGATTCATCATACAATACACCAACAAAGCTGAGGAAAAGAATGGGTAGAAGACCGCAGACACTCAAGTTTCTGGAAAGAGGAACGAATCAGTTGCCAAACGACTATAGTCTTGATCGATGCAATCATTAACAAAAATAGCATAGATATATTGATATGACCTACCTAAGTCTAACGTACTCGTCGAATGCGCTGGCCGCCCTGGATCAGTAGGCCACCAGCATACTCACAGTGCACCGTCAGCGAACTGACGGTGAGTACGTTAGGCTACCGTACACAAACACACTAATGTTTTGTGGGAATGCCATTAAATCAGTTAACCATCATCTTGTGAAGAGCGCTTGGCAAGTTTTTTTTAGTTCCCTATGCCATTGTTGGGCAACCACCATGAGAAACGACTACAAACGATGGCCACATGATGCACACATAGTCATGGACTGCAAATAATGTTTGCGACATTATCATACAGAAATTTTTAAATTACAAGAAAACTGCTTGAAGTGTGGCTTGGCGTTTATTTTGATGAGGTTGGGGGTGTTAAAGACTGGTTCCCTGTTTAAATTAGGGAACGTCTTTTGTAGGGGAAACCGCCGACAATCCCTGCAATATTGGTAGTAAGCCGCTGTACTATGGTTCTTGCAAGCTGCTACATTACTTCCTATTGTCTGAGGGGCTTGACTGACCTATTGCAAACTGTTCCCTGTCACTAAAAGGCTGGTTTAAACGTTGAACAGATTCGTTGAAATGTTAAAACTTCTTTTTACTAGGTTAGGATCTGCGGAATCAGCTGAGCTGACAATGACGACCCTGAATCTAGTCGTTCACGATGTCACAATTTAGTAACAGACAACACCAAAATAATTTATGCTTTCTACTGAATGTTGTACTATACTAAACTCAAAATTTGTTTACAAAATGTGTACCGAAAGAGAGCTTATGTAAACATTTGATTCCAGTGATCATTCGCAAAATGTTTGACAGCCGTCTTGAATTGGTGGTCCAGACACCTATTCGCTGGATCACGAGGTGACGACCGCGATGCCTATGACCTATTGGCTTTATGTCTAGACTACCAGTGTTCTGATAGCCTACAATTCCGACCTTCATTTACTGTTCGTGCGTTGAGCTTCCTTGGGTGTACGGTGTTGATGTAACCCAGAAGGAAAGGAGCGAATATCCATCCCAAAGACGGTGATTACTAATAAGACCTGCTTGTGATAACTTTCTCAGCCCCTTCTAGACCCAAGTTGGGGCTTACCAGTCTACCGATTAACCAGTAACGAGTGACTAATTCCAGACTGTTGTATTCAAGAACGACGGAAAATATCAGCAATAAGTAAGCTTTATTAGGGCAACTGTTACAAGTAACGTTACGGAAAACTCTCAGTCCACACAGCCCAGGCAGCTGATGCCCGCATTTGCTATCGATCGCTTAAGGGTCAGAGCAATCTGATTGGCCCACTGCATGGCTCACTTGCATTTGATTGGACACAACACAGACCACGAGAGAAGAAAGTTAATTCATCAAGCCAACTAAATGAGGACACGTCCTGTGGACGTGGTTACTTTCACTGTTGACTGAAACGGCGGATACGAGCACCTAACACCAAACAGTTATCCTGAACGTGAGATGACGTACGTACGGCCCCCATCCTCTGCTCACTGCAGGCCTGCATGAGTATCTCGTTTCTCCGTATCGATTGGTCGGTTGACCTTTGCTGAAACCACTGAGAAACAGAGCAAACAAAGTTAGTTCTAACCGACTACCTTCATAGTCTGCTGATGCAAACTTTCCGGAATCTCGTAGCGTATAACTATGGGTGACGTAACAACTAATGAACCAAATAATAATAATGACAAAATAGTACTGTGTTCTTAATGTTTAACGCTGGAGTTCCGAATTGCTATTATCTATTCAGATGTATTTCCGAATGATAGGCAATCAAGCCAGGTTTTAATCAAAAAACATAATTATCACGTGAACCATGTTTGCTAACGTAGAATGTTTCCAAGAAAGTCGAAAATAATGTGATTCTGAAAAATATGAGTAATCGACTATCTAAATGCAACGCAATTTCACGTCCTTGCATGGGATTAATGACACTAGTTTCATGAACGACTGTCTGAGTGTTATTGGTTTTCTTTAATCTGCCATCATAATACAAATCTTAGGCCCACGCACAGTTTTGGTAGTGATCAACATTTCTGTTTGGCCACGAAGTGCACTAAACAGGGATGATGGGAAGTGGTCCGTAACAAGGAGTGCAGGGTGTACGACTTTTGAAGTGTCCAAACAAGAACCATTGGAGGGGCGGATAGACTAACACGGATGTGAACATACACAAGCTACTCAGAACCGACGACGAATTAGAACCGTAATTCGGCCTCTGCAACGTAGTCAGTACAGTAGGCTTAACAAAACGAAATGTGCAAACAATCAAAAAAAAACGTTTCGGTCCAATAAGATGTAAAGTGGACATTCGTTTGAGACTGTCTAATCAGAAACAGTCGAAAGCGTAGGTAATCCTTCTCCCAGGTGGCCACTGGCCCGAAACAAACGGTAACGTTATCTTTTCTGCGGCTGCTAGTTGCTAACTTCATTCAACAAAAACTGAAAGAATAATTCTGAACAAGATGAAGAGGAGATAAGCTACGTAGAACTGCTTTATTTTACTGGTTTTATTGTTCTTTTGGAATATAAGGCCAGAACCATTCTGTGAAATTTTCTAGAACACAACGATTAATGCAAACTTCTTTCGGAATGCACTGGACTGCAGTGTACTCAACCGAACAAAAAGCTATTCTGGTTTTTCGGCAGCGTAACAGACAGTTTTACCAATTTACTAGGCGAACTTTGCTTTCAGAATGTATGTTTCAAGCCGATTTCTTGGCCGGGTTTGGATAAATAATGATTTCTAACGCCTACAATATTCTGCTAATGTATATATACAGTTGCTTGCGGAGGCTGAAAGCAGATCATTTGAGAAAATACGTGGCTCTACGTAGCTGCCCGGTGTGAGTTAATTGTGGGAAGACAGTCGATACCGATAGAATCAACACGTGTTCCGTATGAATTACCTAAGAGCCGTCTGATGACCAACAAATAACAATCTTCTAACCTCACACTAAAAGCATACTTGTCCAGCAGAAACACGTTTACTTACAGACAACCATTAATTTCATTATTCTATTGTTTTGAGTGCTGTAGACAGAGAATGCAGAAAGGTTGGTGTGGGTGACTGTCTGAACGCATTCACTGTTGCGCGTGCACCACCTTTATAGTTGACCACACACAACTCCAAGCGTTGTGTTCTGACTTCGTTGCGCTTTACATCATTGTGCAGGTGTTCAAGAGACAGTAACCACCGGTGCCTTGTTACACATCGTCAGTCACGTACATGCAATAGTATTAAAAAAACATCAAAACTTTGTTATACCTTGAACCGTGAGAGGTTCAACGATTCTATTAAACATTTCTAAACACATAAGTGAGTTAGACATGAATAATTTGCGAAACTCTCTCTCTCTCACCATCAGTTTACGGCCTTTCACCTGCTTCAATTTTAGGGTGCTTGATGAATCAGGTGAGGCGAATTGGCGGAAATGACCGGCTGTTTTGACCTAATAAAGTCACCGCAAACGAACAGACCTTTGTTGATCATCTCGATGGTCACTTCGGTTGATGTTCCCAGGTACGTTTACCTAAACGTCGTTTGCTACCTATCCCTTCCTGTTCTACTCACATAAATGTTATAGTTCGCCTGATAAGGTAGCAACGAAGACAGGCTTATTTACTGCGCGTTTTGTTCCATGGATGAACCGAGCGTATTCACATTACACTACAATGTTTTGCCAGTTATTTGGCAGAAAACCGTGAGAGATATTGGGTCTTTAGAAGAACGAGTAAGAAGTATTTTTTTGGGTTGGCATTTTCTGACTCACCACTTTTCGACAGAAGCATAGTTTTGTCAACAGGTTTCCGTTATCCGACAAAAAGTCAAACGCACTCCAATGTTATTTGGATCATCAATGAACGGCTATTTTGTGACGGGAATGTGAACATAATTATGTTATGAGAAGAAACGCGCAACAAACAAGCTCGTTTTCGGTGTTTCATTATCAGGCTAAATATAACGCATTTATATAGGTTCCATGGAGGTGGTAGATAACATAGCACTGAGGCGAAAGATTTCAGTCGACAGTTTCTGTCCAGTTTAAGTCGTGAGTCTTAGTTACAAAACATTGATCACGTGAACTGTACGGAATCTGCGAGAAGCATGTCACATCTATGCGATTATTCTATCCTGCGTTTGCGTACACGACCACGGAAGGTTCAATGTTTTGACTAGCCATTTTTGAGCGTACAATGATGGTGAGTATAGGCGAGTTGCAATGGCCTCTGCAACTGACTCATTTCAGTTGTGTCCATGGAAATATTCATTTTACCCTAGAACCCGAATCACCCACAGGTATAGCTTTCCTAGACGTGTTCATGTCTGGTCGCGAGGACGGCACGGTACACCGAAAACGAAAATTGAGCCTAGTGCATCTTTTCGAAAGGGGCTGACTGGATAGTCCATAGGAATGTGACAGATGCGATCAATTGTTTGTGGTGTTCAATCTATATGAAAACCGAAATACCCTACTACTCATCAATAATCAAAATACCACTCAACGAGTTAATGGTTTCTGTAATTTTAATTCGGGGCGAAGTCCTACTCAACGGGTCATTGATTGGAGTTAACAAGACTGTTACTTGGTCTTCTCTCGAGGCGGTCGGGCAACCTGATCATTATTCAGCAGCAAAAGCGTTTGAGCGTTCACCTTTGATGATTAAGTTGTGCCTAATTTGAAGTCAAAAGTAATGGTACAGGGTGGTAGGATTAAGCCCTAGTTGCAAATCTTACAGGTACAACTATACCCGATAATTTCGTAAGTTCATGGTCTGCAATCCGTACGCCACAAAAGGTAAATAACTCGCAAAATGAGACTGTTGTGTGGGATGATGTCAATTGTGACTGGCTCTTCCAAAGCATAATCAAGTATGTACGTTTCTTTCTGTTATCGTTCCACTTGAGGAATTATAAAAGCCATAAC
The DNA here is from genome assembly GCA_013368495.1 of Paragonimus heterotremus. Lineage (NCBI taxonomy): Eukaryota > Metazoa > Platyhelminthes > Trematoda > Plagiorchiida > Troglotrematidae > Paragonimus > Paragonimus heterotremus. The sequence goes on along the minus strand of LUCH01000207.1, from coordinate 153,903 downwards.
CTTTCGATCACTTTCTGGTTTACCGTCAATTAAGATGGCGATACAAACCAGAATAATGATAACCATTTTATTGGTGCTCGCTAATCCACAGTTACACTCAACAAGGTACCTATAAACTATAAACAATTTTACTGAATCGCTGATTCTTTTCGGTAAGCATGATAAGAGCATGAGTCATCAACACATGTGTTGGTAATGCAAACACAAATGACAATTTATTTGTGATTTGTTTGATCTTTCCACCACCCGCTGCAAAGAAGAAAAGTTACCAATTAAAACATTTGAGCACATCTGCCAACTATGGTCCTCTGTGACTACTCAATAGCTGGGTTGTGATCTTGAGTGCACTCGTGAAGCAAAGCGAACAGAACTGGTGGTTACAATAACTCAAATCTACTAGTCAGCACCAACCTGCAGCACTGAATCACAGTGCTTATGATAAAATAAACGCATCGACTTTCAGAGTTGTATGTATGCAGGCGCATGCACTAGCTATATGGTTTGCTTTTACTTCAGAGGATTACAAACAACTTGTACATAATATGAAAAGGCTCTGATGCTAAACACGCTCTCTTACTCTGTCCACTATGGGTTACTCTTTATGCCTTAACTGTCTTTGATAAGCTAATGGCGTTGTAACAAGTTAGCTACAGCAGAAGTGACAGCTCAATCAGGATACTCCTTGACCAAGACAAATACATACGCCTACAGCTGTTGTCTGAGGTCCACGGACTTGATAAATGCAAGCACAAGAACAGTAGTATGCACAGAGTGCCCGCTTTGGAAAGCTCTGGTAGCATTATCTTACGGATTCATTATCTAGACAACTGGCGAATTCTAGTACCACTCACTAGCCTCACTGATCTAACAGCCGCTTGTGTACACCGTCTTCCCCGGCTGGATTACTTATCTTCGTTAAGAGGACCCCAACTACTGATAACAACCTCCTTAACGGAAAAAATGACGAAACAGGTGCACACAGCCTGACCTGGAGCCAAACTACAGTTGCCTATTGAGATAAGGTACCTCCCTAAAAGACCAAAAAATATTAGATCTGAGTGAAAGCAAATGTACACTACTTTAAAACCCAATACAATTGCTCCTAAGATTGCTTCAAGTAACCTGCAGTCGGATGCCGAACCCAGCCCAGGAGTACAGTACAACCCCAACTCTCCACCATTTCATCAGGGGATGGGTCTCTCAAAGCATACAAATGCATAATAATTCGGTCCTTTACACTTGAACTATCTTCCCCGTTAGCTTCATCTCCTACCATCCCTATAAAACTGACTTCTGGCATCGTTCTTACACCAACACGCCTTCACTCCTGAACAACCTTGAAAAGCTTCAGTACCTCTGTCTTCGAGGAAACCCATTTATCTTAGACATCACGGAGACGTGGTAGAAAAAGTGTGGGAAGGCGAATTGTCCAAACCTGATATGATAATCTTCCTTAGTGGCAGGAGAATCTACAAAGGAGGCGATGCAGTCTTCTATTTGGGCCGCACATAGAGGCCAACATTATTCTTAGCAGGGTGTCATTGGATCTCCCGGAATTAGTCTGGCAAATAGTGAACGTCACTCAGAACTTTGCTTCTTTGATTGATGCATTCTGCAAATCGCTATCTGCAACCACGAAAGCCGACACGGACTTGCACTACGCTCTGAATTGACTGCAAGCAAATCTTAATAACTGAAGACTGTAAACAGCCGGAGCTAAATTTCCCAAACCATTTACTTAACATTGCAATATCTTCCTCCGTCAGGAAATTCTCTGACGTGCTGCGGGAAGGCAAACTACTTCAGCATGTCCAGGACCATATCAGGTGGTGAGTGAGCCAAGCGCCGTTCTACCTTGATTAGCCTCTTAGATAATCTGAAAATCACAACCATGCTTGATGACGATAATCAAGGGATAGCTGAATTCAGTTGTCTACAAGAAACTAGGCAGTAAATCCTCCGAAATATGGAATTAAATGGTTTATCTTGAGATATTGTTCTCAGGGATGAAGACACAGCTCAGTAAGACCAAATGGCCTGAATCCATCGCCACGCTTATCCAAAATTACCACTGGTAGCACATCACCCAGGATGTATCTGATGCCTTAAACAAACATGTTCCACCAGAATATCAACGATCTAGCAGTCAAAACGTCTAAGAAACTGAACCAAAGACCTTATTACACTAAAACTCTCAGAACAGGACAGTTATCAGAGTGAACAACTGAACTCGCATTTGTTAAAGTTTTTGTGTGGCGCAGCCGTGGCATGGTTGCTACTAGACGGGAATGGTTTTGTTATCAACGTGGTTTTGATCAAAGCAGAAGGTAAGTCTTAAGTTTTTTCCACAGAGCATTCTCAGCGCACATAAGGAGTACTGTTGACATTTCGCAAATCCAAACCTCTGGTGAATGAACGGGCGGCCAACAAAATGGGACAAATAGTAAGTAAATTGTGCACAACTGTAAAGCGCAAACTACTTTTGAACTCATGGGGAGCAGTGTGATTGAATCATACCCAAATTTCAGTGTCACACCTTAGAACCAATCTAGGCAACATACTGACCCACAGCGCATCCGGTCGAGACCCGAGTCTCTTCTGTCGTCTTAGGAAACCGTACCATCGATTGATCTGAACTGCTTGCAGAATTTTGTAATCACCCAAGTCAATTGGTCCTCCACCGGATGCCTGGAGGCAGTTCGTACTCATACCTATCTTTTTGGGGTAGATACGGAGATGATCCTGCGAATTATCGATCAGTAAAGTTGATTTTAGTAGTCCCCAAAGTAATAGACCGTTTGCCAGCTGATTCCCTCAGGGTCAAGGTTGAAGACCTCCAACTCATCGGCAAGGTACATCGTGGATTCTGTAAGGGATTATCATGTAGCACAAATCTGCTGATTGCTTGTGACTTACAGACAGAGGCTGGCGACGGAGGACTAGTCAGTGATATGGTTCATCTTGATCTTTAGGTTTCTCTGACAGGATTGCTCACGTCATCTGGCAAAGAAAACCTCACGGTTGTGGCATGGATGAACGCTTATTCACGTGGCTTAAGGATTAATTAGGTTCAAAGTGAAAATGGTTCTTTGCTAACAATGACGTTTCTCAGTGATCCATTTTATGAACCCTGTTTTTCCTCACCTTCGGTCTTGAACAACCCAACATAATTAAATCACCGATGTTGCTCGATGCCGATGTCCCACAACTCTGGCAAGTTCCGAAGTAATGGAAAGACGCGATAACCTTGCAGAACGGTGTAAGCTGTCTGAACCAGTTGTCCTAGTTGTCCATAGAAAATAACTTGCCGTTTAATGTCAACAAATGAAGGCTGATGCACATTCGTCATCGACACAAGGCTGTTTGCATCAGTGTGTGAAGGAACCCTAATGAAAAACAGTGTAGATCTGTTTAGAAAATTATGTGGCCGAGGCTAAAGGGACGCAGTTAACCTTGAACCTCTTAGGAAGACTTATGGAACATTCCGCCCTGAAGTGTTTCCTACTAGGTTAGTCTCTACAATCCGCCCATAGCTGAAAACGAACGTACGGACCTGTCGTTCTTACTTCGCAAAAGATTTAGTCACCTACTGAAAGTGTTTACAGACAGATCACTAAAAGAATTATGAGGCCCAGAAAAATTTCGTACTAACAGCGATGAGCAGAAGTAATCAAATTTTAGGTTAATTACAAACATCTCAGGATACACACAATTCTTGTTCACAAAATATTCCGTACCCCCGGGTAGTCCACCGGAGCAGCTTCACCCAATAAACAAGGATGAACGTCCAAAGGATCACTCATTGGAATCGGTTTGTGGGGTATGAAGGTTATGTCGCAGGTGGAACTGCTTCGCATTTGAGGTCTGTTCACACTAGAAAGCACTGCCCAAGTATGTCATTACGGCCGAGTCAATTAAGTGCAAATATTTTGATCAGTTGAGATATACGTGTGAGAAAACTTGTCCTACAAGTTTCCTAACAGTCATTCTAGCCTATTCGCATAGGCATATCTGACGGATTGTTGTTTCAGCGTTTGTCGTGGTATGACTGTAATCCAACAACTTCACTTCACCGAAACAAATTTCGTTAACAGTAACTTCTTGTTTTTTGCGCTTCATCTTATGACCTCTTGATGAAACCTGTGTAATTGTATTAACTTGAAAAAGAATTACCGAAAACATTGTCCGTCACATCGTTACTTTTGACGTTATGGGAATTTTCCGACAAATGCCCCTTAATTTACTTCTGTCCACTTTCTCTCCACATATAAATCGTCCAGCACAATCTTCTCCGTCCAATACAGGGCCAGTAACATAAGAAAAAACCTCTTACAACCATTTGCACATTTATGTGCACACACAGTTTCACATTGATTAATGAGTGAACCCTTTTGCTGCGTATTATTCTGTCTGTCTGAGTACGCTACCTACTGGCCAACAGACAACCACATCCGAAACCTTGTCTGGGTGATAAACACAAGCACCAGTCGTCAGTGTCAATGACGAGGCCGCCTTCATACCCATTAGACCAATTAGGATAACCATGGCAAATAGTAGGTCACCTGACCATATCACAGTCATTAATCGATCAGAGACAATTACGCTTCTGTAAACTGAGATCAGTTGTCATTGTTCTTTCACTCCGCTTGTGTACAATGCCGGAGAAACTTGTGCAAACTGTTGCCTCTCGTACGTGTTCATACGTCTCTGTGGATTCCAACACTGAAAGTTCAAACGCGCATTTTGAGATCGTTACTTTACTTCTTTCACCCCAGAGTAATTTACAGAATATACCTAGCTTATGCTTGAGAGGTCACCAGATCGACATATCAGCTGACAACTATTGCAGTGGAGTTGAGCGATCGTATTATACTACTCATACCGCGGCTATTCAGTAGAAGGTGCAGGGTATGTTTTTTGACAACATACACGCCACAAGAAGGCTGCAGGAAGGATAATCAAAGTGCAGCATCACCCATAACGGTCCCTGTTACTTAATGGAACTGAGCATTGACACATGTGGTAGCCAAGACTGTCTGAGGCCGAATACTGCGTGCAAATGAGTGGTTTTGTGACAGGTCTGGTTTACATGCTTAACCTGTGTATTGTTTTGTCGAATAAACAACACTTGTGCCATCCGGGTTCTTGGATCATAACACTATGGAACAATGACTAATCGGTGACGTGTATACAAGTGAGAATGTAGGTATGTGTGTGTACGTTCATCGTTAGAAGGGAGAACGAGTCACCGAACGATACCCATTTTTGTGCATGCATCATGTTTGCATGGACCGAATTCGGAGACAGACAGGTCTATTTGAAAATAGCTTGTATGGTTAAAACACTGAAAACTAGGACCGGTAATTCAGACGCGAAGCTTCACTGGTTCAAACCAATAAGCAGTCTTGAGGAAGGGAGCATTTTGACGTTAAATGTTAGAATGTTGATCTCTGTATGTTCTTCTGACGAACGTTGAACGACACACGTATAACCAACGGCGTCAAATTTCAGAACCATATCAAGTCGCTCGAAACTCGATACCACCACTATAAACAATATGATCAAGAACAGAAACAATCATCATCATAGCAGCCATCGCTCTAATCAGAGGGTACTGTGGCTCGGGCCGCAGACGAGATAGTGCTACCCAAGTATGTGAAAATATCCACAGTCTCCAGCGGATTGCCTGGTGTGGATATGCCTCAGTCTTGAAGCAGCACTTTGCATTTTGAAGGTGCAAAGCGCATTCCATACAAATCAGTCCGGTCACTCAACCTGTCCAGCATGGTCTGCATGTCTTTCGCAGAGATGCTAAGTAAGACAATGTCATCCGCATACTCCAGATCGGTCAACCGAGCGCCAGGAAGAAGCTCAACACCAAGTCCATTGGATTCCCAAAGTGCACTCTCCAGAATGTCGTCCATGACAAAATTGAACAAGAAGAGAGAAATCGGACACCCCTGACGAACACCACTAGAACTGATGAACGCCCGAGACAGTTGACCATAAACTCCCACCCTGCTTGCAAAGCGGGCATAGGGTGATCTCAATAGATTAAGGTATTTCCCTGGTACTCCCTTGCGAAGGAGACAGCTCCAGAGAACGTTACGAACAAATGAATCAAAAGCAGTGTTCAAGTCCAAAAAGACTAGGGTCGTCGGCTGTCGCAAGGTAAACATGTGGTCAACGCACCCTTGACCGGATCGGAATCCTGCCTGTTCTTCGCGTATCTGACTTTCTTTGAGCTTAGTGAGCCGACGTAGATTGAGACCGGTGAGTAACTTGGATGCAATTGACACCAAACGGATGCCTCCGTCGTTGTCACAGACTTCGGGACCCCATTTTGAAAACGGGGATGACTGTTGATAGGTAACAATTTAGAGGCACCTCATCAGCTTCACAAATTGACTGGAAGAGTTGTGGCAGTTCTGATATCAACCTCTCTCCACCATCCATGAAAAGAGAAGGAGAGAGGAGATCTGGTCCAGTAGCCTTATTACGTTTCAATACCTCGAGCTCCAGCATTACTTCTGCTTCCAACGGAGGGCCATCTGGAACGTAATAACTGACCAATCGGGTCCCATCGTCCACATGATTTGGTTGGGGCCAACTGACCAGTTCTTCAAAATGTTCAGCGCATCTGTCAAATCGGCGCAACTGACTGGTGATAACTGAACCATATTTTACACATATGGTCTCACTTACACCGACTCAACGACCATTACAAACAGTGATAAGGAAAAAAGGCCTTCTGCTATTCCTACCTAAGAAATATCTTTCTGTCTCTTTCAAATGTTCAACCAAGTAGTGCTCGAGCTTTTAGTCAGTTTGCGTTTAGGTTCTCAGCGATTGTCATCATATTTAGAACCAAGTGTGACTGAACGACGTTGGTTCATCGGGTTTATCGACGTGACGGAAATCCAGTTCTGTCGCAACTGAACAGCTCCATTGGAATATGCCTGCTCAAAACGTACTTTCATGGCTTCGGGGATATGTTCCCAGTGTTCGTTGGGATCTTTCGTCTGACTCGAACTGGGCAACCTGTTCACAAACTCCTTTTGGTAAGCGTTCTTTACACCCTCATCACTCGGATGCCAGTTAAGCACCTTGCATTTACGAGCGTATGTCCACTGAGCAAATGATAAAACAAAACGGTCAGGCGTACCAGCATGGTCCGGGTCCAGGTGATTGCTCCAAAAGGCACGACAGTCCTTAAGAGAGCGGCGCCACCTGTAACTGTCTCCTAAAGATCCAAATGTGTTCACGGCTGAGAAGCACACGGAAGTCTCCAGTAACACAGTGCTTCTTCCTGTGTTGGAATGCGGTGGCCGAACTATAGAGACCGTGGGATGTGCACAGCTGCAGCATTCTTTCGTTACTGTCAGTGCGTTGTGCCCGGACACCAAACATACCTCCCAGCCGCCTCCCTTCTGCAGGAAGACGACCAAGCTGAGCATTCAAATCGCACGCCAATATGATGATGTCTGAGTGTTTAGTTTGTCTCAGAAGATCAACGAGAGCGTCATAGGACGCATCCCTGGTAACATATGAACAGTTGTCCGTTGGAACGAACGCCGATATAATGAATACACAATGTCTTTCTGACTTGCGTCGACAAACTCTTACCGATGTATTGAGTTTGACAGCGCACAAGCGACTGTTCACTGGGTTGCAACCAAGCAAACATTGCTCTACTCTGAAACACAGTTCGATTCCCACTCCACGAGATTTAGTCTCAGCATCACCAAAAACCATGAGAGAAGCGCTTGGATCGACAGTTATCTAGAGGTGAGCTTATATGGATAACCGTGCTAGAATCGTAGACTCGCGTCTCCGACACACAGCACACAACAATACCCAGACTTGAAAGAGTACTTGCCAGAGCAGCTTGCTGACCGACTTGTCAGAGAGTGCGGACAATGAAGGCGCCAATGGTTACCAGTTGTCTTGGCCCCGGAAAACAATTATCGCCCGAAGGCACATGGAAAGCAGAAGATATGGGGAGTAAAACAGTAAAAGGAAGTTGTGTTAGATGAATAATGTCACTGTTGGGAAAGCAATACCTTCTGATGCTTCCCGGCCGTTTATACTACGGAAGAAGATAAACTTGAAAGACCTCACTACGAGGCTCTGACTCAAAAGTCTGACCTGCAAGACAACAGGATACAGTGTTAACTTGGGAGACCTCACCCGCAGCCAATGACTCAGTTGTCTGGCTCACTTGGTAATGAGGGGCTTACCTAGCCCGAGGACGCAGTGAATAAGACATTGATGTCTCATTCTGAACAGTGCTGCGCTCAGTGGATGTACTCGAAGCTACATCAGGCTTTTGCGAGATATCGGATGTTTTTCGGCCGTATTGGATAATACGCCGGCGGTCACGGTCAACCGTTGGGCGATCGGAGTGCTCTTTGTTTGAGGGTACCTTCTCTAACCCCCTTCTTCCTGATACGGAAGACAGCAGCTCCGCAACTATGAAAATAGTTCTGCTGTATGTCCATAAGATCGTGCCTCACTAACTAGGCACTCCCTGTGGTCAGCAGTGCGACAAGCAATCCTATGAGTGTAACTGCTTTTCGTCTGGCTGCTCCCCTTAGGCCTGTCTGACCAGGTTGCACCTAGAAGGACCGGAGTCCTAGTCAGCATAGCCCGCCGGATTAAACCAGTACACAAACACGACCACGTCATTAAGGAAGTAATGTAGATCGGGTAAGAGCTATCAGCTTTTCGACTCCCAAATGACCAGAGTTTAAATAATCATGTACAGGAGGGCATAATACGGATGGAATACATATTTTATTAGCAGGGTATAATAATCCGTTGGAAGTAATAAAAAGTTAGTCTCGACGTTTGTATAATTCATGATGTCTTCCCCGGACACCGTAGTTACAACCATTGCGCAATGAAGTTAAGATTGTTTGCCATTATTTTCGAGTATCATAAAACAAATCAAAATGAGAAACTAGAAGGAGCTGAGTCATTAAGTAGTCTGGGTCAACATCCTCATCAGATTCAGCTTACCGAGATAACTAGCGAATACGAGGGATAGGTCTTGCAATGCGATGCTGGATACTGTACAAGTACTCAGCCAAAGCACCACAGCATCGCTGAAGCATTGCCGTAGGAGACGTAATGGGGGATTTGTTAAGATTATGCATAAATTTGAATGTTTCATGATCAGCAAATATAGTGAAGTGAACTCCAGACAAGTAGTTATGAAATCTGGTGTTTGTCCGCTAAACGGTCGGTGATTCCTTCTGTGTTCGCGCATATCCACGTCCGGCTGAACTGAGGCTTCTGAAGATGGAAATAACAGGACGAACCCTTGTTTTGGTACACTTCCAGTACCCGTTGGTGACGCATCAGTAATCAGTTTTTATGTTGACCTTAGGGAAAAAATCCATAATACTGTATCAGGAGGCAGAAAGTTCGACAGAACTCTCAGAGGTTTTTCATGTAGGTCAATCCAAAAAGAATCATTTTAGAAAAAATCGACTGAATTAGGAATAGATGGGAAATAATACTGAAGAGGACCCATTAAAGAAGGGAGCTCATCAAAAATCTATGGAATAGATGCCTTGGATAAAAGTGAAATACGCTTGGAATCAGGAAGATAATCATTCTGATCAAACAGAAATCCTAAGCTAGAGAAGTTAGACGTAACAAAGACCCACTTGGAAGAATAAATAGTAACGTTTAGAAAACAAAAACGTTTAAGTGAAACGTACAACCGTTCAACGTCAATGGACATCGTTGACGCATTAATAGTGTCAGTTTGTTAAATTGGAACATCCTCCAGTTTAGCAGTAATAGTATTTATAACGTTTTGAAATATGGCGCGTGGTAAACTGGGTCAAAAGGGCAAAAAATTATACCGAAACAATTTGAAAAGAGTATTAGTGGTTGACAGGGCACTAGAAGCCTCATCGAGAGGAATCTGTAGAAAGGCGCCCTTTAAATCAAACCTGGGAAAATGTTTTGAGCTACATATTTGATGCCGAATGTGTCCTGGTTCAATATTGGTACAACTTCTGTGGAAAAAATTTGTTGAGTGTGACTCGACAATCATCGTAAATTTGAGGCATTTTATCATCAGGTTTAAGTGGAGTCAAAGTAAATGGATTCCGAGTCGAGGACTCTACAGCAATTAATGCCTTTTTTACACAGGTCGATTAACTGACTTTTTGAGGGGTTCATGTAAACAAAAAGTAATGATCAATCGCTTCGAAAAAATGGAGCTGTTTTCGAGTCCGGATTCGATAAGCATGCCATCAGAAGCCTTGAGACAGTAGGTAACTGCATTTCTTCAAGTGCATAAGAAAACAATGAAACGGACTTATTTAAAATTTTCAAATGCTTTAAACCAACCGTTAATAGGAAACGGTCACTAAGCAAGAAATTGCAGATGTTAACATTGGACTAACAATCAGGAAGTACAAGTTGATACGAGCCAGTAATTTTTAGAGAATGTCCAGTAGTACCTTTAACAGATGCTACAGAAAGTTCCTTACAGTTCTATATAGGCGATCAATTTTGTCACTTAATTATTCTTCAATTCATAACTACGTGACGTAACTATATGACTGATTGCTTTTGATTTCGCTCGCTGGACAGCCGCGATGACATAAACTGTCATGTCATTGGCCCGATGATCAATAACCGTGAACTGATTGTTCGCCAAAACACATTTTACTTTTAGTTTTATGGTTACTCTCTTAAGGCATATTATGAAATAAAAAAGTACAAAGAATTCGGCGCTGCTGATATCCACAAAATATGGCAGTTCATCGAAATTATTGACCAGAACAGTTCGCTTAATGTGAATAGTGAAACCAACGGAATCAACGGCAACAGCAATAAAATGGAAATCGGAACTCCCTTTTCCATTATCAGAAATGAATTATGTAAAGGATTTCAAACTGAAACGAACTGATTAAATATAGCAAATTTTACCACATTTGTGACATTTAACGTCTCAGAATTGACAACTCAATCAAGAATGTTTGCTTTCACATGACTTCCAGCTGTTCAGTCGTTGAATACGATTTGGATCAGGTGCATGCTGAATATAACAAGTTACATTTCGAATGTTTATCTTCTTGGACCACCGCCTTTGTTCACCTTCTGGCCTTCTTACATTGCTGTTGTGTAAAATCATCGATTCAGCTTTCACAGTAGCTTTAACATCTCGACACTTTTCACATAATGTTCTGGCTGACTGACAAGTGGAATTCTGGAGTTATAACAACATTTGTTGTGAGTCAAGCTTATTTATTCCAACGATCAATCGATCATGAGTTTGTAAGAAGTATTCAAAATTACGCCGAATTGCTTGAGTCTGAACTTCACAAGTGAAATGTTTGAAATCTTGATTTTCCCTCCTCACGACGGTAGGAAGCTTGGCTCGTTCAGTTGCTTCACAATTTGGAGGCTGAACATGTGTACATCAGTTTCCTCAAAGATTCGTAGGAGATAGAAGGGCGTAAACCGGGGGTTATTTAGTTTTTCACCAAGCTGTATTTATGTTTACCGATTAAGCTAAGGAAGTCATCAACATTTTTCTCTCTTCAGCTATTCAACAGCGAGAAATCAGGATTCGAAGTGTTTCAAATAGCCTTCAGTTTCTTTCGATGAAGCAAGAATACTTAAACTTTCAAGCGGACAGATATTCGTCATAAGAAGTTATGATTGATAAGCGAGATTAATTTTGATGATACCAATGGATAATGGTAAATGGAATAAGTCACTTAGTTCAAGTCCAGAGCTAGATTCGATGTGATAGTAAAAACAGCATGAATATGAGCAAATCGGGTGTTTGTTTCCGAAGTGAAATTGTACATAGCATTATCAGTGATGTGCCCAAACAACCGTACTTAGAAATAGCCTTAGTAGAGAACACCGAATCCATGGTGTTTTGAGTGTTGCAATCTACCAAGCCCACCAATCACGTAGGTTGTCAACTGGGTTAATCCTGAAAATTTGGTTCTAATGAAATGATTTTGTCAACAATTATTTTGCATGGTGAGACAAACTGGCCAACGATGTCCAACGGCTGAGTAGAAGAAACATCACAGTTAACATCATACTTTTTTCTCAGTACACACAGTATCAGGGTTTCGTGGACATTGCAATAGAATTATCGGATGTCATGTGCGGACTTTTCTATGTGATCTATGGGTAAGCGCCTCAGTTTTATCTCTAGTCTCTTGCTGTGCCGTCAGCGAGACACCGAAGCACCCTTATTCACATAGGTGATTAACTTCCCAGATTAGAGCCTTGGTGTTGATGTTGAAACTGACTTGATTTTCGCATCATCTAAGTTGATGGTGAATAAATTTATTTTGTGATAGACTAATATGACTGACTGCCTTATCTTGTAGTTGTACACTTTGTCGTAAAGTGTTAGTCGTCAGTCACAAGATTGACTCATAGCTCCGCTGGCTTCATAGGACTGGCTTACCAGAGAAGGCTCCGTCGGAACAAACAGACACTTGAGTACCGTCCATTAACTGGCGGTATTTTTCCTAAGTGTTACAAGAATGTATAGGTAGTCAGTGCTATGTTTTGTGCTGTTAAGTAGCCGAACATGGAAACACTGTGTAACTTCCCATCTCAAAGAACCCTAGTTAAATGTCTCAACTTCACTTACATTTGAATTAAGTTGACTTTTTGCTACTTCATCACTCGGAAGGATAGCTAACTACTGACAAATTTTACGAGGCAGCGACTTCACAGAAATCAGTTTGTCTTGCATTTTTGAGACAAAGCAGACTCGGCTGTGGTGAAAAAGCAAACAAAAATCTGAGTAAGATGGACGTATCATTGTCTAATCTACTGATCAAAGTTAGCTAAGGAACGCGCAACTGATGTCAACGATAGTTATGTTCTTGCTAGTAAGAAACTCAATTACTAACACAAAGGCAAATTTTAAAAACCAGTCGTTAACTACAAATGGTACTGTACAGTTCGTTTTTGCATCTGAGCAATTTTGTATTTGCTTTCTGAGTTAAATTACCCTGTTCATCACGAAATGTGTTTCTAGGCTAACAACTTAATAATATTAGGTGGACGAGGGTAGTTTGTTCACAATTTGGGATACTTATTTTACAGATGATGGTTAATAACTGTGCATGGCGTAACTTTCTATTTACCTATCCACAGACTTCTGAGGAGTTGCTAAGTCCTGATAAGTAACTGATTTGACAACTGCAACTATTTCTTTCGGTGTGCTGAGTCACCTTCTAATTGGGTTACAGGTCCACCACCTAATGTAGCTCTGTAGTGAATACGAGGATATGTTCCTGTTCGAATTAACTATGACATTGTTAATTCATCGCTTTACATACAGTCAGAAACGTCATTTATTTGTTATTTCAACTTAGGTGATCGATGACTCTTACAACCAATAACAGTTATTGTTTATATCGGCCTCAAATGAAACACCCCTAGTTTATTCACACATTTTCAAGCGTTTTGCTACGTCCGTTTCGGATTAGTCTGTCACGGTGACCGAGGCCTAAGAATGTCAGCGCAACACACACAACAAGTGGTTTGCGCTGAAACATTGTCAATTATCCGATGTAAATCCGATAAATAAGACGAGGATATGTGTAAGTGGAGGCTTCTGCGGTCTAGCTGGCAAACGGTGATTAGCTCGCTGGTAGGCTAGTAAGAATGTTAAACCTTATTTCTTGGAACGAAAAAGTAGAGAAACTCCAATGACAAGATCTGAGCTTGCACGGAAGATATTAGAAATATAAGCCAAGAATCGGTCTATAATAGTACTACACTGTATATGAAAAGACGTATAGATGCTTCGAAAAACAAGCTAGATATTCATTACACAATGCACCAAAGAAGCCGGAGACAAGTAAAGGTGAAGGGCCGTCATGACTCAGCCCTCTGAAAAGGAGAGCGAGTGACAACAAAGAACAAGGGTAGTTGGTTGGCAAGAAGGAAAAAATATACATAACAGAAAATTTTCTTGCGCCTAACGTATTCACCAGTTCGCGCATGATCACGTAAATGACGTTACGATCCCAGACGGTCAACGCATTTGCGGCCGCACTGATCACAATGCCATACAGTCTTATCACCACGACCTATGGCATCCACAATTCCTTCCAATGCCGCTAACTTCAATCTACTACTGCACAACTGTTGTTTATTGAATCTTCAGACGCCTACTCACATCGTACTCCTCCAGACCATCCGGCTCCAATCTAAGTCCTCCCAATGTCTAAAATTAATACTGAGACATGAAGAATTTGCTTGAACAACACCTTGGTATCATATCTTCTGACCATCAGGATTTTGCTTACATGCATTCAGTTTCTCGTACAGTGGCTGCTTCGGAGTCCGCACGACACCCGTCTTACGGAGCCGTCCTAATCAACAAAGCTGATTCAGCATCGGCATGGCTTTGATCTCGTCCGAGTCCGTCCACCAAATACATCAGTTTTCGGAACCACATCCGACCACCGTATACCCAAGATGTCTCCTAGACACTGAAGGTGAAAGCAGCTGAGCAACCCCATATTCCGTCGTGTTGATAGCCAAGCAGAAATTGGATACCCCGTTTGCAAAAGACGTGACCAGTCGTTGAAGTTCCTCTTGGTTACATACAAGTAACGCACCATACCAACGAACAGAAAGTGCGTTTCGTCGAAGCACGTGCCTGGCTTTGGGCACCGAAGCGTCAAATATTTAGCAAGCCACCATCCGTATAGTATTCAAATCCAACACCGGCCCCACCGCCGAGGTCTGAAGAACCTCTGTTAGCATTGCAGTCAAATATAAACTAAATAGCTTTGGAGCTAAAGCACAATCATACTTCACGCTAGTGACAATATGAAAATCAAATGTCAGTCCACATGACTGTACCTACACACTCATACCCACATGCTACATTTTGATATAATTGACGAGCTTACCTTGGATTTTAAACCTACCGAACACTAGCCAAAATGCCTTACGATTAACGGGATCAAACGCCCTGGTGGCATCCATGGAAAGGGTGTACAATAGCTGGTGGTGTTCACATCACTCCTCCCCTCGAGCGGCAAATACCATACTGATCACACGGCTACCAGCCCGAAATCGACATGGCTCCTCAGGGCCACTGTTCTGCAAAGCTTCCGAAATAAGCCGGTCCAGCAGATCTGTTACTAGTAGCTTTCCAACGTAGCTGAGCAGACTAATCTCCCGAAAACTGTCGGGGCACTGCTTGTTACCTTCGGCTTTAAACAAAAGTACGGGCCGGGCAAACTATTCACGGTTGCCCACTCGACAGTAGTCGGCAGGCTTAGTGAGCTACCAAACAGCTTGCACCAGACTTTCATGATGACTGCGGTTGAGTGCATTAAAGCCAGTCTCCACCAATCACTGCTTTAGTAAACTGGGCAGATGGGCCAAAAGTCGCTTTGCGCAAACAGTAAAAATTCCCGTGTTGTCAGCGGTCGGCGTAGCCTTACAGTTACTCACTTTCCTCTTCCCACCAGTCGTTCTTGAGTCCGCGAGTCATTTCGGCGATCTGATGGCAAACACTCCGGAATGTGGTTCTTGTGGTTTCATTGTCTGGGTTCAATGTGAAAACGGTAAACGACGCATTCTCTCGAATCAGGTCGAGGATAACCGCGTTTTTGCAGCCAAACGTTGACGAACGATCCACCCACAAAGTTTGCCGTGCAATAGGCACGCTTCAAATGTCTGATTCTAGCTACCCCTGGGAACACCCACCTAATCACACCTTTATGCAAACGAGATTAAAGATATTTGTTGACAGACCTGTAAAGGATGTGAACAAATTGCGCAGTGCTAAGTTAAGAAAGAAAGACATCCAAGCGGACATGTTTTCGATAACTCGACTTCAGGCCATTACATCTGTACGAAGAAATTATGGAGTTAGATGGCGGCTTCGACCGGACATAATGCAGGAAAACTAGAACAATCAACCAACTGGCGGTGGTTTGACTGGTTCACTGTGTCACCCTCGTCCATTGGTCTGACCTCGCATGTTAGCGGCCTGACTCGATATTGACATCAGAAGTGGCTTATTCAAGCGCTGCCTCTTACATGACCACAAATCCGTCGGCTTGAACAGGAGCATATTTGACTGCATGTCTCTATTCTCATTACTGCTATGAGCCAGTTTGAAAATGTTAGGAGGCGCCCCATCCAACGAGACAACCAGGGAGCATCACGCCACATCGATCGGCCGGTCCGGCTTGGATGGTACGGTCGTGGGTGGTGGTATGGTCCCACTCAGCTAATCGGATTGCATGTGTACGGTCGAACGCCTGTGCGCTATCTGGACAGTGTTTTTTCTCACGTTGCCTTCTGATGCTCCCTGTAACGTGATTTGCGCTGACACCCTGAATGCCATATATGACTGTCTCATTTGATTCGCTCTATCTGTCGGCCATCCACCGTAATCGTTTTGTCCTATAAATTTAGAGCTTATTTGGCCTAGTTTTGTCTCGTCTCGCTCGTCTACTAAACAATGCACCTGTGTCTCTTCTGATTCCTCGGTTTTGGGTCAAGCGACTGAGCGCGTAATCAAGGTGCCGATCCAACATAAATCTTGGGAATAACTGAAGAAGGTCAAACGATCCTAAATTTCTTCGGAAAAACTTTTGATGGATTTCATCTTGATGACCTTTCTACACTGTATAACCTTACTGTGCGTCCTTATGGGGAAGTAAAAACATACAAGACTGTCGCCTTGTCTACAAAATGTTATTCTTATTGAAAACGTCCGAAGATGGATAACTGTGCGAGTCACTGGACTCAGCAATTCTTCTTATCTGGAAATGTCTAGGGTTATGCCGGATCTTACTGAATAGCACATATGTGGTAGAAGACTGCTTTCATTCATAAAATTTCCAGTATACCTGGTTTTCTGTGGGAGATCTCATGACAAATAATAAGTAAGGAGCAAGAGAGAATTTCCCTAAAGTTGTGTTTCACACAGTTAACTAACGTTTGGGCAAAACATCTTTTGGGAATTGTCAAACTGGAAAACACTCTCCAACCATGTGGTCACGACTACTTAGGTTGGGATATTCCAAATTTTCTAGAATTGCAGCAGACCTGCAAATCAACTGTTGTAACGGTTTTCCTTGACAATTCCTCACACAATTCCGCAAGTCAACACCTGTGTTTGCCTGTTTTCTTTGACTGTTTGTACAGTGCATGCTTATTGTATCGATGTTCTGCTTTCCCGCGTTTAAATGTTTAAAGATGATGTACCGCACTGTAATTGTTTCTTTTTACTTAATTTTTGAATCGCACGAACTTTTAAGTATAGGGATCAGGATTGGGAAATCGGACGTTAATGATCGCGATAGCGGTCAACACTTCAAATTCATCATTTTCGACCGATGTCTTGGCAACAGGTAGAAAGGCTGAAGAGCATATTTCTAACTAACGGGGCGATTAGAGTAGGCTGAATGTGCAACAGTCTCACCGGAAACTGTTCTAATCTCATGGTTTTATAGTTACACAGGAGGATGTTTACATATTCTGTCAGAAAATCGCCTTGCAGTATGAACAGTGCATGACGCTATTCATGAGCAAACAAATGAGTACACTTGAAAGGTGATTTCAGAACACAGAAGCTGGTTTCGGATTAGTGCCGTGGTAACAGGTTGTGTAGCAGCTGACGCACAGCCGGATTGCAAGGTAGGTTGATTAGACTGGCTTTTTGTGCTTTTCTTTAATAACTCCAGCTGAAGAATCTCCTCCGAAAGGGACATTTCTATCCGTTGATGGTGACTTGCGTTTCACCACCTGCACCACTCTATAAAACTACCAAGTAGACATTCTGTACGAACTCTTCTCACGGAAGGTCTATCGCGGCATGTGTAATGTCAGTGGTGGAGATATTTGGCGATTTTCCAGCCAGACAACGCACAAGGTTTGGCCTTTAGTCTACCGGAAGGACAATCTCAGTGTGATGACTGCAACCCTGAAAACCTGTAACCTACAAACACTTTAACTCACTGTTGGATCTGTCGATGCTCGTCTGGTACGTTCGTTATCTTTTGTTTGGTATGATGCGGAACGATTAACCCTTTGAGACATGTTTGGTTTGATTGTAGAAAGTCGACCCTAAATATGTTTTTAACTGTCTTCGCTGTGTGCGGTAAAGGACCACGATGAATATTGAACCATAACTGCACATAAATGTTTGCTTTCTTCCGTTTTATAATTGTCATTGTTTACCTATTAAAAATTTCTTTCTTGGTATTGTTTGACACGTTCTCACATTCATATGTACCCGACTTTTCAATGAGCTCACTTCCTACTGACTGGTGCCTATTTGTGGACTCGTGTTTGGTTACCCCCCTTTTGAATGCCTTTCTGTTGGATAATTTGTTTACTTTCAAAGTGAGATAACACCTTTATTGCAATTTTATCTAACAATACCGTATAAATTCTGATCGCCTGTTTGACATTTTTTAAACTTGGAAGATAGTCCCGTTAACCCGACAGTCTTAAGTAGTGTTATGGGAATTACCCAGAACGCGTTACGGAATGAATTGTCCTAAATCGCCAGGAGCGATTTAACACTCACAGTTGGGAACGATTATTACGTAACTTTTCGAAAACATGTGGTCCGCAAAGTCCACTAACTGAGTTTTTCCTCACCTGACTAACGTTTTTTCGCTGTAAGTTGTCTGATGATCATCGCGAGATGGACAAGGACTGTTTCAGAAGTTCCACCATGTATTGTTCAAGAATATTAACCGGCTACTCTTTTCCCTTATTCTTCATATCAAAAAATTCATCGGGGTTTCGACCTAAGTTAATATTTGCACCCTCATAGTTCTTATGCAAATCGGTTGCACTTAGCAGCCTACAACTGATAGAATGGGATATTTTTTATCCTACAGGAGTGGTTTGAATAACAGTGCATCTGATCAGCAAGATGCATGCATCCAAACGACAGTGACGAGTTAAGTATTGTGTTATATATCTGCAAATAGATTTTAGTGTGCTTGCAACCTCAACCAAGATATACGTCCAAGTCTGTTCGTATGTGATAATACCTGGAACCAACATTGACTCATAAGAGCCCAGCTGATGAGCGGCGTACAATCATAGACATAACCTAAGTGTTTCACGGCCTCCGGGGCAGTACAGCATACACTGTTCAAGTGCATCCCGGTTAAGGATGTGTTCCAGAAAACATCGCTGTGGTGTTGTACCCTGTTGCTGCCATCAGAAGTCTTAATCACTCTCAGTTTGGATTGTTTATGTGACCAAAGCGAGTGCGTAGTTTTTATTAAATCAAACAGCCATGGTGTCGTACAACTTGATACGCACAACTATTTGTCCCCTAACACTTTTCTTTGTCAACTACTCCATTTAGTTAATGTAACCACTACTACGGTGGTTCACACAAACAGTTAAAAAAGATAATTGGTTAAGCAGAAAATGGTACAAACACTGTCACTTACTTTGATTCACATTAGCAATGGCAGTCAGCAATGTCAGTCAATACAAAGAATAACTGCACACTTATCATCCTGTGATCCACCAGGCATCAGGTTGATAGTCTCCTATATGTGCTCCATGTGGTTTTTCTGTTACTACTTTTCGCACGTAAGATTTATCCACCTGGCAGTTTCACCATTTGCTTTGATCTGTCTGATACACATGAGAGAGCACTGAGCTTCGGATTTCAAAGACCGATCGATTCCGATTCACTGGAATCGTGGTATTAAAAAAACACTGCAATAAAACCGACTCGTCAAGGTACCTTTTTAACAGCGTCATTATTAAATTAGTAACATGTACAAATGAACTAGATTACTGATCATGTTTAGTCCGCTAACGTTGAACGATGCGGCTGGATGAGTTTCAAAACGACTCATAAACAATCGGTCGGCCCTCTTAGTGGTGACGTTTCACTGCTGATATTCTAGTAGGGGTTTTGGGATAATTAAAACTAGCCAGATGTAAGTAATTCAGTGAATCTGTTCCAAGTAAGAGTGAGCTCTAAACCTCTGTACCCCCACATGGTTACAAATGTGGGGAGGTTTGCATCGGCCACTGTATCGAACAGACGGACCAGGCGTACATCAGGCTGGCGGCTTTACGCTTGTGTGGACACAAGCTGTCAGTTAACAGTGGATTGATTTCGTTTAGTTCCGGTCAAACGGAAGAAGTTACCAGGCGAAAACTGAAACCCGCTGTCAGTACCAGCAGCCCACCACTGCAACTGCTTGCCAATGATGAACATGAACGGCGTACCCTATGATATTCAAAGGTCTGATCTCGAATTCAACTTTTATTTGGTCTTTGAGAAGTCGGCGACCCGACCTTCTTCAGGCAGGGTGTACTGTTGAGACCTAATCTAATCAATTTTACAGTTTCGGCGAAATCAGGGACATCTCCTGCCAATAGTGGTTAGTCTTGTAATTCACGCGTGCGATCCCACTAACTCTGTCCGGAAAAACTGGGCTTGATATGTGCCAATGAGAAAGTTTCGCAAGAAAAAGATAAAAGACACCACCTACGGAATGAACCCCGACGCTTGATAAGTAGCTCACTTGGCTGACCGACGAGTTAATTCTAGCCCCACTGACTACCAGGCTGTCCTCATGTTCGTCCTTTTGGTACTATATCGTCGTCCAGCATAGAGTGTCCAAAGCGTGGACCGATATCTGGTTCTCCTTGTAAACTCAGTCGAGGTCGGCAGCGCAGCATTTTATTTCGTTGAAATGACTGCTGGACTCAGCAATGTCTTTGCGGTTCAAATGAGATCCCGAGCTAAAAACCTCACTGTTCGCTTCAGGCTATTCTTACCTCAGGCGATGTTCTCTTTAGATATTAGTCACTGTGAAATCAAACTTTCCCCCAACTTCTCCGGCTTAGCCGAGAATCCTTCTGATTTGCGGCTAAGTGACCTAACCCAGGTATTGGTGCGTGTGTTTGAAAGCATACTATCGACCCATTATGTGATGGTCTCAACCACCTCATCCTTCAAGTTAAGTTCCTTCAGTGCAACAGAACCTTTGTGGAAATCGATCAACTATACCGTTTCTCTCTAATGCTCTTCAAGCTCTTTTCATCTTCGTCATTTACAATGTACCTGACGCCCTCTATTCCATGCCATATAACACGCACTTACATATAGTTACCACAACTGGCGCCAAGGGTCGTCTGATGCCCTTGTCTTCTTTATACACTACTACGGGGACTACGACCCGTCTTGTTCGTGTGGCTTGGTACTTCCAGCACAGCGTTCATCCTGGCAACGAGCCTAGTTGGTCATGCTCTTGGCCACACAGTCAACACGCTTTCTGGCAACGAAAAGCCGGCTCCAAACTTCTAGGTGGATTCCTTAATCCTGTTCGTGGTAACTTTGTTACGACTGGGTAAAAAATTGAAACACGCTAAAAGCGTACTTGGGCTCCCTGGGGGTGTTGATAAACTAATGAAGTTGGTCAGTCTATCAACAGAGACCGGGACTCAGGTCATCCTCTGAGATTCTCCTTCCGGCAAACTTGGGTCTGAAGGCCGGATTCAATCGTTCCTTTTCTACGTCAGCTAGTGAGGTCAGTGAACAACTAACCACGAGGGACGCTGGTTGTTACTTTGGGACAAAACTAAACCTCACCTGAGAGTCTATTACTTAAGTCTCCGATGAGACACTCCAATGGTCCAGTGTTTTCTGCGCATCTGACATTAATGCCAAGAGATAGTGATGACCACTTTCAAAATATTTGTCCCCTTGACGATGATCATTATCCCGCTAGAGTTTCCTGATTTGTGGAAACTGCTGTCTTCGCACCTCCCAATCCCTTGTGATATGGCTCAGTCTCCTGCTTTTAGATCAAATACAATCATCCACCTCGCACCAATAAGATGGATCGTCAACCGAAATCGTATCTCCCAGCTAGCCTTCAGTGTTGGTATTCAACTTTGACCACATACGCATAAAAAGAAAGTTTTGTTTTCTATGAGGTTGGAACTGGGCTGCACAACTCAGAACCGTTACAGAGTGTTGGACAATTCTTCTCATGTGATTCACTCTTGTGCAGCAAAATTTAAGGCCTCGTGCGCGCATCACAGTCGGGTAGAGAGACATGTAACTAAATATTTCCGGTGGACTAGCGTGTCATAAATGATAAACCGCCCATTTCCCACCGATTGCTTTCTGAGTGCCTGACGTCATATTAGGATACCGGGAACACGTTAAATTAGTAGATGTGACCATTCCAGTCGTATTGATCCTACAAATCTGAATGGAGGATCGCAACGAATATGAATAGCAGTCCAAGCAAAAAGAAAGTGGTATGCATCTTCTCAACGTATATCCCGGAATCAAGAAACTCCGGTCCAAGCTCTCGGTTTAGTGCTCTCACGGTTTCTGGTTTCTCTCTTGTACTGCCTCCCAACCGTCTGTGGGCCTACCACGTTAGTCTTTGTAGTATTTCCAGTTGGCTGAATTTTAGGGATACCCCGGCATACTGTGACAGTCACAGCCGATGGCCTTAAAAATAACATGACAGATTAAGGGGGAAGAGGAGCCACTTCAAAACAATCCACCAATACACATGAATTTCCCGGAAGATGTCGACGCTACTGACGTTCTTAACAAGTTGGCCAGTGAGCTGGTTTATTCTACATCTCACTTTTTTCAACCCTTTAGTCTACTTGTGAGACGAAGCTAACTTTCTCGCGAGTAACTATAAGCTAGCATATACGATCGATATGTTCTCACGAGCATTAGACTATAGGTCAAGCGTCCACAATAAAGGAGACAATACAGCGCTTAATGAGATGAATTCGGCAGACGGGAGGCACATGTGTAACCAAGCAAACCTGTCGTAGGTACGACCAGTCTGATACGTTTCTCGTATGGTCCTTTAAAATTGTCAGAGATGGAAGGAGCAGCTGGACTGTTGGTCCACCGAAAAAGTCAGTTCATTCACTCATCAAGTCGAATGGGTCTGATAAATCCGAGACAGATTGCCATCTGCTAGAACAATCAGAACCAACAATATCACACAAACAACATTTTGACGGCATGGGTTCAAAAGCCCCTACAACTACGTGCTCTTGCGTACTTCTAAATCTTAAGTATTCAGTACTCAGAGTAGTACGGAATTTATCAGGTTTCGAATTGTTTAAAAAACAATTTTGTTGCGAACCCAAGAAATAATTTTATAGGTAAAGCCTAGTTTTTGAACCCATCAGCCGTAACAATCTTACCTCAGATTTCACACATCCTGATACAATCTACATTTAGTTAGATAGTGTCTTACTTTTTAACTGCAAGTTTCTTCATACGACTAGAAAAAATTATTTGGAAGACTGAACACGAACATGATAAGGCTGTATTGTCGGGTTCAAAACAGCACCGCATTTAGATCGACAATATAAGATAGTTGTAGTGAAGATTATAGAAGCCAGTTCCTTAAATACATTCGCTGGTCAAGTGAACTGAGGATGACAGGGTCGGCCGAGTTTGTAAAGAAGACAACTAACGAAACAACTTTTTTCCCGTAATAAATATGAATGGAGCCGTCAAAACAGTTTGTTGTACAATGTATCTCGTCAGCACATTTCACCACATCTCATCAGGTACATACTGCAGTCTGTGGGTTTATATATATATAAGTTCCATGGACACTTTGAAAATTCACATGTTGACCAGTCCAAGTGTGTTTCCGGTAGACGGATCGTAGTACGGACCCGTTATCCTGGCGCTTCATGAGAATATCCAAAATCGCCAGAGTTTCTTCCTGCTCTTGCTCAGTGATAAAGGTAATTCTGGACTTCAGCTTGTTCGTTGTGTCAAAATACTTCTTACCATCTCCTTCGTTTCGGTAGATAGCAGGATACTGTCGACATAACGTCACTGGAAGTGAGCCCCACTGATGACAGCATCTAGGTGCTCTAGTTGGACAACGAACATATCGGCTAGTAACGGACCGAGTGGACTGACCATGGCAACAATGATTTGTGTGCAACCAGCTTCCTGGAGGTAAAACTTTACCTTCGCTGTACATAGTAGCAATCGAGGAAAATCAGTTTAATGACAGATTGTACCAACCGTCTGCATCCCAGGAATATTCGTAAACAAAGATTCTATGTCCAAACTGGCCATGTGCTTGTTGCTACAGTTCAAACCACTGAGTAAATCGATTTGCTCAGAACCATCTCTCACGGTTTTCGAACCATCGGCCGGAAGTGTGTAGGGCACAACTGGCGCGTATAGGCCGATAAACAAAAAAAGACGCGATCGCATTCAGCAAGCGGACGGTAGGCAAAGGTCTTCACGATCTAATGTACAATGTGTATTAGGATTTTGGGAATAATTTTACACATCGTACAGCAGGCAGACCGGAGTTGTCTTCAGATAACTACAGTATTTTTTTTCCATGAACAACACTTGTGATAATGATCGAGACGATAATAGTCTGGGTTGGAGACACGAAGGGTTCTAGCTAGAGCACTTGCCAGTTACTTCTAAATAGATCAAACGACAACAAACGTTTGTGAGAATGTGGCTGCGGGAATGGGCACCCAGAATGCTATTCTAGTAAAACCAACCTTCTCGACTTTCTCCAGTGCGAAATGATTATAAACCGCGCCATACCCATTTGCCCACTAAGAATTATAAACAATAATTTGGCTTGTTTTATATCAACTGATACTCAACAACAGTCGTGACAGTCCGGCCTAGTAAATTAACTGCTGATACTTTAAATATTTTCACACATTCTTCACCTGAAAATTCCAAAGCAAGAAGAAAGGGGTTTCGCGTAGTTCTTCGTAATGGTCCGAAAAACTTGGACGTCAACTCATGTTGTGACACTCGCATTTGTATCCGGTGTGAATTGGCTATAGGCTGAAACACCCACTCAGCGTTGTTGACAGACTAGAAAGAACAGATGAATGTATGTAGTACTTCTTGGTACTCACCCTCAGATCGATACTCCGCGACTAGTTATGCCCTTGTCTCAATCAATCAGACACAGCTAGTTTGTGTGGGGAATCCAACCGGCTACTTTCCGCGTTACGAATCAACGATCCTACCTGCCCGGCTGTCAGTTCCATTGGCCTTACTTATGATGGAGGAATTTGTATGTACTTGAGTTATAGCTTGTTTACATCTCGCTAGTGTGCAGGGACAAGGTCCACCTCTGATTACCACTTTGCAGTGGCTACGGCCACGAGGGCTCAAAACGATATTTGTAGTGCCTCTTGATACCCACCCGCCATAAGCGATGCTCACAGAATTGATGGCTGGCCGAACAAGAGCTTTAAATCGTAACTTGAGAGGTAGTCGGTTCGTTCTCGTATTCAGACTACCTTCACCTGATGAGTCCAAGCGAGGACTTGACCGGTCGTGGAATATCGGCTTGAAGGTGAGCATTCAAGACACGTTACAGATTCCATTTCGAGTCTCCGTGACCGCATTCACCGTGAACCGACAACACGAGATGGGTTATGTCTATTCACCCTAATGAGATGTAAGCAACATATAACTCACATACGACACATGAGTCTTGATTTACCAGTTTTTTGGTGTTCAAATTAGGAAGAATGTCGTGGTTTTTACCAAGTAGGTTCAAAAGGCCCGAAAAGTGGGCTTGAAAGATCGGAGCGCACGACACCGGAGGTGATGACGATTCATCCTTGCATACTTTTGTTTGCTTGGGCGGTCATGCCTTTGAAACATATTCACCTATTATTTGCAATTGTGTAATACATGCACGAGCTGTAGGTCTGAAACCAAAGAAGAGAACAAATGAAAAAGATTCGAGTAAGCTCTATGTTGCTCAATTTCACATTTCCCAAACGGCTGTCTATATACAGCAATATAGATCTTCTCACGTAACCCATGAGGTTTAATGCAGTAAAAGCAATACGTTTTATGCAGTCCATTTTGTGGACATTCCATACATGCTGATGTGCAATAGACTGGGTTAAGCACAGAGTGGATGGTAACATTTTACTCGAATTCAGGTGGGCTGTTGAAGATTGTGTACAACAGGATACCTGAAATCTATGTAGAAATAAATCAGGTTTCTTTGTAGAAAAACCTAATTCACTCGTAGTGAGTTGCTACCCAGTACCTTTCTCAGTTTTGAATCGTGTGCACTATTACTTCCGTATGTTCTCCAAACTTTTACTACCACCTTAGTATAAATGGCACAACATGTGCAGTTCATCAAGTGTCTTCGTATTCTTGTCCTCAGGCAAATACTCACGTATCAGCGGTCGATTTATTGAACATTGTGCCGCAAACAACTCACGTTCTACCACCCTCTGTTCATATGCATCCGGCTTTCTTGTTTTACGCAGTGATATTACAAATATAATCTTGAGATGGTATTAAAAGTTGTACTGCATGGAACTGATCATCACAGCGCGATAGATGCCCTTAACAATGGTTGAAGGAGGACTGATATTTACTACTTGACGTGAGTTTTGAAAACAGCGCGACAGAAAATTATCTAGTATTTCACCATCAAAAATCGATTGCTTTTTCTGTGTTCTTGAGAAAGTTTGAGCAGATAACTTATGTGCGCCGTGCATTGTAGCAACACACGGGGGTTAGTTGATTCGGTTCGTTTTCACAAAGTCACTTATGAGTGATCTAGTCACTTAACCATGTGCAAACACTTGTCGGGTTTCAAAACGTAGAAAGCTGTATATGACAGGTGAAAGCTGCGAACTGATTAGAAAACTCAAGGTACAAAATTTGGTTCGCATGTGCTTAATTAGAACACAACCTGGAGTTTGTTCAGTGTTTGTGTCGAAGATAATAATAATGATGGTAGACTGTAGCGCTACATGGCAGCTTTCGTCTATGTTTTATCCTTTGTTTGCAAGTCGAGTGATGTCGTGATTGTTTGACTAGTACTGTGCTTGCAAATTAACTTAAACAACGTTGGATATTCTTTATTAACGCCTGGGAAAACATTTTCGTCGTAATTACCAGAGATCATTCCGTTGACAACCAATTCCTTAAAGATACCTCAGTTTTGTGAGGTGGTTTAGAGTGTAGCAGATTCCCAAGAAATACCAAATCGCTAATTAAACACAAAAGTGTTCTCACGTCAGGATGTTCGGAAGCCGCTACCATGCATCCCAGTTTAATCTTACTGTTAATCGAAGTAAGTTTTTGAGGTCGCAAACTGTTTCTGTGGTTATATGTACGTGGTTATGTATATCTTTGTTAAAAATGAACAGATATCGGTGGAGTAGCGGGAAGTAAGAGTAACAGGTACATTGTGCCGCAGTCTGTCTACTAAGTGAAGGCTTACAATAGCAAACCTTCAAACAGGGTGGCGTTAGTACTTGCACTAGACAGCAATAACTAGCGTATCCCAAGATGACGGGGGTAGAGATATCAGCAATGAGAATCACACAAACCAACCTGAACCAAGGCAGTCAGGCCACTATAGCGCTTAATGGACACTCGTTAGCCTGACTGTATCAAAATGCTTGTCAACTCAAGCCCCACACACTGTTAGGATGTAAACGTAATGCCTCCAATCCTATTCTATGCCTCACTGCGCTGGTTCTATCCGCCTAGTTTTAAACATCCTAGGTAAAGAGATCGAAACCACGGAGACCTCTCGACGTATCCCAAGCAGATATCCGGTAAAGCAGAAGAGACATCAGGGCAGCATAAAATAAATAGGGATGTTTCTGGACGACTAATTAAAACTGAATGCGTCGAATTAAAGTGACTGGCAATATATTTGTATTGTTATATCAGACACTACTACGTTCTTTATAAAATAGTTAAATAAGTAATCAATGTGGATATGAAGTCAAGTCATCTAATAAGGAAACATAAATAATAGAATAAATAAGCAATAACAATAATGATTCCTCAAAAGATTGTGCATAGTCCCGCTTATTATAGTTCTTTCAAATATGCAATGGATGATGCATAACCGGTTGACGTTTTGTGTGTCAAAGTCTGGTTGTCAAGGTGAGTGGAACCAAAGGACGGTTGCAAACCTATCACCATAAGCAGCTTGCATTGAACTGCCTGCTGTTACAGCCACTCCTGTACCAATCCTAAATTGGCTAACCAAATGAGAAGCTGAATAGAACCTTAAGTCCTCAATTCACAAAAGTAAAAATAAAACTGCCAGTATGATTTAGATAAAAAAAGAAAAGTCAGCGTTAAGGATGTTGATCTACAAGAGACAAGAGATTCAAAACTATCTGAATACTTATTCTAATAATAGGTGTAGATGTTAACGCTGTTTGAAAAAGAGGAGGAAAAAGAGGGAACTCCTATTGTTTGCAAAGGGAACATAAAGCGTTTCAAAATGTAGTAGCTCCGATTAAACCGAAAAATGGCGCAAGTAGACAGCGGTTCGTATTTAGCCGCTTGAACTTAGTGGAAGTGTTTCAAAAAACATCTCTGATGCGTACAAAATATATGGGTCGAATCAACTCCGCTCAGCGCCACCTCTTAACTGATGTTCAACTGTTTATGGTTCGGGGTATTGCCTGTCCAAAACAGCCAACTTATTAGAAGCAACACTCGTCACAGTATCTCACATCTTCCTAGTCCTCGGCAACGCTACTTCCTATGCACAACGTGTTCTTGAATTCATGCCTGCAGAAAGGTTTCTCATGAAATTTTTGAAATCCTCTCAGCAATACAATCTTCCTGACGGTTCATGATCTAAAATAAACATTGAAGCATGAAAGTCTCAGCTGCACAACTCCCAGGAATCGTACCTTATTACAAACGTATTTTCACTTCAGAAGAGACCAAATCGCGGAAAATTCGGACTTCGGCTGGATTCGAACCACTGACGGGAACAACATGCCCAAAGGCGGGAAGTGCTCATCCGAGCTACGAAGCCACGCCAGATGCTCAGAAATGTCACATTTGGACCTAATTACCCACCCAACCAACTGTATCATATATAGAATCTACCAAATGATCCATCCGACTGACAGCCCGAGCAGGATTTCTAGATCGGTTCACCCTGGAATCCACCAACGCAATTGATGTGCACTGATAAGTAGCCTGGCAGATTTAATAATGTAGAAAAGACCCAGTTGCGATGAGTCTGGGCTGAATCCGAACCAACGATAGAAGTAACATGCCCAAATACGGCAAATCCTGTTTGGGCTGTCAATTGGCTGGAATATTTGGTAGATTCCATATGATACAGTTGGTTGGGTGGGTAACTAGGTCCAAATGTGAAATTTCTGTGCTTCCGGTCTGGCTTCGTAGCTCACCTGGTAGAGCACTTGCCGCGTATGGGTATGGTGTTTCTGTCGCTGGTGTTGTGGATCTAAACGATAAGTAAGAGAAAATTGGGGCGTACAACCAACTGATACGGTTTTTTGCACTACTAATACACAGTACACTGTAGATTGAAGTATATCAAACGTAGGTGAGCTTGCATAACGTAGTGTAGTGTTATAATTCATTATATTAATTGTTGCTACAGGACGCCTGACAACTGCTAAATACAAGGATATGTTCTTACATTGTAAGTTAAAGAATACCAAGTTTGATGAGAATAATGTCTTGTTCTATAAGATTACAGCCTGATATCACATAACGAACTGTCACCTTCCTGGATGTCAGTAAGTTATGGAATAAGACATTTGATAAGTGATGTCCATATCCTTTTAGAATTTAAGCCAAACGTTTATTTAGGGTAATGTCCAAAGGTTAAGTTCTTTCTTCTTTGGTGTCTATTTCAATACCCTTCTATTCAGGACAGCAAATGACACGGCTTAGTAGAAGATTTTCGTGGTCGGAGCATAGTAGCGTAAAATCGACTGAAAGTGTTGCCCGTTTTTTGGTCACTGATACATACACTGATACATACACTGATACATACACTGATACATACACATTTGTGCGAGTCCTAGGAACGATAGCCGAATGCTCATCTACAGTTATATACGGTAGTCATGGAGGTATAGGTACAACCACATTGTGCACGTAAAAGACGTTCAAAACTTTGAAGCCTGGAGTTGTTGTGTAATCTAACCAAGGAGAAATGCACCCGGGAAGAGTGAACTTGCGCACTAAGTGATTCCTGCTTCTGATTCTTCTTTTACAATCTGTCTTGGTTGCTACAAGGTTTTCATCAGTTTTTCCTTCGGTTGTTAGATTCAACCTCAGTAATGAACAAAAATTCAGAGATGATTTATGGGGTTGTGATCCCGACTGCAATATGACCAAGACCGTGTATCACCCTGGTACTTCACTAACTGATGTCATGTCTCGTGGAAATTATGTATACAACGGTTGTCTTGCTAACGCACAACGTGCCTCAAAAACTACTGACGTAAAACCAGTTGAAAATGTGCAACCGTAGGACTGATTATTCTGTTTTGTCGGTAAGTATGCCAGTCCTGACCTACTGCAACAGACTTTTAAACTATCATATCACCGCCTGTTGGCTCAAGCCGGAGATACGTACTTAATTACGCAGATTATTACCATGAGGCCTTTAATCGTCCTGAAATTCCAAGTTGTCTCTCATCTCAGGATTCTACCGATAACGCTAGGAACTTTGCCCAGTCTAACTGTTGCTAACCAAAACATTTCAGCAACTGTCTTGTTGGTTCAAGCTTGTAATTAATAGACGACGAAGAATTCAACGAAATCTAATCCTAGAAATCTGCACCAAACTCGATTTACTCTTGCTCAAGTTATTGTGTCCTGCGGGTATTACTACTCCAATTTTACGTGTAAGGCTTCTCTTTACGGTATCCGTTTATTCGTAAGGTATTCGCCAGTTGCAAGTGAGCAGTCGTCATGGTTACGACCTCCCAAAATGTGACACTAAATTCAGACTGTATTACATAACGCAAAATTCTCCTCTGCTCCAAAGTGATTTGTTGCATTCCTACTAGCCTTTTTCGGTGGTAACAGCTGATTACAACCAACCAAACTGCAGAATTAACTGATTAGTGAATAATGTTCATCAGATTATTCATCTTTCTGAGAAGAGACGCTGTTAACCTAGGTGTCTATATGACTATCATCTTAGTTAAACTTCGTTATTTCTCAAGAAATTTTATGGCAACACGTTATTCTCGGTCAGAGTTGCCGCATTTCACTGCCAAACGCCAAACATAGGGTGGATTCAGCCACATTCATGCTGAATACGTTACAGACTGCATGTGTAAGCCGCGTTATTCAGTATGACGACTGTACGTATTTCACCGGTGTAGCCTGTAAGGCTATTATTCCAAATTCGTTCGACTTATTGCTAATTGTGTTAAAGAAGGATATTTGTAGATCAGCTCATCTACTCACCCTTAGGCTACACAAGCGATCAGTTAACAGTTATTTCCATCCACTCACGAAAATCAACCCATTAAACACAGACTGGACGAAGTATCATTTTGATTTCATGTAAGAAATACGTCTTTGAATAATGTTGAAATTTCCGGTAGAAGATGGGCTAAAATTTTTATGAATGAGCTGTGTTCACAGACGCCAATGACTGCGTAATTATGATTACTTAAATAAAAGAGTTGTGACACAACAGATCAATATTACATCAAGCACTACAGGTCCGCTGTTAATAATTTGGTGAGCCCAGTCTCTCAGCACTCATAACCCATGACAATTTCCGAAACGATAACCATATTATATACGGTAAATACTGGATGAAATTATACATGTACACTGCATTACAGAAATGATGTTTGTCTGCTATATTGTATGATTTTCTTAGCTTGATACCGAATCCTTTTCCCACGCACACTTATTCCAGTAGTCACGTGAGCAGCTTTCTGTGCATGTCCGATCAAAGCTGATTGGTCCAGGATTTGCGTGAGCGCAGATCAATGCACACAGCAACAGGCTGTGATGTGTGTAAACTCAATCGCTGCATAACCACATTCGTTCCTGTCTGTTCAGTTTGAAAGATTTGAATCACTGTGATTTACCTTTAGTTCAACGTTAGTTAACACTTGAGATCAGTCAACACTATGGCGCGACGAACGGAGGGATCATGGATTAATCGTTTTACTTACTCGGCAATGGTGCTCGCAGTATTGACGCATTCTGGTAAGCTGGTGACAAAACTGACATTTCATGAGATAACTTTAAAAAATATCGCACAAATAGTCCATGGTTGAAAAATCTGTGAAATATGTGACAGAATGAATGGTACAATCGCTCCATTTGAGATTGGGAATGCGTCAAGTCAGCGGTGGACTTGTCGTTGTAAGGGTGCTGGCAACTTAGGAGTATACCATAGGTTTAAATTAGAAACTCACATTCGGATCCGGTAGCCCTAGTTGAAAACTGCCAACGAAAATTGTTTATTCAGCAAACCAGCAATCTATGTTTTTGAAAATTTTACAATCTATGTCTGGTAAGTTCGGAAGGCGTTAGTTGAAGGTCTATGTAAATGAGAAATCCGATATCAAACTCGTTTGCTTTGTCCAGTGTAAATGAGCTCTTTGAAGTTACATTTGGGGCATCCTACGCATTTGAACCAATAAGTAATTATTTTTCTATCTTAAATTCACTAGAAAGCAGTTATATTAAACACCAATTTTGCTGCAATTCCCTGAATACGATCTGACGATTTTGATAAATATGTAGTAAGTGTTTGTTAAGGTGCTACTAGAGTACAATCAAATTTGACTAGCGTTGATAGAAAGCGCTAACTATCTTGTCTCAGTAATTACCATGTATAGTCCTATTCAGAAAGACCTCTCAACACGCCTCTTTCTGAGAGTTTCTTTTTCCTTGTACTTGTCAATGATGTGTTTTCTGGCTATGACCGATAGTTGAACCGCAATCCATATTCTCGTGAGGTAATCGTGCTAACCACTGAGCCGTTTACCTCACATTAAAAGTGGTCTGATTATCGTACTTTGAAATTTGTCCACCATTGTTTGTGAGTGATGCTCGGATTAACCGATTACCTCGAGAAGAGATACTGTAGCTACCTTGAAAACGTTAGTTGGAGTCGGCAGCACAGCAACTGGCTAAAAGGTTTACTTGCATTCTAAAATTGTCACCAGGTTTGAGTAGTGCTCTAGTTGTAGTCATCAGAGTCAAATTACTTGTATTAGGTTCACTACATTATATTATCAGCCAGCCATATAGATTGTCTTAATTCCAACTGCTAGTGAGAACGACTTTCTATTTCCGTGTGATTTATGTCCCAGGAAATAGAATCTACAATACACTGCGCAGTATATTATTTTCTGTATGAAGCTGTATAAGGTGTTGAATCAACGAAGCTGACTGCCATGTTAAAACTCAAGTGTTCCGTAATTCGAAGATGCCATTTTGAGAATTTGGTTTAATTAAGTAATGACCTGACAAACAATTGTAACGTGGTACAATTACTGAATATTAATACACATCGAATCAGTTAGAGCGGGATCTGTTAAAGCATTGGGTCAAATATAAGGGTGTCGAGAATAGTTGTGACCAATCTGTGGTCACGTTGGCTACGGAGACTGAGTTGCATTTTTGGGTAAGCACGGGTGTCTACTCAATGTCTGCTCACCGAACGGGTCACTTTTTGGGCCAGTCACCAACTAGAAATCTCATCAACTAAAGCCCGCAAGTTCTCCAGTTTGAGTGGATAAAAGGTAGAATTATGCCCCCGAAAATTTTTAAATACTTCCACCTGCCAGTTGTCTAGAAGCAAAAGATAAAGGTTTTAGTTAAACACTCTCATCGTTCCGTTGTGCTGTTTGGTTGCCATGACTACAACTTTGACCCACATACATCAATTACATTTTGTATAATACCTGATTTAATGCATCATTCTTAACCTTTGATCTATTATTGTTGATGTTAACGGTGATCACGTATTAGCTGGTCAAGATGGAAACTGTAACCCTTGAACTATCCAAGCTTATAGTTCCATTTACCTTAACAGTTTGTCTCACCTCTTGTCAAACTGGTAAAAGAAAACCAACTCTGCTAGATTTAAATCGAAGTGTACGATTAAAACATTTCGAACTAAGTTTTGATGACAGATGTGGTGTAGTCATGTAGCTAACGGTTGAGTTTTAAAACACTTCTCATCAAACGTTTAACGTAAAGATGCACTTTTCACGATTAACTCGGTAACAGTACATGTGGTGGAAATTATCATTTCAAAGCACCAACTTTTTACGCTTTATGCAATCATGCACATATAGTTAATCATTAATCAAACTACGTACCTCATTCAGCTTCAACTAGATTTAAAATGAATGCTGTGGCTGCATGTGCGTTATTGTCGAGTGATACCGTGGAAAGTGTGATAGACCCCGACAATCTGTTCAATTTGCAGTAATATAACCCAATCTTTTTTGAGCACACGCAACGCACGAGACTGTTTTCTGGGTGCAGTCTGTAAAGAAAGTTCGTCAGTGACGCAACTAAATAGTTAGTACCAATTAAAGGACACCCCGTTAATATGCTCGTTCACAACGGAGATTTTACTCGAAACTAGAGTAAGCACGTCCCTGTCAGTGAAAGTGTTCGAGGTTCTGCTTGAGGTCCTTTTCAGTTTACAATTCGCCAACGTTTTTGGAATGTCAAGTGTTCTAAGTTGAGCTCTGAAAATGTGGGTACTGAAGTGACCTACCGCTAAAATTGTCTTTTACTCGAAACTGGCTGGTTGTATTCTTACCTTACCACTCCAACAGAAACGTTTGGGGCAGAGGCTGTTAAATAATAAACTCTGTAGTACTATGAAGTCGTTAACAGTTTAATACATATGAACTATCATACCTCTGAGTTCTGGCAAGTGAGTATCACGTGTAAGCAGCAGTCCGGGAGTTCCCCAGTTTACTGCTGAACTTGAATCGATACATTTTCCATCCACTAACTGGAAATGTTTAAGTATATGCTAGTCTCTTGAAGACACGCTTTTGTAAATAGATACATAAATGAGATGTTTCGACAGAATTACACGAAAATAATTACTTTAAATTGTTGACTACAACTGAATTACGACAGTAAAACCATTGTTTGCTTGATCAGTGCAGAACAGACTGTGGTGAAAACGCCGTCCTAGCCTCTTAAGCTATGCATCGAGTGATTTACAAAACATCAAACTTAATTTAATGGACGATTGTTTACTACAGCGGTGATCGAGAATTCCTTGTAGGGAAAAGTGATTCGCAAGGTTTGAGCGGTAATCAGATCATGTATTTTCAGCTGCCACTTTCAGACTTATTGCACTGCTTAATATGGAACATAAAAACTGGCTAAAGTACCGAGGCAAATGTACGCGCGACCAGTACCAATTAATATCACTTTTTTCGTTAAAAACAGTATCGTAAGTCAACAGACAATTAATTCCAGTCTAGTTCAAATACAGCAACACCAAATAAGGAAATAAACTTAATGTACTGAATGAACTAACGCCTATATGACAGTTGTTGAAGTAGTGCCAGTTGTAGTATGTGGGACCTTTGCCTGGTTGAAACACCAATTAGCAAGTTGCAAGTGTATAATTAGCTGAACCCATTATGGACAAGCACAACTATTGTATGGGTTTCGCCTTCGACATATATACACAGCAGCATGTTTGCAAAACAAGCAGGTGGTTTATACAGCAGAAATTCTCATGTAAGTCGTAAGGTCGTTTACAGCAACAAGCGGTTGCATGTGAATAGCTATGCTGATAAACAGGCTTAACGATAGCCTACAATAAATAGCGAAAGGGGACAGAATGAAAGAGTGGAATGTACTATTTGGATGCTGAGAGGTCCTAGTGTGCATGTGTTTCAGTTTACGTGATGACTGCAGATAGGTGGTGGATGCGATGTGTAGTTGTAGTGACGGAACCAGAGTACGATTCGAATAGCCCCATGAGTTCATTAGAAATAAAAAAAGGTTTTGGCGAACAGTCTGTTTTTGGTTATTCGTCATCGGGCCAATCGCATGACAGTTTATGTCATCATGGTTGTCAAGCCATCAAAATTAGAGGCAATTAGTCAAATAATTACCCCCACGCGGTTGTGAATTGGAAGGCAATTAGGTAACAAAAGTGACCACCGAAGGCGTCAAGTCGGTAATGGACGGCCATGGAAACTGTAGGGCCTGTACAAATTTCTTCTGAGCGCACAAGTATGGATTGCGCAACCGAATTCCGTTCGCTTCCACGGTGGCCAGAGTACAAAATTTGACTTTTCTGGATTGAGGACCGGGCATGCAGTAAATGGGTTGTAGAGATACTTCCGATGAGACTTGGTGCCTTAAGTCAATAAGGTGCGCCAGAGTTCCACTCGAAATGGACGTCACCTCGCCCTTAGTCAGCCATGCGGGGTGGTGTTCACGTATCCTTTGAGAAAGACGCCTGGATGTGCAACCGACATAACCTTCTGCATAGGAGCATGGGAAAAGGTGAACACAAAATGAGGTTACACATTTAAGCAACGTATCTTTGCGTTGTACGTGGACTACCGGGTCGGATCTAAACGAGATTTCCAGATGTGGCGCACTGTTGGTCTTTTCAATTGCGTTACTTATTCTACGAGTCACCAGTTCAGCCAAAGCCTCGCCTTTGTAGTTTAGCGTTATGTAAACCAACTTCTTTTCCGCAGATGGGAACTTCACTCTCGGTTCTGTCACTACCATATATCTATCCACGAAATTTACATGATAGGCGTTCTCTGTGAATATCCGTCGTAAAAACGACATTTCTGCCTCAGTTATGTTATCAGTGCATATCGTCACAGCCCTGCATGTTACACTACGAACGTGGTGTCTCTTCTGTTTGAGGAGTACGTAACTAAAAAAGTGAGTAAACTGGCCGTTCCAAGCCCCCTTTTTGTGAACACCCCTCTGAACTGAACCGTCTGCACGACGACTGAATGCCAAATCCAGGAAGGATATTCAAAAACAACGTGGGTTATGTCGTTTGGACTTACTCTCAGTGGCAGTCGACGCGATGTTATCATAACTTTTGTTCCAGGAGCCAAAACAACTCGGTTTTTATTGTTTACGGAAATCGGAAATAGTTGGCCAAAGTTAACAGTGAGCAAGGAATATTCCTGACATCCAGGAAAATGTGCGCAAATATGAAAGACAGTCTTTTTACACCCCTCGAGTAGTCAGTTCATGGATTACTGACACCTCTCAATAGTAAGACGTTGTATGACATTTTAAGGTGTGCTTCTTACGACACAGTGTGGCGTATCAAGTTAGTTTCTAAGCGGACATGCGTGAAAAAGTTTTGTACATATTTTTTTCAAGGAAACGACTACCCGTTACAGACTTTTATAAACTGATAATTCATTGCGTTTGCTAGAATTCTTCGCTTAAAACATTTAGGACAATGAGTGTCTTTCATCGGAATCATTTGACCTGAATGAAGACGGGTCTCGAATGGTTGACATTTCAATTTCCTCTCATCAATCACTAACGCAAAACCAATAAACTTAACATGAAATGCAAGTTGCAAAGATCGAAATTAGAGACTTATCAAAACGGTCCAACTCTTACACACTCTAAACGTCACACCCTGAATGACAAAGGAGTGGTTGCACAAAACTATCTGCGCACAAAAACTGATCAATACCGCTTCACTGATCACCCAAAGGTTTCGGTTATGATTACGTAACCATATACTAGAAGACGAGATAAGAGTAAGCGTTTTTGTTGGCATTTCATGACAAGTCTTTTTACCGTTTTGACGGATTCAGAGGAGGTTACAGAGTTTATCGACCTCCACTACTTCGCAACATACCTTCTACGAGGCATAAATCACAAAGCGATTTTTAAACCCGAGTTCTCTGAAATGTCTCTAGGGAATGTTTAGCAGTTATTTCACTAAGAGTAAATGGTGAAATCATCTCCACCTGCACTTTTTAGGGGCTTCGTTAGTGTAGTGTCGTGACTGTGATTACACTTGGTCCAGGTTGTTGTCACACAACCATCATCCAACAAGTACACCATAAATATACATGATGAAAACATGCCCTCGTTACTAAAAACAAAGCGTATTTCTTTAAGGTTGAGCTAACGTTTTCAGTGTGTTGGACGTAACTGAGTTTACGCTTGCGGGTTACTAGACGTCACCTCGACGCTGAAAATATCTGTGCCTTTTCATTGCAGCGTCAGTGTGAACTTTTGGGAAATGGAGAAAATAGAACGGATGCAGTTAACTTAAGATGTAAAGTTTTGCAGTGTACCAACACCAGTTCTGAAAAGAATCGCAGGACGATTTCCCAAATATTGAAACCGCATAAAAATTCAATGAATTGACGGGTTACTTCATCGGTACTACCTTCTGCCTCAATAATACGATGAATGGTCTCTCATAACTTCACAAACCCACTTTTGACCGTTTACTACACTGATTCCAATCATTTTCTGCTGCAGCGGATTAACCACTGCTGTTAAATTTGAAGAAAACTTGCCTGGTTCTGGCACTCAGAGGCTTAGAATCACCTTTTAATAGGATGTCTGAGAATCTTCTTATTGTTAGCTTTCGACAATTACTATCAAGAACAGCAGAATTTCGGTTGATGCTGATGGGTTCCACAAGCGGTTTCGTGCTTTTCTGGGCTCACGAGATCGAAGTAATCCCAGAGGGGTACGAACCGTTAACCTTCGCATATTATAACAGAATTTATTCCACCAGACCAACTATGCACTCTGTCTGGCCTTATGAAAACACACATACGTGTTGCTTGTGGAATGGGTAACCTAGTTAGGTCTCGTCAGCAGTACTCAGGCTCTGTTATTGAGCCCACGGTTTATGGACAAACGTCAAAATATTAGATTACACACACTAATTAGGCCATTAGGCCGCGTTCACAAGAATATCAGAAAAGTAGACGAACTGCGGATAAAGCTAGGGTGTGTATATTGCTCTCATGTCTAAGGCTGTATTTACCATCACCCTCTGGCCTACCAAAGCTCTACTACTTGTCCACAGTTTATGAATTCCAGTACTGTGCGTTCGTATCACTAAGGTTATGTGGCACTGTGTGTAGTACTGCTCTAACCATTTCCAGGTGGTAACTTTGGCCAGCTGCTTGCCTACTTTTTGGTGGTTTGTCTTAAAATACGAAGCATTTTAAATGCTTCTGACTGTCCATATCTGAGACAGTTAGCCGAGGACGAGGCCAGTTACGGACTATCAGTGTCAAAACATGTAAACTAATAACCATAAAGAGCCCTTGTGGCTGCAGTTAGCGCACACTGCTTACTGAGAGGTCCAACAAATCTGTCGAAAAACCCTTACACCATTCACCGCTTCCAGGTATTTCCACACAGGATTTTCATAAAACCGGTAAGCTAGTGGATAATTATTTAGGTAACTACGAATTCTGATTTCTTCCTGATCACCTTCGAGAATGACCTCAGCTGTTCCTTTGGTTTACGTCAGTTTCAGCTATTTCAGTTTTTTAACACAACCGTTGTTCTCAGTTATTTTAATTAGTCTACTGATGATACAATCAGAAACCCATGTTGTCCAATTAAAACGTCCGTGAAACTTAGGTCATTCGTTGCAGTATTTATCGTTGGTTACGGTGCAAATATTTTATCTATTTCACCAATAAACTATACAAAAGCTTTTTCTCCAAAGGGTATAAAAATTACCAAAGTTCGACATATTGAGGTATGTGCCCGTAGAGGAGGTTTCGACTTCACTTCCGTTTGCACGGTTTTGCACTTAGTTTAATGCGTGCAGTGGTTTTCATTGCAATAACCGTGGCTAACTTCAAAACGTGAAAGTTAGCTGAAAAGACGCAAACCGATTTTTTCGGAAACAGAACATATAAAGCCATATCAATGCAATTTAGTCATGGTTGAAACGAATTCTCCACAAGGTAAGTCAGTCGCTTCAACACAGGATTACTTCCAGTTACGAAAACAATGGGCAAATTCGTGCGGTTTGTCTCTAATAATAAAAGTAGGTCTCAAATCAACTCATTGATGCAAGACTGCCCGCATTTTGAATGTTCGGATAACCCTGTAACATTTAAACTAGGTTTGGCGGCCTGAATTTCATTTGTGTTACGTCTGGGTGAAAGCCTGTTGGTCGCGTATCCTCGCTGTTTACCCTGAGTTCTTCATAAACTCCGGGAAATTCCTCCAGAATATCATGTGGCTATAGCTGAAAGGAATGCATTGGGACTCCCTGACAAAGTTGCCAGAGAAACCAAAAACCCTGGACCGATAGGTGCACATTCTGAACAGAAAGATGGATTGCAAGGTGATTCGGTAAAGTGAACTGACCCCTAGGAATTCACCCAGTAATAAGGCGGTCTTTGAGGGCATAAATGATAGCGGATATTAAATCTGACTTCAGGTCTCTTGTGTGAAAGTGTTATATATATATATATATATATGCTTGGTGTACGATCAAAGACCAAGCCTGAAGTTAGCTTGTACTGAACAAATTTCAAAATTTTCTAGGTTTAAGAAACCATACTGGCGTTCCATCCGTACTTCTTACATCTGAGATAATGTAGACCTCCATAACTGATGTATAATGTGCTGATATCTTTCTGATGAAGCACTCATCGTAGTCAGCCTTGTTCATGCAACCAAAGAGTGATGTGACCAGTTAAGACATAGCCGTGTGTACTATGGTATTTGGTTACATTTTCTTTGATGTTCGTAGTCGGGTGAGATTAATTAGCCCAAACAAAGTGGTAAGAAATCAGAAAAATCAACACTCTAGTCAACACACTTCTTTCCACCCTAATTTCAACCAGTGGCATAGCCATGAATACATGACGTAATCATCAATCTTCTTGCGGGCTTCGACAAGCCATCCTTACGGTTTCTGTAGCTATCATTCAGCAACTAATTCTTCAGTCGTTGGTCACCACTGAATTATGTCAAATTATATCAGTCGATATTCCATCTGCACGTCGAAACAGTCGATTACGCTTGGTAAGTTTCTCCCATAACCTCATCCCTTAATTTCTAGCCAATCATTGAAGGTTGCTAATGGACGACTTTCGAACATATGATAAGAACATGGCGCGATGCTAGTATGTATACCCGGACAAGCGAAAATAATCGCTTGTTTTCTTCGTCAATATAGCGTATCTGGTGGACGGTGAGGACAAGACTAACTTGGGCTTTTTATTTGTTTTGTAAGGATCAGTGCATCACCTAGAATTTTGCTTATATGTGTAGAGACAGAATCAAAGATGGATGCGTACACGTGTATCAAAACACTAATTCCGCCTCATCTCTCAGAAACTAACACATTTCAAAAAATGCGTGTTCGTTCTACTAGTTCGCACACACAGAATATACCGTTTCGGAAGATTGAAGATACAACCTCGAAAAGCGCTACTCATTGGAAGTTAAACAGCTGGATACTGGAACCTACGGAATAAACAGCGTCTAGCTAATTTGTGTCAGCATATTCTGATTGAAGCGCCCAGTCATTTGGCACAGGAATGGTCATTTTGAGTCCTTAAGAACAACAGTTAATCTGTTGTGGAACCTCGTGGACCATGACCGCGTACGATTAATATGTCCTTAACAGATTTGCCGGTAAAAGTGAACTATTACGCTGCTCAAAGTATAACTGAATTAAACGTCATTTCAAACCAAATACAACCCACGGTTGATCACAGCGTTTGTATTCGGATAAGCCTTTCGACTAGCCCACCTAGAGCAAGCTGAACAAAATTTATAAAAGTTGTGCTTGAGCGTTTGGATTTGATTTTTCGGTGATGCCTAGTGTAAAGTTACTGGATTTGTGGTTGACAGGCTAATAACCCAAGGATGAGGGGCAGAATGCAAACTCCTATCCGGACAACAATATGCACTGTTGATTAGCTGTAATAAGAGCGAAACTCGAGTCTAGGGCTTCTTTTCGAAGTGGGATAGCCGAAGTGCTTATATGAATACGAACAACGCAATCAAGCGCTGGTGTTGTTCAATTTAAAATGACCCAAGTCTCCGAACTTCTACTACTTAAACAAACGTTACCGCTGTGATGACAGATGCTTTGCTCAAC
Organism: Paragonimus heterotremus; assembly: GCA_013368495.1. Taxonomy (NCBI): domain Eukaryota; kingdom Metazoa; phylum Platyhelminthes; class Trematoda; order Plagiorchiida; family Troglotrematidae; genus Paragonimus; species Paragonimus heterotremus. Next base: position 111,961 of record LUCH01000207.1, on the reverse strand, counting down.
ACATCGAAGCGTAAGGCCAAATGTCTCCACCATACAGACAGCACTGAGTGCCTTTTAAGAAGCGAAAAAATGAGCGGCACCATACTTGAATGGGATGTGAGAACGAATGCTTCAAGTAACTAGCCTGTCCCCGACCGTATTTTGATAGGCAAAAACGAATTCGGTGCTCTGATTACACACTCAGCCATTTGAGTAGTTTGCTTCAGATTATATTCAGCCTGTTAAAGCATCTTCAGTTTGAGTTAAACATGTAAGCCTGGCGTTGAACCCTCATAAAGTATATTGTTCTTAGTGAGAAAGTATATTGGATAGCAACAAAGTCCATTACAAAGCCTTGTTTCCTCTCTCATCTTCATAGGTCGCTTTAACACAATGCTCAGTGCGTCATCGGAAATATTTCTACTCAAAAATGATTTACCAAACGTTTTAGCTTGTTCATCTCAACTTAGCAGTTATTTCCATCTTCTTCAAATCTGTAAAATCCCTTTGAATCCTAGTTTCCAATCAGAGCACCCGTATATGTCAGACCTTAACTGGTATCAATTAAACCAACTTGTCGATCAACATGTCCAAACATACGAACATTAAAATAATAATGACTATTATAACGTTTGTCTGCAGTGAACTCGATTTTGAATGAGGTGAGAAGTAGGGAGTGAAAAGTAGCCCAGATATAACTTTGAGTGTTATCCTGTTCGGTTGCATCGCGCAAATAACCATACATGACAGTATCGTCAAAATGCATAGCTATAACCGTTTCCATCTGGAAGCTTTGCTATGAAAACGTTTCTAATCCAGACGTTGGACCTCCACAGACTTCCAGTTCCGGACCTTAGTTGGCCGAAAAAGACAGAACCTACTTCTAGGTGAGGCATATGGGGTCTGCGAAATAGATGGTCTGTGTTAATCATTTAGTGGAGCTGGGTTCAAGCTGATAAAACCTCTTGTTAATAGTTAAAGCGTAGAAACACTGAATTGTAAACCATCGCTGGTTCATCATCATTATTGCAAATCGAATAAGCATATCTGACAATCTGTGAAATTTGGTAATTGCTATCGGATCCCTCGTAATGGAAATTAACGTGAAGTTAATCCACATGGTTTATCGTACATCTAACAATTAACTTAACTTGCAACAGATTCACGCGAGTTGTAAACCTTTGATTTTCCACCTTTGTTGATGTATCTACTTTACTGTTGCACAACTTCAACGCAGTGAACTGGAAAACAATAATTGCGGTTTTCGAAAGATCCACGAACTCATCTAAAAAACATCAGATCGTAAACACAATAAACACCCATTAATTAGTTTGCACCAAACTTCCAACATTTAAGGAACTCGGCAGCTTAAAGTCCGGATAAGTGGAAGTGACGATAGTTCATTATGCAGTTGGTTCTCAGTTCCTTTAGGTCAATATAATTACACACAAACCACTATATTATTTCGAAGACGGCTTTTGCAAGTATACACCGACAACTGATTTGTTCACATTCAGGTCGCGTCATGAATCACAAGGAAGCAAAAGTCTTGGTGAGCCCAGCACCGAACCATAGGGTGAGGGACTATATCTTAATATTGAAAAGTGGTAATTGTTGCAGAGAAACTCAAAAATGAATTTCTTAAGAGTTATCTTGATGCCATTACTCCTAAATTTTTATTCCAGTGAGTTAAAACCTTCAACCCAAACTACTTTCCGAACCCCTGCCTAATCAATTTTCATTCTCCTGCTGAATGAAACTTCCGAAATATGAAGCACTTAGCCAACTACCAACTGTTCTAGAGTGTAGGCGAATCGCAGTGGCCTCTGTAATTGACAGTATGAAACCTCTAATCTGTCTCGATTGTATTACACATATTCGTTAGATTGGCTTGAACAACTCGATTTGATTGATCAGGTGGTTTGACTCAATCAAACGCCTAATGACGGCAGATGAACAGGGCCTTAACGATCCTCACGTCAGCCACACGGTTGGTCCTCTCGAATGCGTTCGGATAATCACCGTATTGTGTGGCCTATGTAGTTTGTTCCACAGGAACGAACGAAACGATGAACACAAAAACAGACGGCAATATATCTTTCAACTTAAAGCGCAATGCTAGTGTGGGGCTAAACTTAACACCTAGTTGAGCTGCAATATGTTTTATTGATTGTTGCAGTAAGATTTTTGGTTGCCGTTTTGGCGACACCATCACCATTGAAGGACAGGGGAATATAGACAGACTTTTGTCTGCAATTCGTGATTTGCCTATCTTACAGCTTATTAGCATATTTTTATGAATGAACTGCTCCGGATAACCATTTTCAACGAGTGTATTAACTACAAACTGTCTTTCATCTTCAGTGCTGTCCCTCGAGTATATTTTCGTGATCCTGTCTATCAGACATCGGATTAGATTCCCCTTTTGTCCTAGTGGTACAAAATTATTGAACCTTGTATAGTGGCCCGTCCAAGTTGGCCTACGATACACCGTCTGTTGTATCGTGCCATCCTCGCGACCAGACATGAGCACGTCTAGAAACGGTATACCTGTGGGCGATTCGGGTTCTATAGTAAAATGAATACTTTCATGGACACAGTTGAAACGAGTCAGTATCTCACTGAGGCTGTTAGGTCCAACTGCCACACAGATGATCAGCTAGTGAACTACACTCTGACTTTCTTATAAAAATATCAGCCAACAATGGACCCGGTGGTGACTCTATTGTTACCCGGTCCTTTTGACGGTATAACTTGCCGGAGAACTTAAACTGAACGTTGATTGTGCAGCGATATAGTAACTGCCTTAGTTCTTCTACTGATATGCCCACATTGATATCATTACTTTCAATAAACTGTCCAAGAAAGTCAATCGTTTCATTAAGTAGGATTTTGGTGAGGAGGGTTGTGACGTCAAGTGAGAATAGACGTTTGTCGAGAATGCCCGGCTGCTTTAATGCTTCAACTAATTCGGAAAAATCTCTCAGTCTAAGAATGGCTAGTTTTTTCTAACTGGCTCTAACGAGTCAAACCATCTGATCAATCACACTGGTTCATTCAGACTAGTCTATCAAATACGTAGGATGCAATCGAAACAGGTCAAAGGTCGCATACTATCAGTTGCAGGGGCCGTTGTGATTCGCCTACACCCACGATCATTGTGCGTTCAAAAACGGCTCGTCCAAATACTCTAGAGTATCACGTTCAGAATGTGGGACTACCTTTGGTCAGTCCGTAATGCTCATCCACACACATGTTCAGTAGTTACGGTTGCCTCATTATCTACTCTACCGAACCACTCGTTACCAACAGCACTCTTTTGTTCAAGTGCAAAAAAAGTAAAACCCTGCCGTTTTATACTTCTGAATAATAGTTCTCTCATACCGAACTGATCAATATAACACTACCATTCCATTCCAATCGACCGTTGGGAGGTTTCTGTTTTAGTCTCTCATTTCACAACATCCGTGTGTGCACACTTTGAAGGGAAATAGGTTTCATGACAATCGAGTGTGCCTGACCTTTTGGCAAAATGCTTCCTCAAGTGTTCCATGACATAATTGTATAGTTTGTCGTTGTTTGCTCAGACTTTATTCAATGTACACTGATGACTTTTGAGTAAACAACTTTATGCGCCAGAGCAAGCAAAGGTCACTAACCTGTGGCGACTAGCCATGTGCCCTCACGTCAAAATGACGATAAAATTCACTATGATAGAATGGCCAGGTATGTGCTACTAACTTTGCAGAAATAACACTATGTGGCAAGGTCAGAGAAAAAGAATTCTTAACGGATGTGAAATAGAACACGGCAACTTAAATAAATTATTTGATAAATTATTTGATACAATGAAGTGAGTATTTTCTACCAAAGAAGATATCTCTCTTCCGCAGATTGCTGTTTAGAACACGCGAGTAGGATTACGTATGATGTATTCTCCACAGACGTTTTGACCATTCTCATTGGTTACCATACACAGACTATAATCAACAAGTATACCATACAAAGGTGATAATGTAACCACCCTCATCCAATTTACCGTCAGAGTTGCGTATAACGTAGCAAAACTAAGAGCGATCAACCTTAATGGCAGAGTTACCTAGCGCACAGCGAAATTAATCAAACAACTCACTCACTACATCTAATATTATTTGTGAATTCACGTTTACTTGTGGAGTCAAGCACCTCAACCGAACGGTAAGAATGTTTGGGGTAGTTCTGTCGGAGCACACTGAAAATTGACTAGTGAACTACAAAACCAGAGCTGCCCAATCTTTTATCACACATTTGAAAGAGACGGGACATGTCATCCGAGTGCAGAAGGCATTTTGTGCGTTGTATTACCTAACCAATAAGGACACTTCACCATTTATTGAAGCCGTTGCGACGCATCATTATAAACCTTCTCCTTGTGTACAGAAACAAATGGTAGTTAGCCCTTCGCAATCATGACGTTATAGGTTTGTGATCGTATGTTTACGTTTTTCTTTGTGTCTGTTATTAGTAGCAGTTGAATGAATCAGTTATTTTGTCTTAGAGTGACCCTTAGGCTAATTATTAGCTTCCGTTTATTTCTGTATGCCTTACTGTAAGACTGACATTGTTTGCACCGTTAACTTCTTACTCGACCAGTTTGAAATATGAAGTTCATCTGTTTGTTTTTACCTCATGACAGCCCATTCGAACGTGAATGGTTCTGTGTGCTATCCTTGTTTAAGCCATTGACTCATTCCTAGTTCACGCTTATTTAAATTGATGTATGTCAGTTGATCATATTCTGTGTATCGTAACTGAAGAGACAGGTCAAAATGTCTCTGCGGAATACATCTTGCGTAAACGTACTTGCATGTTCCAAATTCATCCTGAGATATAATCGCTTTAGAATGTGGCAAGTAAACCGTCTATTATACTTAACTAGAGTTTCTGTCCGGAAACTATGTGATACGGAACAAACACTTGGGTTGCGAAAACCGATATATGTAATGTAATGAAATATAGTAAGTGCTGTGGGTTACACAGCTCAACAAAAAAACGAGAACAGATTAGCCTCCTTGGCGAGAAATTTACTGACCATAGTAAACATACACCAACAGAAGGATCACATGGCAGAAAAAAGTACGCTAAGTAAAATTTTGTGAACTTTCACATAAGATAAAAGTATTTTACGGTAGCGGGAATAACTGACCAAATTTTCTTGCTCCACATACCCAAATTTTCATTCTTCTGCTGGTTACACTTAATTTTCAAAAAGCCGAACTGTTGCCAGCGAAAAATCATACTTTCCAGTTTTTTCAATGCCAAGCTTCGAGCAGCACGAGTACATCACAGTAGAGCCATCGATGGGAATTATATATCTGCTTTTCATGCTATCTAAATGTTGTGCAGAAATTATTGCAACTTCACAGGTTGATTGATTCAGAGAAGGACGTCTAACAATACTTTAGCTGGTGATGCAAAGTAACACTGAAGCGACAACAATCGCATTTGGATGGTCAGAAAGAAAACCATGTAAATCTTCGTTTTCGTGAAAACACTCAAGTGAATAATAAAAAGACGAGGTAACAAACAAACCCAACTTCAGTCAGCGATCGCATGTTGTTTTTGTAAAAACGGTATGTGAAGTTGCTGAACTGGTCATAATCATGCACTAGCAACCACGGTGGGCCCAGCTCAGTCACAGTCACTGCATAACCTTACTAATCTAGGTAACATTAGAACTTCCACAACTGTGATTACGTAACTGAGCTTTTGAGTTGAAAATTTATCAGTGTTACTCACAATGTCTCACACAAATATGCCGCCCACTTTAAACCTTAACAAGTTATTTCAGATTTTTTTGTGCAGCAGCGATTATCACAGTCTTCTTGTGTTAAATTTCTTAGGAAATGTGAATTTTGCACTTGAATTGTTATCTCGCATTTGTCAGCCAATTCTAACAGGTGCTGTGTATGCAAATGTGACCATTTTAAAAAGGAAATAGCTTACGTGGATATCCGATATTTTCAGTTAGTTTCATGGTAATCAGAAACACTCCAAAGTGACATACATTAGTGGATAGTGTATCGTGGTCAAATAGCTGGAAATAAGTTGCAAACGGTAGATATCTCTAAGCTGTATGTCATGTTTCAATAACTTGTTCAACACTTCCGAAGGATTTTGCTTGCTGGGCCAACTGACCCGAATGGCTGCCGTGAGCTAAGCAACCAACTTAATGAACTGCACAAAAGACATTTAGTATAGTCCTGGATTCTTTCGGTTCATCGGTTGCATACTTGACTCTAGTGAATAACTGCACCACCCAAAACAACTGCGATCGTCTCACGATCATAGTGATTGCTGTAACTTATTGGGTGTCATTGATAATGAAGTGTGTTTGTATCGGGTTACTTCAGCCGTTTTACATGTTCATTGGTAGGTAACCAGCTGTTCACTAGACACAGAAACTAGACTGACTTATGATCAGTTAATAACTGCTTTAACTTACGTTTTCTCCGCTGATTCTCCCTTGTTGCTTTTGTAATGCCACGAGATATCTTGAAAATTGGAAAAAATTTACTCATAGGATAGCTTATCTGTTCGGATCACAGGACATATTGTCCCAACGGCTAAAGTATGACATACAGTTGTGCACATTACGGCTGAGTGAATTATGACTGATTAATGAACAACTGTGTACACTATCCTCTCACACTGTATCTTCCGTTCGTTGTTTTCAGCTTCAGCTTACTGGGAGTGAGTTTATCTTATTTGTAACTTCGTTGGTTTTGTTAATAATTTTGTGACCACGACAGTTCTGATCATTGTATGCAGTGTCAACCCATAAAAGTAAAATTTTCCATCACCTATTAGTGACTGATGGCCCATCTCAGCTTGATTTCTTTTGGCTGAATTATGGATCAAGTCGGCAGATAGTCATTGTGTTGAACCTCGTAACGAGCGGGTTACCTCGTTACCGCTCATGAGGTGTTCTAATCCGTTGTCGTGACTAACGGACATTCAGGTTCGACTCCGTGTGCAACAAGGTTCAGCAAAGAAGGTGAGCTCTAGCAGGGATGAGTAGTCGAGGATTTGGTTAATTTCAGTTTGAACATCACGCACAATTGGTCGCAGCTGTCGCATTCCCATAAACTTTCCAGTCGGCCCCTTTCGAAAAGTAACACTAGACACTCTTGTTAGAGCTGGTCTGTAGTGCACAACCTTGCCACTGTCGGGGCCAGAACTCCGACCATGTTTTCATGAAGCAACCGTGTTGACCACTGCGTCATTGACCTCACAGTAGGCATGACCGAATTATCATATTTAGAAGATCAACCACCTTCGCTTGTGAGTAATGATCCGGTTACCCGATCGTCTTGAGAGGAGACACAGTAACTGTCATGTTTACTCCAATCGATAACTCCTCGATTTGGACTTCTCTCAAAGTTGAAATCACATAAACGACTAACTTGTTGAGCTGTATTCTGATTACTGATGAACATTTGATTTACTTTCGATAGGATGGACTCTTACAGCTGAGGTTGAAGGTATGACAATGATATGTTTCTAGCTTGAACTTCCCCTGACCGATGCTAAGAAGTCAGAACTTAACATTGCTTCCGTCCGGAGCGATGACCAAAACATATTGCACAATTTGTATCCGGTAGCCCATGGCTACGCCTCACTTCTTTCGTTCATTCAAACCGCTCCCTGCATTACAAACTTAAATTCCAGGTGTCATTCACAATAACCAAACCCTTCTGCGAGTATGCAGCTTGCAACACTATTGTGCAACCTGCACTGAAATTTTACCGCTATCCGTTAAAAATGAGGGGCTGCTAGATTTAATGCATCTTTGGTTCGGGACCTAACACACCGTACATATGTATAGATTATGCGGACTAACATAGCTTACTCATTAGTGAGTCCATTTCACTGCATTTTGCACTGTCTGTTCTCACTTGTGTTACCTTCTGAGGTGTTTAGCTCCTAAATTTCTTGCGTATTCCCCATTCCTGCCAAATGGCTAGAGTCAGGCTTTTGCAGTATATCAATCTACCTGCAATTCCTCACTTCACGCAGTTTGATTGAAATTATTGAAATTAAGTCACCGGTGCAAGGCAGTAGTTGTAGCCTATGATAAACGAGTGTTGACACCAGGTTGTCAGTTCGCATAAATCCACTCTGAGCATGTGAGTCGTACAAAGATAGTAACTGGCGCAGCGGAACTGCGAACCTGCATAACCTCTCATAAGGGGGCGTTAAGTAAAGTGATTCATGGGTGCTTATGTTACCATCACAGTAAGACTGCCCGACAGGTCTGCAAAAATTGACCAGTATTATCACAAGCGTTCAAAAAACTTTTAACTCTGGGCTGTACTTCTCGAAATTGCTATTTGGCAGACAGCAAAGTCGGTTTACCCTGTATATGACACTAGGAAAACCTGCTTATTATATTGTGCGCACTATTTCAAACAGTGCCGCTTTTGCATATTTATTTACCTTGGTGTCTGTGCTACAGATCTAATATATTTGAGCGTTTTGACTGAGTTCTCTACATAAATACCTAGATAAAATTTGATACGAAAAACCTCACCGACAGCTTTGTTCACACATAAGTCATCACTCTCAGTTGTACTTGACGAATCCGCACGTGATGCCCGTACACTTTATCTGATTTGGTTGCTGTTACAATTAAAAACGTAATCGAAACTTGTCTGAGCGTGTTATGTAAGTCCGATGTCCTGGAAACATGATCAATATTAAGTCGACATTTGATTCCACTGTTTCGCTGTATACACGGCGAAGTGCAACATTCAGTGAAAGCTAGCACCTGCTTAAACCTGACTCAAATGCTGCTTACATGAACGCGCGTATCACACATACATATTTTCTTTACCCCCAGCGAATGCCCGCATGTACGTGAGCAAAGCCATCCCTAGCCGAATACTTCTTACATAGTGGTTGTGCTGTTTAGCTGATGTGTCTGGTTCAACATGGAGTGGTTACCCTTGATCGATTAATAGTATTGATGTGATTGGATTTAGTCAGTCATTCATTCACAACGGTTACGAGTTTGATCAAAATTTACTTCAGTGTAAGCCGCTGCTCACCGCACAAGAGATATGGAAGCAAACAATATTATCAGACAGAATACAATGGAATGGAATATATATAACAGAATATAAACTGGAAATGACGTGGATTCAGGCAAGGAAAATGAGTCCGTCGAGTTGCCATTTCCGTTTCTAATCAACGATTTGAGTAACCCCTAACCAAACGTGAATAGTGTTCGGCTAGTAACATCCAAAGTCCAGCGAGCCCAAATACCATGCGATATAACCGAGTTGGACATTTGTTCAGCTTTGCTTCATCCCCAGTGCAATAAAAATATAAAAATTCCACTATAGGTAGACAAGAGTTAGTAAGTAAGATGAGGTTGATGAGGAGGCCAGTAACGGGTCAGTATTCGGCCGGCCTAGTTCATACTCAACGGGGATTTAGTCTAGAAAAGGCACCTGATAGTTGTTGAAGGGTGTTTGTTAATTTTCACAAGATTTCATCGAGCAGCCCATGCGTTACTGCGCATGAGTTGCGGCTCCGCAAATTTGTTTCCCTGTTGTTAAAAGTGCAATACGGACCAGGAGACTGTGGAGCCGAAGACATGAGCCAACTAAAAAATTGGACATACAATGGAGATACGGCTATGTTTTGCGATAATTTCTCATTGCTGTCGAGTTTATGACAATATTAAGTTAACAAACTAGTATTTTTTCGCACATAATGGTGAACACCATTATCTCAGGAAAACTGTCTAGGTGTGCCACAACAATCCGGATTTATCACTTTCAGAAAAACTGCGGATGGCATCCACTTGGAGCAAGTGTTGGTGCCAGCGGTCTGTGTGGTGTTTGCTACGTGCACTCGTGTGTCTTCCTGTACTAGCCGATCAACATGATTAATCTAATCCATAGTGTAAAACTTAAGCCTGACAGAAGGGTCGGAGACACCACCCTGTCACGGAACACGCCGGCAAATGAGCAACTAAAGCCTACACCAGTGGGATGTTGCAATTTACTGCATGACTTCAGAGTTAGGCGAGCTAAGGACAAACACTGACCTGGGCCAGTGAGACGTGTTACAACTGCCTGAAAAATGACCTAAGCCCTGCACAATATCGCAAGTGGCTTCCTCCCAACCTAATCAAACTGACTGTCCGGTGTTCCTCCAGCAATTACGCGCACCCCTGTCCACTTATGGAGTTAACGCTTTAACAGTGAGAAGCGGTCTGAAAATCAACTTGGGCGCTTTCTCTGTATTTGTGCCGCCTACTTCTTCATTCATGCTGTGGAGTGGTCCGAGGTCTGAAACATTATCTGTTGCTCTGTCAAACCAGTGCAATCGACCTGGCACCTACATGAACAGGAAAACCAAACCACGTTAATGACATATTTGCCGTAGAAACATTTCGGCTGCCTACATAGGCTGCAGTTGATATATAACTTGGAAATGACAGGTGCAACGCAGGATTGAGCCATCAACCAGAATTTGAATGGCAAACAGTGACGCAGTTAGGTCATCCGAAACATTGGATTACTTTTATCCAGTTATTCAAGACAGAAAAAACGAACATTGCGAGGCGCAAGCACTACGTTCATTCTCATCAGTCCATTAAGTAAAACATTCAGTCACAAAGGTTGAAGACATGACGACAAAACGGTGAAATGATCGAACGCCACATGAATGCAGTTAGGGTGAGGTGCACGGTTTCAGAGCCAGATCAATCAGATTGATTGCGTCAGCATATTCTGTCAACAGAGAGCCGGTGCGTGAATCTGGATTAACAAGGTCTGGGGAAACGCCAACAGTTTTGTGTTGCGATTGCGTGATGAGGCCTTAAGCGAAGTGGTGCGACCAACCATATGATCTGTTGCGATTAAGTGTTTCACGATCGAGGACGCCGGATTTCAGTTTGGGTGTTGGCATGCTTGTGGCAAAAGTCGTTCAATAAATCACGACCTTTATTTTCCATCTTGCACCTTCCCGCACCACTCGCGCACCTGCGTTTATGAACCAAAATTGCAGTCCACAACGCAGCAGCGGTTTTCATCCACACGTTGTGTACATTTCTGTCTGTTTGGTCTGCCCTTTCTAGCCCGTTGGTCCATTGTAGTTGAATGGCAGCTCATCCAGTAGCTCGCGTTATCCGCAATCAATTTGCTGTGGGAATTTGAGCATACATTACGGCCGCGTTGAGACATTCCACAGTGTTGGAATAATCGCGCCTCCCATTTGATTACATGCGTTGAGTCACTGTCTGCACTAGTCACTAGAGAATGTGCTCCGCTTCTCTCTATGTCCCATGTCTCGGTCCGTTCTGCTAGTGTGTGCGTCACCGCAAGTGGACTTGAACCGGTAGATGATGTGTGAAACGGAGTTTCCTGAGAATGTACTACCATGTCAATGGAGATTAATCCAGCGGGGGAAAGTAACGAACGCAATTCTGCCGCCGATCTCGACCTACATCATTAGTATCGTAGTCTTCCGCGGAAGGCAAGCTGGTGGAAATCTGCTTCCTCGCGGTGACTGTGCTCGGGAATTTGCCACTCGCTCTAATGAACGAATTTTAGCCAGTTTGATCAGATACCCATTCACAAACAGAACACGCCTCAAGATCTTCTCTTCGGACGTTAGACGGTCGGCCGTTGGCAATTTCCCTGTTTGATGTAAAAGCGTTCGAAGCGGACTACAAGTATTACTTGTGGGTTCAAATGGAGTTTTTGTTCTGGAATTGTTGACCAAGCAACCTGATTTGGAAAGCGAATGAATATACGGCTTTTCGATGGGACTTTGTTCTGCTCGTGACTTTAGAGAGTCAGGTTTACATTGCACTGAGAGGCCAGTCTGGACCTGCGAAGCAGTGGGCAAGAGATTGGTTTCCGATTCCCATCTCAGTTATGCATGAATTCTGCATTATATACCAGAACGTTTTGTCAACCTTATAGGAGGACGCAGTCAAACGTTTCTTGATTTGCATACTGTAACTGAGATGATCATTTTGATGGTTACGTCTGAAGCTGTGCATCAATAACTAAGCACTTCTGTGCAACCAGAACTGCTGTGTACAAATGCCTGTAGGTCACTCTTTGCTTTCTGTCTTTCAAGGTTGTGTATCAGGCGAGATATAAACCCTAATCAGTGCAACCATTCAACTCACCGAGGTACGCAGGCCTATCCACCATGCTGTAGTGGCGGTGTTCAATGTTAGCGTGGCTAAATACATGACTCTCGTACGTCCAGGGTCACGTGACACACAAGAGCGGTGAATGAAGACGTTAGGATATAATCAGCATCCTGAACTGAACATCGTAGTTTGCCTACTTCAGTAAACTGTTAATCAAGATAGTCTGCTGAGGCGGAACAGTGAAACCACCCATCCGTAAATTGCTTCCCATCGCTTTGTTATTTTATCTCTAAGCAGCAACTACTGTTTACCGATGTATGATAGCATCCCTAACAACCACTGACCTAATGGTGTTCTTGGCGATGAAGGTCGTAGCGGGAGAAACACGTTTCCCAGTTAAAGATCGTACAGGTTTTGAGAAGTTTTACGTCAAGCCTCTTGTATCATCTGTAATTTGTCTAACTAAGACAATGTTGAGTCGGCTACTGATCATTTCTTAGTTCAGACGACGGTGAATTGTCTAAACCAACTTCTACTGCGTTGGTCTTCGATACGTGGGCTTTCTGATGTGATTATTTCTGCTGGAGACCTTCCGAAGCCTGTCCCCAAGGTGGGTATACAAATTAAGTACACAAACCAAGGTTCGGTTAAAGTCAGATAGACAAATTTGTCGATTTATTTTACTAAGCTGGTATGCATCATCGCCGTATGTGGATTCTAGTGCAAGAGTCTGTCCGCAAAGTAAGCTCGTTTAATGTATAAATGTCACTGGCTATAAGATTGTTCACTTATGCTTCATATACTAACTGGACCATGAACGGTAAACGACCACTTACAAACGGTAGAAACAAGTAATATCACCCTCTAATTCCAGGTGGATTTTGCTGTTAGGGGCATGCACAGTCCCCTTTCTGATTGTGGTTCCAAGTTGTATAAACGACGGAAATATGCATTCGAATGTGAACTACTGTACCATACGTACTGAAGCTAATAAACTTTGAGATCTCCAACGTAACCATATCAATTCAGTTGTAACTCCGGTGTAAATTTCTGCTTATTCATGATTCAACTTTCCATCAAAACTGTGGATCATCCTCCCAGCAGCTTCAGCCACTTATTTCCAAATATATGAAGCCTTCTAGCCGTAACCCTGCAGCCTATGGTTGTGTCTCATCTTCTGAAAACTAGACCAAACAGTAGTGCTTGCTAATCATGCCTATTTAGACTAATTTCATGGAGCAGTAACAACAGTGGGGCGCACGGTAACAGTTTCTTAACGAATCTGAGAGGTGCTGTGGTTCTTGTCAGAGTTGAGGAAGTTCTGTGTTGTAACTCAAGGGAGACATTTTGCTTCTAACCAACTCAACTGTATAAAGGTTTGTGTCACTCACATCCACACTTGGCCTATGTCGACAATGCCATTCTGAAAAAATTGTCACTTTCTTATGGTATTTGTGACCAGGCGTGCTGACAGGTGACTAGGAGAGGCTGGGAAACCATCGAGATATTTAACCAGTGAACAAAATTATTGCAGGTGATTCAGCCAAACGCACTGACATGAATGAGTCATCTAATTGGGCTCCCATGTCACAACATTTTGCAGTGCTTAGAGCGTTAAACTGCGGATGAAATGAATGGTTACCTCAAGTTCGACTTTGTCTGCTAGCATGACATGTCAGTAAAATGGGCTTCTCGTTCGAGCCGGCGATTAACACACTGACAAGCGTTTCTGCAGTCCAAATATTCTTTTGAACCTTTGGTCTTAAGGTGTAGCCGTAGCATTTGCGGTCGGCTAGCCTATCCTATTTCTACATTTTTGTGGGTGATACTGGTTAGGCGAAAAATGGCCGACATCACGTTTGAGGGTAGCCTAATTAAGGTGGGCTACTCGGTCATTTCAGTGAGACCCTTAAGTGAGTTGATTTATATACATGACCTGTTTGTAAGACATTACATCGACGCTTATATTGAGAGGTCGATTCGGAGGGGCAATATATTTACAGGAGGCTGACTTGGAAGTTTGGCGGTTGCTTAACTAAAAAATAGTGCTAATACTAAGGTCACGATATTACAGGATGTCATCTTCCTGCCGTTTGACTGAACTGCGTTACCTTCTCAACTTCCCCATTCAAATATACATTTCAGACAGTCTGTATGGAAAAGAATCACTAAACTTGAGTCCTGTCCTTGTTAGAACTCATCAGTGGTAACTGCCCCCTGCTACTGATCAATATGACGAATACCAGCAAGCAAACATAACTGAGCGTTTGTGTATAAAAGGTCGGTAATATCTAAGGTGAATTTATTGGTGTAGCAGTCCATGGGGTTGCTTCATGTAAGGATGGCCAGAGTTCATATCCCAGCAGTAGAAAGCATATCTACTACTGAAGATATTTAAAGATTGCTTAACTAGATGATAGTGCTTTTAACCGAGCAGGTTGGCTGGAATGTCTACCTGGACGCAAAAGCTGCGATCATATGTGAGTAGGCCGTTTGCTACTAGATAACCCAACAGTGTTTCCAACCTATTAAGAGGTGTCAACCTCCTAATACATAACCATCCATTACATGACTGGTCCCATCTGGAATGAAAGTATTTTGCCTAAAATATTTTAGTCCCCACACAGCTTCTTTGCGATAAACTGATATGATTAAAAGCTCTTACTAACGACTGTTTTATAAGTCTGCCGCGGGCACGATTGTCTGACGAGGGTTTTGTCACTTTTATAGTCCCGAGTGACATTAGTGTCCTTCATTTCAGTTTCAAATTGTATAAGATAGCAGAACCCGTTCATGATTGTAGAATTGTTTTATATTTAGTTACTGGATCCAGATACCAAAGGCAATTTATGAAACAGGTACTGCAGCATGTGGTATGGGGATACGTGGGTTGAACGGATATTGGATCTCGGAGTAATCCCTGGAGTTGTTAGAAGGTAGAAGGGACATTCTTTCTGGCAAACCACATAACAAATCTAGGAGAGATACTCGTAGGAAGTTGAAACATAGCCTAAAGGCTGATCGTGAGGCTTGGTTAGTGAAAAGAGTTAAAGAAATGGAAACCGCTTTGGCCTCAGGGAACACCGACAAACTACTTAGGCTGATCCGTGTTACTGGTCCCAGGCGACTGTCTGTCAGTGAAGCTATCAGCGAGGCAGATGGCACACTAAGTTATACAAAGTCCAGAAGGTTAGAGCATTGGGTGGAACACTTTGAGGGTCAATTTAACTGGCTTCCTGCTTCATTTCTGTTGCCGCCACAAACTGGTGACGTAGCACTTTGTTCGGTAGATTTGGAACCAACCAATGAGATTCACATTCACAATTGCATTTCGGCTCTCAATCGTAATAGGGCCGGAACTTTTCAAAGAGGGTAGTAATACGTTAGTAGAGACCTTGACTCAGTTGTTTCAACTTGCCTGGACGACGAAGACCATCTCTCCGTGCTGGAGTCACCCCGTAATAGTTCCCAAATTCAAGGAAGGAACCCGGGTCTCTTGCGAAAACCATAAGGGGATTAGTTTGACCCCAGACATTTCAGGGGTTCTGGCATCCATAGTACTTCGTCGACTCACTGCAGTTCGGGAGGTAAACACTAAGGATAAAGAGGAAGGGTTTCGCCCTGGACGGAATTGCATAGATCACATTTGTACTCTGTCAAATTCTGCTGTAGCGTCATGTGTACCGCCGGCCAACAATTGCCATATTTCTCGACTATAAAGTTACGTTCGATCCGGTGGATCGATCCACATTTTTAGAGTCGCTTAAACGCAGGGGTGTACTGATCAAGTATGTGAACATACTTTCGGCGATTAATTCCCATATTTCAGCTCACGTTAGGGTTTACGGTGGTCTATCTGATAGTTTCAACACCGGGAGCGGCGTACGTCAAGACTGTCTCCTTTCACCACTTTTGTTCAATTTTTGTCATGGATGAAATAATGGTGGACTGTCTGCAGCACTCAAATAATGTCAGCGTGGACCTCCAACCTGGTGAAAAACTGACCGATCTTGATTATGCTGGCGATAAGGTGTTGCTGTTTGACAATCTTCAAGCGGCACAAGCAACGCCGAACACAATTTCGCGTCCTGCCAACTACTTCGGAATACACTTTACAACCTCAAAATGCAAAGTGCTTCTACAAGTTTACTGTGGTTACGTAGGTTCAGTGTTAGATAATGAAACCATGGAGGTTTTTGACAGGTTTGTGTACCTGAGAAGCTGCACCAGCGGCGGTGTCGGAGGTGTAAAGAACTAAATAAAGGCGCGTGTCTCCAAGGTAAGGGCGGTGTTCGCAAATCTGAGGCACCTATGGCGACAGAGAGGTATTTCCCTGAAGCTTAAGGGTCGCGTATATCAGACAACAGTGAGGGCTGTATTAGCTTCCGACAGCGAAACTGGCCACTCAGGGTAGAAGATGCGAACCGTCTTCTGGTATGTGACCACCGATGCCTGCGTTCAATCCCTCTTGTCGGGTGGCACCAACGATTAAGCAACGAGAAGGTTAGGAAGCGGGTGTTTGGCACTGGTTGTCAAACGAGCTCTTTCATTCAATCCTTCTACTTACATAGACTTTGATGGTTAGGTCATGTACTAAGGATGCCATCTAGTCATCTGCCACACAAAGCATTCTTTGTCGACACAGTGGCCGACTGACGTAAGGTGCGAGGTGGTCAGATGATGTCCTGGTTTTAGACAAATGAAATCGTACACGAAGGGGTTGAGCACTGTAGATCGGGCTCGTCTCCCGAGCTGAAGCTCTCGCGACTCACACAGTCGGTGGCTTGAAACGTTAGGAGAGATGGTGGCTAACCGAGCTCAGTGGTGTGAATACTGTCGTTGTTTGGCCGAGTTTTCTGTGAAATGAGTGCACTTAATGACGCGGGGCAATGAAACTCGTAAGAAAACTGTCTTGCTGATGACATCTTATTTTCACTTACAGCTTGGATTTTTGTCCGCAAGATGTAGACACCACTTGATATTGAATGTATGAATATAGATGTAGCTATTTTTAACAGTTAGGTCTCTTCCCGTTTCCAGCTTTATTCTCCTCTCTTCCCATACAGTGTTTGCCTTTTTTCCTTCGTGGTTGTGTGATGTTTAAGCGTCAGTGTGTACCACTGATGTATTACTGTTTACGGTGATGAGGCTTAGCTAATACAGAAGGCTAAGGAAAGGGAGGCTACACTTTTACTTCGAGGGACACTATAGGAGAACCAACTGTGCTCGGAATTTTCAGAGTAGACAAATATCTCGCCCTACACCCAAACTTGAGTAAGGTTTTTCGTTTGACGGCAAAATCGGTTGTTTGCTATGCCTCTAATAACTCAAGTATCCGGTGAGTAAAAAGATTGAGCGAATTTCCTCGGTGGATCCACTTAAGACGTACTGATTGACTGCGATAGGATATATCAAACATGGGTTTGAATTTCAGTTACACCATGATAGATGTTCGAAGACGATCAAAACAGATAGGTGAGTAGTCGTCAGACAACACAACTGAGGTTAGGATGATTAGTCCCCTAGCCATCATGACGTATGTGAGGAAATGTGGTTTGAAGTTAACACCGTTGATAATGTTATACGCGACAGTAGCCTGAAAATTTAGAACTTCGGGAAAGATTTAAACTAAGTGGGCTGAATTTAAGCGGTTTTTGCAATATTGTAAGATACTCAATAAGCCAAAACTAGTCCGACTCAATAATACACTTGGTAGAGGTTTGTGACCTAACTCGGTAATTTCCTTCATGGTAAAGACTTCAGGTGTGAGGCAAACTTCTTTCTTATGCAAAAAGTTCATTTAAATAAACCGTTCCAAATAGTTAACGCTTTCTTGCTGGCACAGCCTCGACAGTTTTAAACACTTCTAGAACAATAGGTTGTAGCCGCTGACGGACGAATGTTCATCAGCGATGGATGATGATTAAATAGTGGTGCTTTATGGGCACCGTGAGATTTTTGCCACTATCGCCTAATCTGATGAGCCAGTGCTAACCTCCGCCTCTTTCAGGGCCTATTCCGAGTGTACATTCAAGTTGATTGACAGTCCAGTTTGTAGGACTATGCATTAAATCGACCGGGCCGGCATATTACTGTCTAGGAACTTAACGAATAGATAAACAACATTAGAGAAAACGAAAGTACCTGGCATAGAACAACTAGAATATTCTCGACACCTTAAGGGAAAATGATAGAAATAAGAAAATCTTATTGCCTGTCTGTCTGGCTTGTTGCGAAGAGGCAGTTGAGTAAAAGATAATCAAGTTGTTCAAATAAATAAGACCAGGTGATCCATTATCAAGCCCCGAAAGATGGAAACAACCGTGGCATTAACTGTGTTAAGTCACCAGTCTTTATTAATTAAGATAGACGCGATATGCCTTCTTATGTATAAATGCAGCTTGGTTTGTGCATAAAAGTTTCAAATTATGATATTACGGTCATTATTGAGTAATCAAGAACTTGAGTTTTTAAAAGGGATTTTCAATTGCTAATTGTTTATTTATATATTTATTGATGCTCGTTTTCAGAACTAGACAAAAGGACAGGTAATGTACTGTTTCTAATTCAATACACATGATACTTATATGACGCAAGTGGTATTAATTGTAACGTTAGTACCACTGTCAGCTTTCCTGGATAATTTATGTCTCGAACTGTCAAGAAAGGTACACATATTGCAACCTTTTTCTCCATGGTTTAGTTTACAACAGATCACTGCTTGTAGTATCGGTGGGCTTACATAGAGTTCAGCAGAAATATCCAAACTATTACTGTTAGTCTTCTGATATTCTGTTAACGAATTATGTCGAGTTAACTTCCGTGTTTCCAACATACGTCCACAGGACCAGTTTGACATAACTGGTCGTCATGTGGTCTGTGTTCACAATGGTCACCTTCCCACTCTATCCAGTGGATCTGCTACTTGGATTAGCTGTGGAATAAACCCGTAAATTCGGTTTGTTATAGCAAGTAACTAACAAAACCATGGTGATGATAGAGCTAACAGAGACATACACGTTTCCTCCTGATAGTACTAATAATAACTTGATTTTGGAATCAACAGACTGTCCAGGTCAGATTTCACCTAAATGTAGAACTGTTGGTCTGAAGAATGTTGTACACTTTGAAAGTGTACACACTAACGACCGTGTCTTACGACTAAAGTAGGGGACGTCACATTGCAAATGTATTAAGTTTAAGAGACGAAGGTCATCGGAAAGTAATTTCAAACGTTTCCGAGGATAAATAGGTAGATTTATACGATATTTTTAAAGATTATGCATATATAAATACATCATAATTGTCACGGATTAATCTGCAATTTTATTTGGTTGTAAGGACTAAACGTTAGGTGGTTACAATTTCCTCGTGCTAACACAACTAACCAAAGATTCACAATCACCGAATTTGTTATCTTATTGCAGTTAGTATTCGTTAGAACCCGCTACGACGAAATATTGGATTACAAATGATCGCGGCTCCCGCATTCACATAAGCTTCCCGACCGGCCTCTTTTCAAAGATAGTTAATCATCTATGGTGCGACAGTATCCAAGATCATACTTTTGCTAAGTAGGCATGATGGACGTGGGCTGCGGTTGTTACATCAACTGGGTCATTTCATTGCAACTGGTGGTGGTCACATGATTGAAAAGACTGAAATGATACAATTAGTTTGGTGTTTTCTGGAGCAGAATTTCATGCGATTTGGACAGACAAGTATGCGTAGCTCGTTTGTACCTGAAACATAAACACAACGAGAGAAAGGAAAGATCACGACAGTTATTCGTACACCGAAGGGTGCTTAGTGTCCATCTTTGTCAAAAAATAAGATTTCAAGATCAAAGTTTTGTTTCCTGCTGAGTCGCTAGAATGATGATTCTGTGGAAATGTAGCATGAATATTAGCGTGTTTTCAGAAAGTTATTTTTATGGTTCACTCAACACATATGGGTTTTCGTATCTGGCGTACGGAGTCAAAGTTCTTTGGAACTGGAGCTAGTCGACAGTCAATTGCACAGGATCAGAACGCAAACTATCTGTATACTGGTGATCAACTAAGGCGACAAATGATAACATCTTATCTGTATTTTTTCTCTGCTTTTTAGTGGAAATGGGGTCGGTTATACAACTACAATCATTCTCAGTATTGCAATTCCTATACTCATTGCGGTGACCATTCTGCTAATACTTTTTTATCTTCGTCGGAGAACACGTAAGTCACAGCGTGGTTGTATTTGCCAGTCTGGTCTAAATGGCATAATTAAGCCTGCAAACATCAATTGTGCTTTAGAATCTAACACAGTTACAAGCACCTCAATAAAATGATTGATTATTGTGTGAAAATTACTAGAGTATTTTTAATTATCATTTTCAAACTAACTTGTAACAACCAGTTTCTTACTCGTTTGGACATGTTGATGTTGTGACGGGTCTGATAAGGCAGTTAATTTGGCCTTGTCATACATTGCTGACAGATTGGGTTCTACCCACTTCATGACCAGTCCGCACCCGTTTGCATCTGATGGCTAACCTGTGTGTTATTCATAGACTGAACAAATGAGGAATTAGATAAGTTGGCTCGGTCACACATAATATGAGGTCTGTCGGTAGTGGTCAACAAGACTGCATTTTAAGAATAAGAACCAGAAGTAGTTAGGACGTGTACCGTTGGCAGGTTCTAGTAGGTCAGAATCCGGAACCTAATAGTTTTTCCAAACGAGTTGGTTATTAGATAAGACAGTGGTCAACACAGTTGCTTGATTAACTCGTGGTCGAAGTCCTAATCACCATCGTGACATGGATACGCACTACTGACGAGCTCTGGTAAGAGTGAAGCTCGAATCTATTGTTTCTTTCCGGAACAGGCTGGCTCAAACGCCAGTCGGATTGCGAAATCTGCAGTCATATGTAAGTGGTGTTCAAACTGAAGGATGTACATGTTGAAATCAACTCGACCAGGCTAAAACTAGACGATATCAACCATGCAGTGCTAGACTGAGTGTGAACTTCGAAAGACATCAACCTTTTATTACATGCGAGCCTCCTGACTGTTGGCAATTGGTCATGGATACATTGGACCCATCCAATCAAGAAGAATTTTGAGTTTGCATTAATTATATAATCAGTGGCTTTTCCGGTGGGATTTTCGGTTTCCTGAATCGAGGCTTTGAACTCACACCTTAGCCAGGACTCTTCTAACCGTGTGTCGAGGCAAGGATAAAATAGGTCACAAACTGCTAACTTGAGAATTAAGATTAACCATACCTTGACATAATCTCACACATTCGGTATCGTGGTCGTAACTGGTGTAGACTGGTTACGAGGCAGACCTTGTCTATACCAAAGAAATAACTGTCTATCGCCTGCGCTGTTACCATATTCGAAACATTCACGTCTATTCATCTAGAAGACCAGGTATGTGCTGCTAAACGCAAAGCGGCGTGTCTACTGCTATCACACGGTTTAGGAAGCAGTCTGTGATCTATATTTGGTTTAGGAAGAATAACCGGTAAATCAGCGGACGTCGTGCGATCATACAAGGCTTTAAGATAATTGCATCTATTTCAACTTACCTCTAATTATCTGTACTCAGAAAATGATCGGCCGTAATAAACTGAACAGGAGGCTGTGATTCACGTGTTAACGACAGCTGAAAGAATGCTTCTTATAAGTCGAAGTTCGAAAAGAAACGTCCGACACAGACTGATTTGGTATTCATCCCTATTTGGTAGGCCGAACTGTTTTGAACGGTGATCTGATCAATGAACTCCAACAAGTCATTGAAGCTGAGGACGGATCCAACTTTTCTGATGCATTCATTCAGAACATCTGATAGGTTCAGCTATCTCATCAGGATTATTTCATTTCGGGGCAGCTAATAAAGTCTCCCTCTGTATGAAAGTAGTCGCAACAAACACCGTTAACAAAAGCAGTGTATATCAAATGGCTTCGTCAAACAGTCCGCAGTATAAGGCCAGGATTTTCAAAGCGTTCATGAGCCCAGTTTGCATGGGGTTCGCAGGTGGTGTTATTTCATAGACACATCTTTTACAACCCGGAAGAATTTTCCTAATAAGAGGCTATTATATTTTCACCGTTTTTCAGAGAGGATCAATGCAAAGATATAAAAGATTGGAGTAATTTAATAGGCTGACTTGTACGTAAAAAGAAACGGCAGTGTTTCCGGTGAGCACTTATCGTAGAGAAACAGTGATATTTAGTGAAGCAGAATAGAACTTCGACAACACCTTGCTTCGTTACACGTGGAACAAAAACGCCTTAATGTATGAAGAATTCAAATCGAGTACCACAACGGCAGCATACCGTGTGAACAAACAACTAGCTGATATTTGAAACACTGAATTCCCTATATCCAGTTAATCGAGAGGGATAAAACGAACATTGCGAGGCGTAAGCACTTCGTTCATTCTCATCAGTCCACTAAATAAAACATTCAGTCACATAGATCTAAGACATGACGACAAAACAGTGAAATGATCGAACGCCACACGAATGCAGTTAGGGTGAGGTGCACGGTTTCAGAGCCAGATCAATCAGATTGATTTCGTCAGCATATTCTGTCAACAGAGAGCCGGTGCGTGAATCTGGATTAACAAGGTCCGGGGAAACGCCAACAGTTTTGTGTTGCGATTGCGTGATGAGGCCATAAGCGAATTGGTGCGACCAACCATGTGATCTGTTGCGATTAAGTGTTTCACGATCGAAGACGCCGGATTTCAGTTTGGGTGTTGGTATGCTGACTGAATTCCGACTGTACGTCCAATGCATCGAAATACCATTGTCCTTTGTGCTCCAATGGCTGTTGAAGTTCCAGTTTATGTTGTTTTTATGAGCATCAATATCTGGTAGAAGAGAGAAGTAGTGAGTGAAGAAATTTCTCCGTCGTGCCGAAGCACTTTCAGTCTGCTGACTCGCACCTCGTATAGGACAACAATTCCATCTGGTATGGCACAGTTAATGTCTCAGTCCAGGGGTCTGCAGGGTGCCCGGTAAACTGTTTTCATTATAACACCCTTAGAAATAAACAGGCATTTTCCCCGTGCACTGGATAACCTATGGGGCCACGTTGATTCTTGAGTATGGTTCTTTCGATAAACGACAACATTTCTGAAAAACAGTTGCTCAGGGACACCGTAAACAATCTGTTAGAGTGAAGAACTTAGCCTGTAGCGATCGAATTTGTCTGGTTTCCGCTTAACAGTTAAGATGCTGGCACATTCTGTCACTGTCTGCACTAGCCGTTTGGCAATGTGTTCCACTGTTCTCCGTCGCAAATTGCGATCCATCCTATCAGTGTCTGGGTCACAAAAGCCGCAGAGGAAGTTTTTGGAGAAAGAACAATCAAGGCACCAGAGTATGATCTCTCTGTCGGATCACAGCACAGCACAATCTCCATGCGAAGTAACTACAATCAATGAGGTTCTTCAACTTTAAGTTTACCGTTCTACCATACTGGTATTCAGTGCGAAAGAAACTGGAGACTTGCCACTTCGAAACCGTTTCTGATAGACTTTTGGCTACCCTGTGCTTATAACAACGCTTACCTTTGTGAGTTCTAAACCAGGGTAAATGATTTAAACACAGAAGTTGTCGTAACTTGGTATACGGCCTACAAGCGCGTAAACAGACAACGGAATAACGGTTAGTGGAGCGGTAGATAACGGATCGACGAAATATGCAAGATTAATACGAATCTCCCCGGCCAACTCAACCATCCAATGCTAACGGATGAACACAGAAAAGACAGGCTTCCGGACGGAGTCAATTCGCGTCATTCAACCCGAAGATCAAACGGCCACTGCCTAGACCACATTTAAAGGGTTTGTGACCAATCAGAAAACAGGGACAGAAGTGCACCAGACAAAGATCCAGACAGTAAAATGATGTCCCAATTAAAGGAGATGCGTGTGGGCGGGGGCCCAGAATTTTGCACAAAGGTTGAGAATGCACGTGACGGGTGAAGTGACATGACCGTGCCGACTATGAAGGTCACTACAATCAGTAATGAGTTGGGCCACTGCGTAGGCGAATAAAACGGTATTTTTGGGGAATTGGGTTCTTCCCTGACAGTACTCATAATGAAGCCCACAGAGTCAAATGTTTCTCGGTCTTATAGGACCGTGACCAGTTCTCAGCAGTTTATGGAGGTAAGGAAAAGTAGCGGTTTACAAAAAAGTAAATAATGAATAAATGACAAATGGACAATTAGTAAACGATGAATAAATATGCCTGGGAAAGTCACTGACACTGAAAACTTGGTGGGTAACTCCAAATCTTATGAAAACAGCACTGTACAATTTGCCCATCTAGTCACCTATGGAAATGAGCTAGAAGTTTGACCACAAAACCTGTAATGTTAAGTGAAGTTTTCCTGAACATTATAACACTTTCAGTGCCCTACTTCACACACTTAACACTTATTATATACGCCTTGTTTTGGTACTGACGAACGATTTCGTTTGTTGTTACCAGGCGACATTGGTTTTTGATAATGTATCTCCTGGAACTGTGTAGGAGTGAAAAACATAACTTCACATTTGGCCATGCTTGTTTAATTTGTGGACAAACCTAAATAATGTCAACAATTTTTAAAGGATCGCAGTAGGCGACGAGAGTTCATTCAAATTTGTTGCATAGCACATTTCGTGAAGCAGTAGTTCTATATTCACTGTAGGCAATCATGAGTCGCTCAGAAAAGTCCCTGTATGTGGCCAGCCTTCCACAATCCGTCAGATTCTCGAAAGCATCTGATAGTAAACCAGTAATCAGCAGAATGATCAATAAAAGCCAAAAGTTAATCCATGTAAAAAAAAAGCACTGCTTTGCACGTCAACGGCATGAAATTTGTGCATTAGGCTTAACGTCAAACCAACTAGCGTTAGAAAGATTCCTCAACAACTTAGGAAAGGGTCCAGCACGGTAACAGCTCTGAAATTTTCACAGCAGATTAGGGGAAGTAGATCCGTTAAAAACACTCAAATCATATGGCTGGCTGCTTTGTCAAGGCTCTTCCATCAGCGATATTGACCCAAAAACCACTACCGGATGTTGTGTAATACAGAATGTTACCAGCAAACAAAAGAATGAAAATCAAGGCCAATGAAGCACGTGCACAGTCGCTAATGTCTGGAAAACCTGAAACACCCTAGGACAATTGAAAGTACACGGTGCTTTTGAGTGGGAGGTCTATGAAGAAACCATAGCTATACGATTGGCAGCCGATGGTGCGGAAGTTAACCTTGCGAAACAACACGTACACCATAGGTAACTTATTTTACATACTGTGTAATTATTGACCAGTAATAAAATTTCGGTGTCCAGTCGTGTTACCTGAACACAGCATATTTCAGTAACTTTGAGATTCATGAATATCTCTTACTAACGTATTTCCTTTCAGCTGAGAAGTCTGCCGAGAATTTGTTATTTTATAGTGTCCGAAACACATTGAATAAAAACGTGCAACAGAGCATCCTACTCATTACCCGGAAGATATAAATCAAATGATTATTTTTTGTCTTCCTCATTGAGCTTAGCTCCACAAACACTCTTGTAACCTGGCTAAAACACCCACTTCTAGATGGATGGGTGTTTTGTACTCTGAGTTGTCAGGAAAGCGCAACCAGAGCATCAGTGAACAGCTACCTAAGTTGTCTTGTTCCGTTCGTCAGAGACTGCTACACAACTGTTATCTGCTTCGAAGAGGCGAACGAACGGAAACATGTCCACACTGATTGTTGAGATGGTGAAATGCTGGCGTGGGGGTGAGACGGACCACGTGACTGGCTGTTGGATTGACTGACTGACTCAGTGACTGGCTAATTGACTGACTGCTTGCCTGACCAACTGACTACAAAGTGGGTAACACCTTCCAGTCTTTCAAAGTGGGCACATATTCGTTAGGCCATCATTTATTTCGGATAAACGCGCTTGGAAGTTGTACTGAATTGTTCGAAAAAGATCATTCCAGACGTGTAAGGAAATTGTGAATTTTGAAGGACACCAAACTCAGCGTATGAACCACAGTTAATACAGCTGAACAGCTAGAGGTTAAAGTCAATTAGCCAAACTGTCAGTGTCAACTGCAAGCTGATGACCAATAGGACAAGCATGCAAGCAAGCAGCACATCCTTTGTGCTCATTGGATAAAAGCTGGAACATCTGGAATGGATGTATTCGCCTACTGGCACTGCAATGCAGACGTCGGAACATATTCACAGGTTTTCATTCATCATCAACCAAGCACGTTCTGAAAGGCTGGAACTAGTGTGCATTTACCTCTGCGTTTAAAAGATACAAAGAGGTAACACAACCGTCACTGACTGACAAGTTTACTCCCAGAATTATCTACGATGACTGACTCAAAAAAAAGTTGGTTGACCTTGAACATTTCAGCATCACGAGTTTCGAATGAGACATTCATTTGTCTCAAAGTTTTGATTGCTCAAGACTCTTAGACCCACCGGTCTGCCCACTGATACAGTCAACCTAGACTTTTCTAAACCCTCAACAAAACTGATCAGTTGACTTAACCACCAAAAGACACCAATTAAGATCCTGTAATACTATCGCATATGCGTGTGTGTGATTACATAATCGGGCATAAATTGCGTCACTGGGCGATTGGCGCGATAATTCCAGGCTAACAACAGCGTTTCGCAAGAGTTTATCTTGAGCTCTGTGCTGAGCTGAGAGTAATCGGTAACTTGTCACTACTGCTCATCACCAATAATTGTGCTTGTTCAGTTATACAATACTTACACTAGATGGAAGCAGTTCAGAATTATTTGATTTCGCCTACTTAACCATCATCACACAATCATCCAATATTCAACAAGGTTTTGGATAATAGTCCTAATTTAAGCTGGCTATTAGTTGAATATTCACGGGCTTAAAGTATCCGAATGCTGAAACTGAGGATTTAGACCAATCTGTAAACTGCATAGAAGTGGCAATAAATTCACAACTGAAACTTCTAAGAGGAATTTGTGGACTACTTTACTCCTTTGCATCTTCTCACTACGCGGTTAGATTGCACGTCCTAAAGTGGAATCAAACATGCAAGACTTTCTGTGATATTCAGTTCCGTCATAGCTTTTTTTGGAAGTGTATTCAGGTGAGCTAATAGAAGAATCTCGTGATTCAGAGTGAGTGCATACCGATAGGTGTTGGTAACATCTTACCAGATCTCAGCGAACTAGAGTATATGAAAGGAACCTTGCCTCTAAACCACAGATTTATCCCCACAATCAGTCACCCAGAAAAAGACATCATTACATTAGTCAGGAACGGTCGGTTGGGTGTCAGGTTTGAACATGAATTTCAAATGGACAGGTTACTTTGTAAACAAAACTGCCTAATTATGGTATGTTGACTGTGATTATAACTGACTTAGTTGGGACGCTCGAATCTTTAACTGGTAGGCACATGCGAGATGCTCAAATGGTCCAACGGTTTTCTAGGCCACTTCCCTAAAACATTCCTACGGTTTACCGGATGTTTAGACACGTATCTGTCTGTTTTACTCCGACAACTGTACGTCTCTATAAGTGTGTATCAGTGTGCTTTTCAGCGGTGAAATTGTTCCTGGTTAACATGGTGCAAACAAGTGTTCTTCACTGTCGATTATTTTCCGCATTAGAGAACGGTTTATTTACAACCATGGACCAATAAACAACTTCACTGCAAAGTAAACAGGAGGCAAAACCGTAAGATATTTAAGTTTCTTCGCACTGTACAAATGTGAAAGTTTGTGTCCACACTCACCTAAATTGACAGGCACAGATACTAAATCACACAGCTTCCTCGTATAATTTGACTGAAGTCGGTCCGTCCGTTTTTTCTCTAGTTGTTGTTTCTGTAAAAGTGCCTTGGTGATTCATCTCTTGGCAGCAAATCAGAGATCGCATTTTTACTTTTTACATTTGTTTAGTAAACTCAAGAGGCAGAGCACCCGTCGTTGCTCAGCCTCAAGCTCCTCCACCACCAGTACCAGCAACACAACCCGACCCTAATCCACCGCGATACAGTGAAACTTGGGAAGCTCCGTATCCGACTCAACCAGTATTCCCAGGTCCACCGGTCGAGCCACCTCCGTACCCTGTCACTATGAAAGGTTCCGAACCAACTCAACCTCCTTTACCACCAAACACAAAATACTAATGATACGCGGAAATTAGGTAATCAGACTCAACTTATGTAGTGTTAGTTTTTTGTGGCCTAGTACGCTTTCTGAAGTTATTTTGGTTGTTAATAATTTGAAAATTTGTTACCTCTCACAATTGCTGTTTGGATGGAGTCAGTGAAATTGCTTTTGCTGCTCCTGTGTGTTACTGGATAAAGGTAAGCTGATGCACCGTTTTCATATGTTTCACCGTTTGTGCGCAGGGAGCAAAGGAACAAATTATTCAAAGTAGCAACTCATGGGACTTTTCCACTGAATGCTTGGATTGTGTAGTATAGTTTTATGTATAGTGGTACGGAAACCGCGGTGAATAAGATGCAGCCTAATATAATCTGGATATTAAGTATTTCGAAAAGAAACTTCGTTAAGAAATAACACAAAGTTCGCAAGCCCGAATAGTTTACCTACAAGTGTAAGATTATTGATAACTCGTTAATAAAAAGTTGTGAAATTTTAGCTTATTGAAATGAATGACAGTAAAATCACAGATGATGAACGGTTGCTGAAATATATGAGCAATTGTCCATAACTGACGAGTGACCAGAGGTGAAATGTTGGATTTAACACCCCCGCGTTTCTGAAGAATCCGCTATTCTGTTTTGAATACAGACGTACTAGTAACTCCTGTTTCTGGCTTAACAACTGTAGCTGTAGTAATGTCTGTGAATCGTGGGTTTCTAGACTTGGTTGTCAAAGATTTATGCTAACTAAACAGAATTTATGAATACTTTTGCCAATCACATCACCTCTTACGGCTTTCTAGTGAGTCACTATACAAAATACAAACTCGTCTGTAAATATGAGGCAGTTCTGTAATCAGCTGGTCTTAGATGCTTCTAGGGAAGTGACGGTCAGGCACTCCAGTTCACTTAAGTTTCATCAGCACCAGTTGTGCAAGAGACTTGATCTCCTGATTTATGAGTAAGCACCATAACGGTAATTTAGTCGTTTAACCAGAAGGTTCAGCCCCTGAGTATGTAGTTAATAAATCTGCTGGCAGTTTAATAATCATCCCAGTGTTACTCAGTATCACAATCATAGTGAACATTACGGAGTCAAAATCCCGTAGAAACCGTACAGTTTCCTAAGTCTGGGGATTACCAAAGGAGTAGTGGCTTGGTGACACATAAATGACGAACCCTATGGCAGAATCCGGTTAGTTGGGAGACCTGTTGAACCCAAAGATGAAACACAATAACATTTGAAAAAAATCCTCTGATTCCCTCTTCACTGCTTACACTGGGTGGGGGGTCTGATATGATCTACTAATTTTGAATCAAAACTCACTGTTTTTACTACGATATTTATTTGTCAAAGTTCGGCTTGTTCGTTTGGTTTTTAGTTTAGTGTGCATCATTTAAAATGAAAATAAAACTAGCGGTCTGTGAAGGCTTTTCTCACCTCCTTAAGGGAAAGCTACTTCGAAATCGTTCACATGAAATAATAACATCCAACTAGTTCATATTCGGTATTTTAGTGAGATTAACATTCCTAGTTAATTCGAAGTGATCTGTTCATCGTCTATTACATTCGGCTACAACGTTATGAATTAATATTGGGGGCGAAATATATGCAGCAAACAAATTCAGAGGAAATCGCCAACTTTAGTGATTTCCGTCCATCGCTTTGTGTGGTGGATATTAACTCCAAAATTGACTAAAGTGTCACATATTGTGAGCACAAGCAGTCACTTTGAGAAGGGTATACAACCCTCGGTATCTGCCTTTTGGATATAACATTTTTCAGACCTTTAACCGAATCCTTTCAGGAATTTTAAAACTTTTACATTACCGTGTCCCAAAACAGTTTGTAACGTAGAGTACTGTAATTGGCTCATAACTTTGCGTTATTCTCAATCCATTTACCGAAAACATGTTAAGAACGGCGCCCAAACTGTTTGACTTCATTCATACTAAATTTGGTGCGGATATCTTACAGTTTGAAACACTTTCAAAGAATGTAATTCCCCAGTTTTTGATACTATTGCATTAAGGGAGACATAGACGACTACGAATCAGTGACACACAAGCAAGGCAGGGTGATGTGATAAACTTGGTTGAAAATACCGTTACTCAAATCCACCTTCTTTAACACCTCATTTTTAAGAGCACGATCAATAGGCCATCAAATTTCGAAGTGACAAAAATGAAAAATAAACCTTCTTCCATGTATATTTAGAGGTAACGATATAAAGTATGTATTCTGGTAAGTCCGTTTTTAATCAAAATGTTTAGGCAAGAGGTTCATATAACAGAACTATCTGGCAACAATCAGTTCAGGGAGCAACGGGACTTTGGTAGATAAAGTGGATAACCGAAAGTCACTGTGGGCATCTGATGCAACTGAAATGTTAACGGCGACCGACAGGGTTTGAAATATTTTCATGTTAAATGAAGTTCCCAATTCAGTAATTCAGTTTTATTGGGTAATAAAATGTTATTCTCCACAATGTGTTCCACATGAACAATTACCTCGTAAGTAAAAAGTGCTGTTCCAGTGATCAAATCAAGCTTAAGTAGTTGCTGATTGTCATACTTCAGTTTCATCGCATTCCACTGTTGTTGCTATTCCAATAACAGTGTCTTTGAATAACACTTATCAGAAACAATAATCTAAAGAGATAAGTTTGCACCCTATGACAAAACTATAATACTGTTTCATATTTTAAGGATAGTTTTGCCACAGTGCGTTTCAGATTGGTCATCTCTTGCGCCTAATCTAACGAAACGCTGCATTTCATAATGGTATACGTTATCCAACAACCGTTTACCTAATTTTTTTACATAATTAAGAACGTCGCAGAAGTAATCGCACCAGTTATATCTGATCTATCCACTATCGCATGAGAATAAGACGTCCGGGCTGTATACACTTTCGGAAGCATTGCATGACGCTTCCTAATAACTTACTTTTGAGAAATCGAATGTTGGTATTCCTGTTCGCTTTTCGGAGGTACCTAACAGCCATCCAGCAAAAAAGTAAAACAATATCATTTCATACATATCAAGAAAATCTGACCCCAATAGTTTGACCATGGCGTCAAACTAGTAGTTTACTATAGCCATTCATTGACGCGTTATTTACATTTTTTCCAGGTAGGCAACATTTACCTGAAATATTACACCTTCTTTCACTTATGGCATAACAAATGGCAACAGAAATCTCTGCAACATATTGACAAAAATCTATATGTATCCGTAAGCAGCAGTATATAATTCACTCATCTGCTATATGAGATACATTCCCAAACCACCAGTGCGATTCTGCCGCTCGAGATCTCTTTATTACTTAGCGCGTTGTCATACGATCACAGTTTGTTAGATTTCCAGAGTCCCAGAAACATTTAAATGTATATGCTTACCTGCAGCTGTGTTACCCGGGAATGAGAATGTGTTGAAACTCATAGGTATGGGAGAAACAATTATGGGAAAGGTGTCTTGAATAAAGAGAGGAAAACTGGTTTGTAGCATCCCAACATTTTGGTACACAATCGGCATACATAATGTCAGATCAAAACAAAAATAGATGGGCACAGACACGCATAGTCGGCGACCTGTGGGATTGAGTTAAGGAGGTTTTCACGAGTACTATAGTTCAGGTTGACTCTTACATGCGCGCTTGTTGAGCAGGCTGTTGGACATATCAGTTGATTCAGGCATGACCACAAATTTAAAAGGCGTGTCTCAGAGAGAGTGTGCACTAGTTTAGTAAAGGTCCGTTTACATAATATCCCACTCAACTGAAACTCAGGCTTCAACAAGTGAACCAATGATCATTCACTTCCTGTTAGTGGGAGAATTTCCGTTAATGGTTGATTGAGCGAAAGCTAGTTAGAACGTGGTCGCAAACATCCGTAGGTAATCATTTAGTGATTGGGGTTAGTAGCCATTTCAGATGTTATAAAATCCAGTGATCACTCTAGTAACTGCCTCTAGGTGTTCACAGTGAAGGTCATGCTTTATTCAAAATGAACTGGCAAACCTGTATGTTTGGTGTCATTTGATGGCGTACAATGGAGTTTTACCATATACATGATCTTTAGTGATTATATCCATCGCCTCCAAAAACATTCAGTGATACGTGTAGTTTGCTTTATTGCATTATTTGGAGATAAATCTGCTGCTACAGTTTCAAGACCTGTTTCGCATTCACAGCTCTTCAGCATATAGCGACCCAGTCACTACATAACACAGGTTGAGTAATAGATGTACGTGACTTTGTATTTACTAACATTGAATGACAAGTATTTATCTTCTGTGTGAAAACTTGAGGGTAACACATCCGGTTTGACTTTCGAACAAATAAATTTATTTGAAGGAAAGCCAGTTGATTACATAAACCAAAACTACACGTGACACAAGGAATGACCATTGGGTAAACTGAAAGATGAAAAAAGGGCCCGAACCCAAAATTACAGTTTAACTTCATACGTGACACTTTCATCAAGCAAATGTTTGTAAATACCGTGAAAGATGTTCACAGCTGAACTCACCACAACTAGAATGAGAGGTCCTGGTCACTGAAGTGCCGGCTAGATTGCACAGAGCGATTCCGTTTACCTTCATTTCGAAACTGTCAGGCAAGCTGAACCCTGTACATACTAGGTTTCACTTGAGCGTTTAGGCATGATTACGCGGTCATGCCTACTGCGAAGTAATTGGCTTTGTAGTTAATACACCAGCTTCATAAACACCAGGGTTTGGGTGAAACTCCCGGTCCGGACGAAGATATGTACTATTGATAAGCTCTGGTAAGTGTTAAGTTCGAAGTTAGTATTTCTCTCCGAAATGGACCGGCCGGGTAAGAAGTCCGCAATCAGGCGTCGGAAATGTTGAATTTGAAGCAACGAAAATCTCAGGACCTTTATTAATTATCTGTTTTTCACTTCACGTTGGCAAAGCCTCAGAAGGGTATAGCCAATGGACCGGATCTTCGTTTTAACTAGAAGTCTTATAGAATTCCCTATGTTCTGAGCACCCGGGTTGCATAAAATGGGCAGTAGGTCGGTTTATATCTCGCCCATATTGCACTAGTACTTCGGTCGTTTCTGTGGAGAAGGCCGTGTCGGATGACGGTCAAAACAACGCTGAAGGCTTTTGGGAGAATTCCGTCCCTGCTGGTGTGAGGTTGGTGATAATGGGTCAGCCAGCAGAGTAGTTCACACTCATTTGTTAGACAACAGATGATAGGTACACACAACTAATCTTTTGGGTAAGATCGATGATTTGCCTCGTACATCTCAAAATGTAGCACTTCAGCTATCTGTGTTAATAAAATGCTAAATTGTAAGAGATTTAGTGATCGAACTAAAACCGAAACCATAAGGTTCTACACGCAGCGATGTACAAAAATGTTCATCTTGCTGTATACTCAGTCTCTCGATGAGCTCTAGACTGTTGGATTCGGAACTAACCATACTTCTGGTTGATCTGTGATTCGAGATATGTTTGTGGTCAGGGAATGACGTGCACCTAACTTAACGTCTTGCATGCTTTGATCGTTGGTTCATCAATACCAAAAGTTTAGAATGCTGTCTTTGTCGCTGACCCAAATCCAGCCAAAGTCCGGAGTTTCCACAATTGGGTCTTTTTTAAATTATCAAATATGGTAAACTGTTTTTCAGTATAACAACAGTGAATAGACTGGAATTCAGCTCTTAGTAATGACAAGAAGAAATCTGCATATGTTGCTTGGTTTTAAAAGGACCTGAATAGCGAAGTATGCCCCTGAACTTAAGGACAACATTGAATAGGATTCTGTTTCTGGTTATGAGAATCCTCGTTGCTTGTCAGTAACCAATTAGTGTTGACCTATCAGAAGCAGGCGGTTTGTTGAATCACAATCCTTGTGCATAATGTAACGAAGACACGTTACATACACTGAAATGTGACCGCAGTTGTTGCACATTTCTAAACATGTTCTTCGATAATCCGTCCTTTCTAACGTTTTTCCTTTTAAAAATCACTTCTTGTATTCTGTCAATGCCTCGGAGTTCTGCACCCGTCTCAAAGTCGGAACCAACAGTTTAACGTTGCTTCCATTATGGTTATTAAAACCCATGATTTCCCTTCAGTCGAATAGGCTTAATGGACTTCTCACTTGGTAACGTCAAGCTGGTTAACGATACTTCAGGGCCATCATTTGTAACAATACACACGTCATTTATTGATGCCAGGCTGCTCCTTATTCGACCATAGATGCAAAAGCTCCAATACCCTTATTAATTACCC
This sequence comes from Paragonimus heterotremus, assembly GCA_013368495.1. Taxonomy (NCBI): domain Eukaryota; kingdom Metazoa; phylum Platyhelminthes; class Trematoda; order Plagiorchiida; family Troglotrematidae; genus Paragonimus; species Paragonimus heterotremus. Next base: position 77,387 of record LUCH01000207.1, on the reverse strand, counting down.
GATCACTCACTGCGATAAACATCACCTCAATACAGAACAATGCCATCAAAGCTGTGTGTTCATATACGGTACATGCAACCTGTACCCGTAACCTTTAGGGGTACATAAACAACCTGACTTCCAGCCACTACCATTTTTCCATCGATCTGCCAGCCTCCATCAGCAAGGTTATCTCATAACTGTCTCTCCCTCTCTCACTCTCGAGTATCGAATTGAAGCTACCCGTGTGTGTCAGAACAACAGCCTCCAAAGGACATGAGCCGCTATTTGTTCATCGATTTCTGCCAGCTTCATTGATCACCAACTCCGTATCACTGATCAGAACACCAAATGATGTCAGTTGATGCGCAACACATAAAGAGCAGTTATTGCCAGTGATTACACTCAGCTTTTAACGTATTCTGTTACATTATTCTTCCGACCCAATTATCAGTTCACTGCTGAAAAGGGCCTGGCAATGCAGTCTTGTTAAGAATTAGTCTATTCGAGTTCACTTGGTAGTATAGTCATTTATGGTCACATTTTGCAACGTAGCCATGTATCTTCCAGCCCGCAGTCGATATTTCTAAACTTGTGCCAATAGTTACTTCAATGCCAGTTTTTGCAACACTACCTGCTTAATAACCCCACAAGGGATGAATGCACACGCGCATCACGATCGTTTTGTGCTACGTATCGTGATATTTAACAGCTCAGCCCATTGGAGCGGTCACGTAGGTTATGGTCATGCGTGCCGACATACTCTTGTTCATCTGGCCTATGTGATAATGCATACGGTCAGTTGGATGTCAAACACAGCCAAAGTCACCAAATTGTGTGTCAACAGTCAGAGTCGCTGTCGGAAAATTCGTCATTTTGAATGGCCGCTAGCTCAAGAGTTAAACATGGTTCCCAAAGACAAATTAACATATGAGAGTTTGTTGGTATATCGTTCACTGTTAATAATATCGACTGTCAATCATGAAATGTCTGTTCATTCCCCCTATTTACCTCAAATGCTCCAACTAAGACTGAGGTGAACTGGCAGTTTTCAGCTTATAACTAACTCAGTTTTCCACATCGTAGTAGACACTTTGGGTTAAAACTGTTGACAGCTAATTGCCAATATTTTCCTTTGCACATCTAGGTTGTTCACGTCCTTCTCAATTTTCAAAGAATCATCTCCCTCGTTGTCTGATGCCGAAGACTAACGTCCACCGTTATCGTTACTCATCTTTCAAGTGCCGGGCAATACACACAGTCAAACAAAAGACTTCTCAGCGTCTACCTATGTATATCATTTTTCATCTTTCACCCCTATGTGTCTTATTCTGCTGTGTGTTTCCCGTTTCATTCATATGTCGCTGTTAGATTTATCCAACTTCACACTCTATCACTGTAGCCCTTGAAAACATCGGGTAAAATATAACTGTGTAAGTTAAAATATTTTGACCTCAATAAACTAATTACCTTGGTTGTTTAAGTGAGGTATTGAAGACCATGATTTAGTTTTTATTGTTAGGGGTTAAAGAATCTTTGGATGGTGTACATTTTCTAAATCAAGCTTTTACGTCTTAACCAGGCATGGGCTAGGAGTAACAAAGCGATTGATTGACATTGAGGAAACAGACTTAGTAGAAAATTTTCAAATTAAATAAGAGTGAAAATACATACGTACCTCTGGTTCTACGTCGAACGGTCAGGATAGTATAACGGGAGAACAGTACAATGGCTGTGGTCAACCAGAATGGGAAAATCAGTAATTAAAAGTCGAAAGACTGATAAACACCAACTGAGCAACAAAAAAACTATTCAAACACCGACCTTCAAATGTACAGACAGTACGCGCAGACAATGTTCGACTGAAAACAATAGAGAAAGTATGGACGCTGGTTTGCTTTACTGGACTGATGACAAAGTTATCTGAAGACAGGTTCGCTATGTTTGAACTCATCAGCCACTTGGACTGCTTTGATAAATTATGCCATCCCAGAATGCTTTCAGGTTTTCTGAAGTATCAGCACGTTTTCAAACACAACATACGAACAAGTTACCGCCTGCTAAAGGATGTAATTAAAGTGCCAGTAAAGTTATTTCAGTTATTATGTTTCTATGGATCTTTTACTGATTGGATAAATTTTACTGGCTTTGTCTGTACACCGACATACCTTTCGTTGGTTCATAGTACACCAGTTTTTACGAGAAATGTTCGTAAACGGAGATGCTCTGCTTGACAAAACATTACACCTATTAGTATTAGTGTCAGCTAATGACCATTAGTAGAAGATTTTGGATAATAAATCGAACCTCACTCTTTGTTACTCTTCAGCTTTCATACTTCGGTATACGTTCAGCCAATTCCTTCCAAATGGAAGCAACATAGATTTCTACTACAATGATTTAGCCTGTTCTGATAGCCGTTTAGTCTGTAAACATCAGTTTTAACCGATTAGAACCACTCTTTATGTAATAGTGGCCTCAGCTCACATGACATGAAAATACGCGCACTGTAGTCACTTTATATCTTGGCTTTACGGGTTAAGGCACCTACACCCAACACCGTGCATTGATGTGATCGTATGGGGTGTGGACGTCGTTGGTTGGAGGGTAGCATAACCCAAGAAGCTAGTTATCTGCATTGGAATGGAGGCACACTTCAAGGTAGGTGACTGTATCTTCACTTAACGATTAGTGACCAGAGGTAAATGATGGGCGCTGGCCAGAAAGCAATGGCTACAATCTAAAAAGTTCAATTTTAACGAGAACGCCCTCGGCATTTGTGTTCTAATTGTCCTGGTGGACGCGAAAGTAGCGACTCAAACGTGAGTACTGACTGGTTCACAGTCACAACGGTATATATAAACCATCATTTCTTCTGTCTATGAAAATTGGTTACTCTAAAATAGCATACGAGGTCTCCATAAGTGAAATAATCGATAAAATCGATAGATTTCAAATATGGGTAATTCTGCATTCCGTCAATCTCATAAATATGCCATTGAATGAAATCAAAGTTCAATTTCATCTTGTATGTAAAATGCACCAACTCCGTAACCCTCTAATACATACTCTAATAGTGAATAATTTACCAAAACGAAATATCACCGCGGTTAAAAGTCAGCAGTTCCTTCATGCGAACATAATTTTCAGCATAATAGCTCGCGTACGATTTGTATACCTGTATGAATTTATCCTAAGTAAGAAGACTCCAGGTGAACAGAAGTTGCTCTATCGATTTGAAAATAAAAATCATAACCATGTCATTTCACCAACGCATTCATAAGGAATACATGACGATGATTACAATACTATTTGATGAAGCATCCTACTACCTACAGAGTCATTTTTACCTAATAAACGGCTGAATCACTATGATGTTCAACCTTCTGGTCTATTCATGTCTGGAGAATATTGTTTAGATGGTTCCCAATTTGCACGCCTCAGTGATCAAAACTTTTCCATTCACTATAAACTTGGGTAACCTGCAAAGTAAAATTTCTTCTCCCTTTTTCCGGTGGCCTCATTTATCTTTACTGTCTAATCCAAAAGACTTGCCCCTGCTAAACTGTAGAGATTATGTAGTTCTTGATGTTAGTTATTCGAAAATATATTGTTTCATCATTCTGTGAAATAACTGCACGTAACTGGTCAGTTGATCTGAAACAGGCTGCCTGACACATAACACATAACCTTTAACCCTTCCAGTGTTTATTTAACGCTCTTGAAGTGATTGAATATGTTCAACTTTTAATGGTTGTCTCTGGTTGTAAGTAGAAAGACTGTCCTTTCTGGAACTCAGTTAATGCTATAACCAGTGCCAGTGCGGGCCACAATGCAGCGTGGCTTCGTCATTTGCCAGTGCTTTCGTTATGGTTAAGAGATTGGTGTAGTGCGTCTAGCATTCTTTCTATCGCGCACATTCCGTTCCTTTGTTTTGTACCCTTTTTAACACTCCCAAGCTGATTGCTTTGGTCTCCGAAAATGCGTCTTGGTCAAAGATTTTGCAGACCTTCTAAACACATGTAGGTTTACTTGGTAATGGCACTATTCTCAAATTCAACCTCAGTGAATTTACTGTTGTTTAACAACATAAAATTTATAGCTCTTTCGATTTCAAATTTTCTTCTGATCCCATTCAGCTGTTTTGTTTCAAATCTTCTAATTGAATATGCACCTCTTCCACTAGATCCAAACAGAAATCACTGTATGTCCATACAGTTCTTTAACCTGTTAGTAGAAACTTTAGCAATCTCACAGGTTTTCCATAAAATTGCTTCAGAACCGACTCAGCAGTCCATTCATGTTGTGTGCTGACACTGTAATCCTGTAACAACACCCCATGGGGTGCAAGAAAAGCACTTTTGACTAAAATTGATTTATGTTGTCGAAGAGATAGCTGAGTACTAGAAAGTGGAACGTAGAAAAACCTCACAATCCATACTGACAATCTAGACAGCCATAATGTACTATAGAATTCCAACTGCACTGATAACTCAGAATGAGAAACAAACGATCATTACCGTCGAACAGATTTTATAACGATCTCGGAAGTTTGTTTATCGTACTAATTATACTATAAATTACAGGCTGCAAACAACCTGATGAAACGAGGACGGCATCATGGCCCATTCAGTGTTGTTCATGTTTATTCAGAGCCAAATTCATATGCAGTTGACCTCATTATAAATAAAAACCTCTTGACCCAAATTCGACGGTTTATACATGTCCTCGTCCATTGGAGTGCACTTGACTAATTTTTAACAAGCTTCATTTACGGTCTTTCTAACAGAAAAGGTGTACCCAGTGAGTTGTTTATAAGGCAGTGAGAAGACGTAAATCATGTGATGTTCTCCGGAGTAACATTTCGTACATTCTGATCACGCATGGACCTGTAACGAATTTTAAACATTAAGATAAGACTCCATAGGGCGAAAGTTACGGCTTGAGGTATTAGTATTATTATTGTTATTACTATTATTAAACAGACGAACTCGGAACTGAAGATCAAACCTATGGGAACACTGACTACCAGGGTAGCCGCAACGTCAGCACAAAGTACTGAGATGACAGATGTTTTGTGCTAACAAAAACAACTTGTTTAACCTGACAGATCGTTGAATTGTTGAATTCAGATTAACATCCAACCAGTTAAAATTGAAACCCTCGTGTATATTGTGTGTTATAGACTGTTAGTATAATTGGTTACCCCCACTTCGCAATACTGTTACCGGAGGACACTAGAGGCAATAACGCAGTCAAGCTTAATTTACAATTTTCCTCTTGTGTCCTCGTTAGAAACTGGTTGAATTAACGATCTAAGTTCAGGGAATAAAAGGAATACCGTGAGATACTTGAAGGGAGACGCTACGTGACATCGTTTGTGAAGAAAACTGGCAAGTAAAGGTTCTCGTGGAATGTTGACCTGAATAGACTATAGCTGAATACTCGATCACGATGTTTAAAACCTGAGGATCGAAAATTTACATTAAAGTGTGTGCACGAATAGCAGATGAATTTCGAAAGCTACTCTACGATGGTGGGAAGAAATTCATAGTTACCTCTGTGAGAGGTGATTACGACTCAAATGAAACTTATTATATAGAGGGTAACAGATACTGAACTGGAGGGTAGTGAATGACAGTAAATGAAATACCGTTGTTTCCAACACAACACCAGCCGCATGTAAATAAAAGACAAACCTGTCATACTA
>LUCH01000207.1:59368-71593 GCA_013368495.1 Paragonimus heterotremus | reverse complement strand
TATATATATATATATGGTTCTTGAGTTATCCATCACTTAACGGGCTTGCTCAGTAGTGTTGAAATTTTGGATGAAGAGGTGGGCTAGCTTCCTTATTAAATACTCCTACTGCCGAAGATGTGTTTGTGCGAATGCTAGATACTTACCCCTAAAACTATTTTCTTGACTGATCAAGGCGGTGAACAAAAGGAAATACTTTGATATAGTTTGCTACTGATCAACAACCAGTAGTGTGGTTTGTGCTACAAAACTAGTAGCCTACAAACACCGCCGTCACTGTGGATGTACCATGTGAACCATCGATGGACAGTGTGACATTTCCAGTAACTCATATTTGATCTCATCAATGGGGCTCAGCCTAATCATAATCAGGAGTAGAAGATAGTTCCGCATACATTTCGGACGAGGGTGCCATTCACAATTTTATCGATCTGACGTTACATACGACAGAATTTCACGGGTAACCACTCAGTCGCACAGCGAATTGCGAAACTGACTCCCAGTACACAGACCCTGGTTAGCTGATTCCGGGTTAGGAACAGTCTAGCAACAATAGCTGATTCAAGAATCTAACTATTCACTTTCTTCTCATTAAGTACACTTGGTTGATATTTCATTCGTGAAATGAATAGACAAGTACCATTTTCGTTTAGTGTTTCAATGTACTGAACAAGGTTGCGGTCAGTATGGTAATCAAACGGACGAAAATAATTGCGAGCCATTAAAGTTGCGTATAAGTGAGTTACACGATGAAGCAACACCTTCCTGCCACCTTGGGTCTTAATTGCGCTTTGAATTCCTTCATTAGGTTTTATTTCGAACAACTTTATTTGAGCACCGGGGGACCATGAAGGAAAAATATTTCGCTGAAGAATACTAGGTGACAGCGTTTATCAGACTTAAATAACAATTGAAAGTTGGGCTTTGTCTGAAACCTTACCGCAGATTTTACTCACAATTTGCGCCTTAGGATGGCGAAGTATACTCTCGGCGAGGAAAAGTCTACATTTAGAGGATGAGTTTACGAATAGGCAATCGGTATGGCATAAAAGAAAGGGTCAAATACACCAGTACCGCCCCCATAAAACAATGTAGTACCCGGACCACTTCAAAGTACACTCGCTAACGTTATTAATCAGTTAACGTTAAAACGACGTTAAGTTGCGCGAATGAAGCAGTTAAGTGGTATCTTTTCATAGAAGCTGTAAATTATTAAACGAAACTTAATTTGAACCAGCCAGTGCCTACAATGTTATCATTACTTTCACTTATACTTCAAAATTAGATCAGGTAACTGGACAATCACGGATTGAGACGTACAAAACATACAGTAATATCAGGATTGTTGGCCTCTGAGTGAAACCACCCAGACTAACAGCATTTTTCGGAAGTATTTTCACATATTTAAGTACATCATTTGTAAAAATAAGACGGTCAAATTGAGGGCAGTCGAGAGACGTTTATTTCTCACGATAGTCTATTTTTGAAAATAAAACAGCCGGTATCTATAATGACCATGTTAATAATAAACATGATCATACAACGGATACGTTTTGAATTATCGAGTTGGCCTTCGCTGAATATCACCAGCTTAGTTTCTCATCCAGGTGAACACAATCGTTGTGTCAACCATGATACCAGCTGAACAATACGGACTGAAATGAGCATACCGCTGTAAAGCGCAAAACTGTATTCGCCAGAGGAGACACACATCACTGGCGTGTTTGATCAGATTTTTCAACCGCCGAACATCATTTTTATCCCTATGATATTCGATTATTGATCATAACACTGACTGATGCCGGATGTCACGATTGTTATTGACGAACAAGCACCTTCTCAAGTTCAGTCGTCCACTCTGCGAAAACACGATGTCTCATTCTAAGTACATTTACATGCAAAAAGCTCGCTCCGAAGCGTTCGGGATACGTGATTCATCATCTAATCAGGTCGCACAGCTTGCGATGGTTGCCCCACGTATTCCACATGCCAGCTCAATCTTGTCTGTACCGGGAGTCACTTAATGGGACCAGTATAAGTTAGGTAAAACAACAGAGTAGTTAAGCGACGATGCGGTCACGAAATATGAAAGTGTCTTGATTGTCCCACTGAATAAAGGGAGTAGATATCTGGCTGATTGGGTTCTTCGTGATGATTCAAATACCGGTTAAAACCGTTATCGTAGATGGCGCTAAGGCTCGGCCAGTGGTGTTCCTCCATTTCTACCATTTCTTGTTCTTACACTTACCGCTGGATTATTTAATTTTATGCTTTCTGAAGAAAAATTTCAAAATTATATTGTTTCACTGTTGCTGTGAGCAGTGACTCGAGCTACAGTACCTTCTGGTTAAACTCACGGTGATAATGAATAGACAAATGAATGAACCGGATATTGATGAAACAACCTCAAGTTATATTGTGAAACGGAATCGAGTAACCAACACTGTAAATAACAGAACTAGTGGAGGATGAGAATTCGCGTTTCACAACAGGCGTATAAATAGGATGCCATAAAAAGGAAACCACAATATACAGTTCAAGTACAGTGATATATTTGCCTTGAATTTTCAACTGGGATTTCTTTTTTGGAAAAGCAGGAATATCCACCTTTACGATATCTTTATTTTGAAAAAGGCAGTGGGGTATACGATGTTATTTGGGGTTAAACGTTTCTGTGCAGAAAAACGGGTGACCATATTTTACGAGAAACTGGTTAAGTTTAATTCCGACATTTGAACTTTCAGTATTGATACGGTCGTTAAATGTATTGACTGAAACGCTCTGCGTTGTGAATTAGACATGTTCTCACCCTCGGCTAGTATCCTCAAGCACGGGACAGATGGTATATCTCATGAAAAGCGACCAATGGAGCACACTTCTGCTGGACCACATGCTAATGTACAGGTTTAAGTTTTACCCCGTTACGGATGTTTCTCCAAATGTGTAACCCCACTTCTTTAAATTGCTTACGAGAAAATAGTATGTCGTTGAAGTTTGCAAAACCAATCAACGGAAATAGTAAAAATCATTAAAATTGTGTTGTGAACGCACGATACCGCATTTCACCATTTAAATAAGGGTCTGATAGGCCACCATTTCAAGCATTCATTCATATTGATAAAAATGGTCCAAAAATTACTCTCGTATCCGTAAAAGTGGATTGACAGATAGGGTACTGTTGTTACCGGAGAAAGGTGGTAAGTTATGCCAAAATTGCCCACATATCATTGTTTGGCTGACTTCATTTTTGTATCGGCTTTTAGATATGTAAACAGAAAGTAAGAAGCCTACTTATTCTTTCCTGCCTTTGCGTGCTTCCTGCACACCGTTTGTCAAGAATTGTCAAAAAGTTTCAACTCCAGCCGAAGCGACTTTGATTCTCGCAATTCCACTTAGCAGCTCAACCTCACATTACACAACACAACTACTGGTACATGAAGGAAGTGAAGTACGGTGTGTTTGGTCCCGTCACTATTACATGAGTTGGCTCCCAGGTCATCCATACACACAGTCAACTGTTCATGCCGCTATTGGACTGAAAATGCCGTCGACGCGCTAACATACTCGTTCAGAGTATTTGGAACCAAGTGCTCAGTGGCAAAACAGCCAAACTTACGTGCAACTCTGTATCCTTTAAACAAAAGTATATATCATTTGGATTGAACATCACGCATAATTGATCGCAGCTGTCACATTCCCATAGACTATCTAGTCGGCTCCTTTCGAAAAAGGAGCACTAGACTCGAGCTTCGCTCTCACCAGAGCTCGTCAGTAGTGCATATCCTTGCCACTACCGGAACTAGAACCCCGACCACGCTTTTCATGAGACAACTGTGTTGACCACTGCGCCATCGACGTCATACTAGGCACGATCGACTTATCACATGAGAACGTCTAACGGTTTTCACTTGTGAGTAACCATCTGGTTGCCCGAGCGTGACAAACCTGTTGTTGTTCCGCGATGTAAAATTTCCACAACCTTAACACTTGACCGGTTCAGTAATTGGTTACTGTGTCACTGATGGAGAGATGATTGCGTATCGAGCGCACAACGCTTAGTTTACGTGTATTGCATTGGACTACACTCACCAGGCAACAGAATTTAATTGAAAGAACTTTGTATTTAGTCGCTTCTCAAAGATCTTCAATAGAGAACTTTTATCTGATAGATTTCAACATATCACTGGAATGGAAAAATCATCTTCCGAATGGAAGTGAAGGTTAATTTACCAATACTAGCGGCGATGGATTCCAATGCCATCTATTTTGGAAGCCCCATCGAAGCTGTCTGTTCCCCGAAACACTGGACGGAGTTCACTTCTCAGAATGGGACAGATAAATGCGTTGAACTGTGAAACACCCAAACGCACGGCTTGGATTCATAGTTCAGCTGGTAGAAAACATTTCACAAAAGGACATGTGGATTCTGGTTTCAAGTTCAACAGATGCCCGCAATGTCATTAGTGGATCGCCTCTGATCTGACCGGTCGTACAGTTTTGGCCACGCTTGAGATCATTCATGCTGACGGCTTTGGTCAAGGATGTGTTCTGCATAATGTAGTTACGGAGTGTTTTCAAGATGACTAGACTGTTCGGTAACAAGAACCCCGACAATCAAACTCTGTTGTGTGCCTCATAAGTTAGCGCAACAATATAACTGATATAACTTGTTTATGCCTTTCACATGTACATTAGAGCAACTAAGATGTTACACGCCGGATTTTTATCGAGTAGATCGTGAGATCTTTTAGATTTCCAACGATTCATGCATTGCAAACCGTCCATTCGCTTATACCTGAAGTATGGTTGCTGACGCAGTCCACAGGCAGAACGGATTCTCGCTTTCAGTACGTTCACTACAAATGACAATAATGAGATGCTTTCTTTGTTAACTGGTCCATCTGACTCACCCTGTAATACCGAAGAATACTGTCAGCAAGAGACACCAGCTCTCAAAGGCACAGACCGTGAGTTGTCGAGGACATAGTAAAGCAAGAGGAACTCTACGATCGTCCTCAGTGGACATATATGAAGGTAAGGATTATTTGGAAGTTTAGGCCAAACGTTTTTAATCCCATTCATGGAATTAACTAACTACAATGGCGTTAGTAAATGAGCAAAAGGAAGCTGGAAATACCTGTATTCAACAGATAACTTGTAAGAAGCATCGGCAAATCATACCCAGACTTCCACAATGAACATTTGACTGAAGCTCAGCTGACACACCAGAACGTATTCAAAGTCAGTTGCATATCGACCATTTTTTCAGTACATCTAAACAACACTCATACAAGGGTGCATTCACACCACTTGAACCACACGACGAATAGTCTGTCTACAGTCACGAGAATTTAAAAACCCACTCGTCTTTCTATATTTCTATTCGGTTCGCCATTTACTACAAATGCGCATTAGTCTCCACACTAGTTGAATGATTGGCAGAAACCACTCAAATGCAGTCAGAAGCATTAATCTGATCGATAATCTTATTCGCCACAGCTGATTCAGAATGAGCACGCTAAAATAGCAATCCTATAGTGAGGGGCACGTGCTTTTAAAGAGCTGATGACTACTACAGAATGACGGATGAATTAAGTTTATTGTATCCAGTTTCGTAATACAATCTGGTACGCAACTAGGAACCAACTTTTATGTTGACTACAAGACATTCTCTATTGTCTCAACCAACTATGGGTAATTCGAAGTGCAATAATAGCAGGTCACGTCATTCAACCCATCCCCATCTGTAAGTCCGCAGACGCGAGGGTTTATTTATTACGCCTTAAGAGACACATAATAATAGTACGCGTGGAAGCCTGAAGTTCAGCAGACAGTCTAGATTCGTCAGTCTTGGTTCTGATAGGCTCACCGTATTGAGCTGATCTGAGTTTTATCCTGATCAAATTTTCTGTTGACTGCGCTATCAGGTCTTGCCCCGTTCGCATGAATTCACGGTATATTTTTGTTCACAAGACGTAGATAAATACATGTGTTGGCCCTACGGTAGGTTTTGTGGCTTGTTTGATTTACCATGTGATAGGAAACTGGTCCGTCTGGCTTACTCGACAAAAGCAACGTCAATTAACTGTCAGGAGTAGGCAATAAAAGTATAGCCATTCAGGTGCTCACAGGATGCTCTTGAGTAGCTGACTTGCTAACGGGTTCGATTCTACGACTACCCAGCTCATAGTTGGGTTTCCGCATCAACTCACATTCTAATGAAATCGAACAATGTCAATACCAGAACAGTAAAGGAGTGGATAGTGTTTTTGAATGTAATAGATCACAAAAACATCCATCTATCGCACAGCTTATAAATAATACGCACACGAGCTTGGATATAGTAAAGCTCACATACCTGAAGGAAAAGGTTACCTTTACAAGGCAAATCAATTCTGCTTGTGTTGCTCACTTAGTTAACCGTGTACGATGGCCAATATATGTTGTCTAGTCGGTAGAAGCGGTGATGGACTTTGATGAGTTCACCCGGGAAGAAAAGCAGCATGGATTGTGATGTATATTAACACTGTATACTCTCATAAGTGGCAAACGTAAAACACCGGCTATATACATCAGACAGACAGTAATTTGACGCGCATCTGGTCACACCAACTGTTAGATACTCAAAACCATGGCAACCCGATAGGTCTCTTCGACCACTTTGTGCACAAGACGTCGCCCGGTATGTTCAGATAAGCATCGTTTCGAAGAAAGCCAGTAACTTCGGGTTTCGATAGCACAATATTACTTGACTTAGTTTACTGGGCCAATTTGTGACCTGTTGTCACATGTTGAATAATTAAGGATGTAAGATTTCGAGCAACCTAATTCGCCACGTTCAGGATGGTGCAACACCAGCTGTTTCAACCATCTCTGGATGTTTAGTGATGTGCAGAGGGATTTCCGTTTCTCATGTAAATTGAACACCACCCACAACTGACCGCAGCTGTCTCATTCCCATAGACTATCTAGTCGACCCCTTTCGAAAAGAAGCACTAGACTCGAGCTTCGCTTTCACCAGAGCTCGTCAGTAGTGCATATCCTTGCCACTACCGGAACTAGAACCCCGACCACGCTTTTCATGAGACAACTGTGTTGACCACTGCGCCAAAAGCGAATGCAGCTGAGCGTTCACACATGGTGAATCAGCCAAGCCTAATGTGAGATCAGTGGCGCAGTAGTCAGCCAGGTCCTACACCTCCCGTGGCCAACCGTGTGCAAACCTTCTGAACCTCGTTTACACACCTGTCCGGTTAACACGTTGTCACATGCCAATCAAATATTTCATCTAAACATAGCAGACACAAGTAAACCCGCGACCATCCAGGTGAACGGTCATCCACAGTTGCCAGGACTCTTACAACTGTGTATAACCACCTTCCAGTTTTGTATATAATTACAACGAATCCCTTGTAAATGCATCCAATGAGGGTTGCCAAAAACGGCCGTTTGCAGTCATAACTCTTGATAATTTGTATCATCATACATGCTGTGTATACAATAAGGCTACACAACAAATACTCACTCATTTCTAAGTAATCTGCTAATTCTAGGCCTAAGGGTCTAACCACACAAGTTGCGTCTTCGTCTGTATGCAAAACCTTCAAAATCAAATCGAGCTTTTCTGTGCCTAATATAACAGGGTTTTTAACATATTCAAGCGGAACATATAGGAAACCTCACCAAGATGAAGGAAACAACGAATGTTAGAGTAATTTAATGTGGCGAGACGAAATTCTATGCTCGAAGATCTGCTCACTCGACGATTAAAGTGCAAGATAATGATTGGAACTCGTGCGCTGAATCAAATGGCATATATCGCAAAGTTTACTATGGTCAGAAACTCAGATACCTTGGAGACATCAGTGGCACTTCGTTCGTCCCTGTTATGGTAATAACACGAAAGCAAGTGGGCTCGAAGCAAGATATTAGTAGCATTGTTTGAAAGACTCATTTGGATTAGCAGAAACTTCAGGAAGTTCAAGTAGCGTATTTCATGTATGTTGATTTTCTTTTTACGAATGTTCCATTTCCTGGGACAGTTGATTGTCTTACGTGATTTTATATCCAGTCAGAACTGTGATGTAGTTGTACTACTTGAATGTCTTAAAGATCTTATTTTAATATACACAGAAAACATTCGCTTCATTTTGACGGATATGAATACAACCAGGTAGACGGAGTTCCGATAGAATAGTCCGTTAGGCCGCATACTAGCGGACATTATCTTAGGAATGGCTGAGCGGTAAACCCTGGATCTTATAGCCAAAACGTTACTGCACAAACGATATGTTGATGTTCCTTTAGTTTCTACTGACGTTGCTCGTTTGGATTTATTCCTCAATATTCTTAATAATATCCACCCCAATCCATCTTTATCTCATAAAGTTAAATCTAACAACAGTTTATTATTTTTGGATGTATCGGTCACCAGACATGTGCATAGCATGTCACAGCGTTCAGGTCACCGTGAAACATCACGGGATGGTCAATATCATCGGTTTCCCAGATTTACTCCTATTGCATAGAAACGTAGCTTGGTCAAAACTGTCTCACAGAGCCATGAGTATTTGTATCCCTGGAAAACTGCTGGCAGGATTTGCTGAGAAACACTTTACTAACTGACGGATACTACGAAGTTCATCGAGGCACATAATAGGGTGAATAAAAGTATTGCATCCATATTTACGGCTCAAAAAAAGGATATATTCCTGTTTTATCCGTTCCAAGGTGACCATTTGGCGAACTAAAATCCACACCGGTACGAACATATGCGGCTGCGCAGTTGCGCTTAGTTCGAACCACCAGAGAACCAGTTCTCCGCAATCGCCAAATTAGTTCGTCAAACCCTTCTATCTTCAGTGTTGTGTAACAGTTCACTTATAGGTGCTCTGACGTTTACCTTATCCGAACAGACCGACAACTATTACAGTGAGCCGCCAGACAAATTCCGAAATGGTTGAAACCAGCCTCAATTTGGTGAACTGACAGCTCGAAAATTTACGTCATCGATTATTCGACAAGTCACGACAACAGATCAAAAGTTTATCAGTATATTGTTGCACAATCGAAACTCGAAGTTGCTGGCTTTCTGCAAAGTGATGCTTATCTGAACTTACCCGACGACGTCATGTGCATTACCTTGATTACTTAATACTTGATGTGTTTACAGGCCTGTCTGGTCCCTGCTTGTCTTTGCCTGTAGGATGCATACCATTGGCGTGTTTCACGTTTGCGACTGATGCGAGTGAACGAAACGTTACCATGCTGCAACCTATATCCCTACTGCATTAATGAAGTTGTTAAAGAGAACTCAAATAAGAGTAGGAGTTTCATGTTACGATTCATTTATAGAATTTGACAAGAGGTTTCGACTTTCTAGCAGTCCCATTCGGCTAAATGAAACTCCACACATCCAGTCCTGAAAACAGAGCGAAATCTTCGCAATACGTTTGTAAAGGGACGCGCTCCTCATAGCTCATATACACAAACTGCGGCATCGCGCGAGAGCGACTGTTGTTCAGCCGATTTATTGGTGCAAAATCACGTGACAACTTAACCAAAAGAGAACGTGCGTATCGATTATTGCTCTCATTTAACGGTGTGCCAATTTGTGTATAAACGTACGAATGAAAAAATGCGAAAACTGAGGGCCATCACTTCATATACCCAATTTAGCCAAATATGTGCAGCAAAGGAGTAGCACAACAAAATTATTTGCAAAAATGACAAGTTGATGGCGATACAACAGCACAGCTACTACGAGAGTTTCAGATGAAGCGCAATAACCGCGCCAGTTGTCACACAGAATGAAAAATAGCAAAACGACGATCATAGATAGCGTATGAGAGGAATAGAGCGTACTCATAAGGAATACGGAAAGGGGTCATTGACACCCCATGTAGAAACAGTTTCACTGTTGTAGTTGGTTTGAACGTTGTTACAATCAGGCTGGTCCTCTGTTTCTGATGCATGTAAGACCATCTGCTGAGCAGTTGGATGCAGCCGGGCAGTAGGTATCGGAATCAGGAGAACAGCAGACTGCCTACAAACGGAAAATTTTTTTAAAAAAGCAGTGGTGAAAAATGGAGCAAAATTTAGACTAACAAAGGTCAAACTGTGTTAAACAAAAACGATTAATAAAATACTATATGCCTGAAGAAACTCAGATTCAGGGCAGAAATTTAAAACATACTCCTTTCGGTGCACAAACATATCCGTGCTTGTTGGACAGGCAACAGCGCTGATCCGTTGAGCATGAGCGTTCCCGATCCAGGCAAACAGTGTAGAGATGGGCGCTAGCTCTAAGAAATTGGTCCACTCTGAGATATAAAAATAAGAGGGATGACCGCGTATTAGTGGTTTGCAAAAAAAAAACGTCGTTTTATTTCTGTAGTTCACAGAATACAAATTAACGAGACATACATTAGTAATGTAGCCGGACAAGAATTATTCGACGTATACCAGACAATCAAAACACAACTAGGCTGAAAATCAATTGGTTCAGCTGCGCTATGCGATGAGTAAAGTACATAGATTACGAGCCCGTGTTTGACATCGAGCTAAATATCGGCTCACAGGTAGGTCAGACGTCATTAAATTCTCCAATTCAAACTGATGCATTTTAAGCTCGCAACACTTTTAAAAGGAAATAAATAACAATCTTTCAGAGGATAGTCAGTCTTACGAATAAAAGGCACAACACTGAAGCATTCTGAGTCAGCTGTTATATGGGAAGTACACCATTGGTGAGCATTCGTTACACGATCTGCGGTGTAATTTCAACCTTCAAACAAACAGCGGAGTGATCGAATAGACCATTTACACATAAACTACGTTACGAATAACTGAGTTGGAAAAGACCAAAAATATGTATGTTCTAAGGTAACATCAAAACATGATAATCCAAAATAAACTTGTGCTGATGTGTTTCCCTCAAACATTAACAGTTGGGAAAAAACCTAAAAGAGGAAAGCACAAGAAACAGTATCACAAACCAGACCGTATCAGTGGTCAATGTGATACAAGCAACTCGTAAAAATAAGAGTATGCGTAACAAAAACCCATTAGGCAATCACAATGGGGTGGATGTGTATTTGACTGAAATGTGAATTAACTGGACTGGCAGCAGAAACGACACGATCGAGCGAACACGCCCTCGGGGTGGACACGAGCCGTTCAAATAGTTATTTCTTCAGTGATGGGGCTGTGGATCAGTTGAGAGAAAAAAACGAGCAAGCCAAAGAAACCCAGCACATATCTATATCAGCCTGACTATGCGTGCTCAGGTTGCAGATAAAGACCACAGTGTAAAGAAGATAAACTACTTGCTGAGATAATCAGTTTTTGATGGTGTAAACGACAAAAGATATTCAAGAAAAAGCCGCTTCAAACTCCGATCACGTATAAAAACGGTTGCACATTAATATCCAACTAATGAGGTTGATCTCCACATTGGTGCTCAGAGCAAACGGGCACGCTCCGGTTTAAGAATTTTCGAACAGATGTGGAATAAATGTACCATAACTAACACGAAAAACTGGATATCAAACACCACATTATGAGTCTGAATGCTAATTCAGGCCAGCATCACATACTTATGGGCGTTTTTCAGACGGAGGAGTCAATGAGGTCCGACGGTGAGTTTACGTAAACCTTCGAATGTAGAAATACATTGGTCTAAATGGGTGAATTAGGAGAGATATTGCCACAGATAGCACATAGAACAGACTTTGGATATACGAAACCACAAGAGTGGAAAAATAAAACCGAAACCGGAGATTGAACTGAGGCCAATGAGGAAGTACGGAAAACGAAGAGTGAGGCAGAAGGATAACAGGAACATGATGGTGTGGCGAAATGCTGTTTGAATGAAGTAATTATCTCTAATCTGACTGGATTGTGAAGACAGATCGAGTGCATGAGAGAGAAGGGTCTCACGAATTGCTCGGACATGATTCTATTTGACCGCCCAGAGTTAGGAACAGGATAACGAAAGATGATGGAGAAGCATCTGGGAGGTACGACTGGAAAGCATTTGGTACCTAAAAGTGACCCATCATTAGTGGTCGAAGTGATATTACCGAACAATAAACAATAATTTCAAATTGAACATCACTCACAATTGATCGCAGCTGTCGCATTCCCATAGACTTTCCAGTCGGCCCCTTTCGAAAAGAAGCACTAGACTCGCGTTTCGCTCTCGTTAGAGCTCGTCAGCAGTGC
>LUCH01000207.1:32722-48835 GCA_013368495.1 Paragonimus heterotremus | reverse complement strand
ACACAGTTCGATTCCCACTCCACGAGATTTAGTCTCGGCGTCACCAGAAACCATGAGAGAAGCGCTTGGATCGACAGTTATCTAGAGGTGAGCTTATATGGATAACCGTGCTAGAATCGTAGACTCGCGTCTCCGACACACAGCACACAACAATACCCAGACTTGAGAGAGTACTTGCCAGAGCAGGTTGCTGACCGACTTGTCGGAAAGTGCGGACATTAAAGGCGCCAATGTTTACCAGTTGTCTTGGTCTCAGAAGACAATTATCGCCCGAAGGCACATGGAAAGCAGAAGACATGGAGGGCGAAATAATAAGAGGAAGTCATGTTGTGTTGGCAATGTCACAGTCGGTAGAACGATAACTTCTGATACTTCCCGCTCGTTTATGCCGCGGAAGAAGATAAACTTGAAGGACCCTGCTACGAGTCTCTGACTCAAAAGTCTGACCTGTGAGACAAGAGGATATGGGGTTTTCTTGAGGGACCCTACCCGGAGCCAGTGACTCAAGAGTCTGGCTCACCTGGTAGTGAGGGGCTTGCCTAGCCCGAGGTTGCAGTGAATAAAACATTGCGTCTCAATTTGAGCACTGCTATGCGCAGTGGATGTACTCGAAGCTACATCAGGCTTTTGCGAGATATCGGATGTTTTTCGACCGTATTGGATAATACGCCGGTGGTCACGGTCAAAGATAGAACGGGGAGACAGGGGACCCGTACACGGTTGATTCAAATATGGTCATGTGCCAACCCAAGTATTATAGACAAGCGATTACCAAATTGTGAAAGCACATGATTCGACTATTGGTATTTGCATCACTCAACTGTCACAAGTTCCACGGATCACGTAGAAATACCATTATGAACATAGGTTTGGCTTATGATGAATAAATGATTTTGTAGGGTAAAAACAACATGTTCAAGAACAAAACGCAGACGAAACTGAATAACTAAATCTAGTCGACGGTGTGTAGAGAAAATGCAGTGATTAAGCCATACAGGGTTACTAGTCAGTGATGACGAAAACTGTCGGGTAGTAGACAATCACGTGACAGGAAAGACAGGAGAATGCAAGTCTGCAATTTTAGTTTCCTTACTGATTGTACACTACGGGGTTACTCGCGGATCAAATACGAAGTGTATATGAAGATAAAATATGCCAGATCGTTCACCTTCGCTTCCGCTGAGTTGATAGCCTAAGATAATGAGTTATTGATGAATGGTAGGAGATTGTCGTTATTCGTATAAACCAAACATGACCCGCAACAGTTCAAAGTTATCGCATTCCCATAAACATTCCGGTCGATCCCTTTCTAAAAGAAGCACTCTACTCGAGTTTCGCTCTTTTTAGAGCCCTTCAGTAGTACACATCTTTGAATATCGCTCAACAAAGTTAATGATTTCTGTGATTTCAGCTTGGAGAGAAGTCCTAGTCGAGGGGTCATCGATAAAAGTTAACAGGACAGTTAACGCCTCCTCTCGAGGCAGTCGGGCAATCAGACGATTACTCACAAGTGAAAACGGTTACACGTTCTCATGTGATAATTCGATCGCGCCTAGCATGAAGTTAATGGCGCAGTGGCCGACACAGTTGTCTCATGAAAACATGGTCGGAGTCCTAGTTCCGGCAGTGGCAAGGATATGCACTACTGACGAGCTCTGGTGAGAGCGAAACTCGAGTCTAGTGCTTCTTTTCGAAAGGGGCCGACTAGATAGTCTATGGAAATGGGACAGCTGCGATCAGTTGTGGGTGGTGTTAAATTTATTTTGAGTTATGCCAATCTAGTAACTCGCGTAACAGAAACAAGTCTCACGAAACGAGGCATAACGGGTCTGGTTTGGATTACAATATTGTTTCTGATTTAACAAGTGTCAGAATGAAAACGAAATTTGACGATTTGAATAAGATTTTGTGCCGGCGTACGATCCGCATACGTACATCTGGATACGGACAACAGGAGTCGGTCCCATCTGCATCCGGACAACATGTAGATTCACTGGAACAAGCGACCAATCCACCAGGACATGTCTTTTGTGCAGCGTGAGATTTCGGCGGAAAGGATAACGACCATATATCCGCAGTTGCGAGGTAGGTTCCGGAAGCTAGACATCGGTTGTGCTCTATGTCACATGTATAATTCTGTGGGCAGCAGTGCGCCATGTCAGAACAGCAAACCGCCTAAAAAAAGCAACAGTAAACATAAAGGGAGTAGAAATCAGGGGAGTTCACAGGAGAAGAGTAATGTCACAATCCACAAATGATGACCGAACAACAGCAAGGTTATACATCTAAAGACAGGTTACATTTTGATATACCCACTGAATTGACGTTCACTTGGATTGTGGAGACAAATCGATATTCAAATAATAACAGCAGGCCAAAAAAAATATACATATATATATATATATATATATATATATATATAACAGATATTGAAGCGTGCAGTACGGCAACGAAATCAACAATACCCCTAGCTAGCACAACAAAGCCAGCGCCGGTGAAGACCAGCATCAGTAGTACTAAATAATTAAGGTAGACTGTAAAGAAAGTAACAACATGTCTCGGTGCAGTTTCATGAAGAAAATCAGCCATATCATACCTGAAAGTGTAGAATGCAACAATAAAACGGTATTACCGTATCTCACAGAAGCTGTCAGTTAAAAAACCCCATCCGGCTTCCAAGCCTGTGTACAGCATAAGTGGCTGAGCGACTAGAAACATGGCAGACCGACTATGTGCTCATAATAGCCGCGGATATGCACTGATTAAGAGGCAGATACCTAGTAGCGAGAGTCAAACGAATCTGTTAACCCAATCACTAAACACGCACAGACTTAGAAGATCAGGTTATACAGTAAGAATACCATCTGATTGTCAACCATGACGGGCATTCTGTCTAGGCCTCAGTCGACTGACGGTGTGAGATTAACAAGTGATGACTTGGCATAGGGAACTGAAAACAGTTACCAGTAGGCTGACCCCGCCAGGTTGGGTTCGTAACCCAGATCGGGACTGTTGTGGCAAACAGAATTGAAAATTGGAGACGTTAAGAGCGTCCACATATGATAATTCGATCGTGTCTAATGTTAGGTCAGTGACGAAGTGACCAACACAGTTGCCTTATGAAAGTGTGGTCGGAGTTCTATTCCTGACTGTGGCAAAGATATGCACTGCTGACGAGCTCTGACAAGAGCGTAACTAGTGTTTCTTTTCGAAAGGAACTGACTAGAAAGTTTATGGGAACGCGGCAGCTGCGATCAATTGTGGGTGATGCTCAACCTGAAGTTAAGAGAAATGATAACCAATCAGGACCGGTGGCGTGTATGTTCCCGTCGTTTGGCCGAGTGATTTGTGAAGTAAGTGCAAGCGATGAAACGCAAAAGTGAAAGCTGCATGGAAACTGTTTTCCTGTAGACGTCTTATTTTCATTCACAGCGTGAGTGCTTGTTCGCAAGGTGTAAGCACTTTGATGTTGAGGGCATGAGTACAAACAACACTTTGTAGTTAGGCTCTATCTTTCCCGCATTTTTTACATGAGGATGGTGACGATGATACTCATAGGGCAACGGTGATGGAGACGTATCAAACGAGGCGGGAAACAGGGTGAGATGTAGAAAATCATACGAATATCATGCGAACGAAGCTCCCTTCACAACCGAACACACCCAAACTAAGATGATTGATCAAACCAGCTTAATGATTCAACGAATAAGCGTTGGAAATCGACAAATGCCATTACATCAGACTTCCACATATTTTACTAGTACCACATGTCCAAGAGCGATTGTAGAATATCTACTTTACCGCCCGAAGTTAATCACATGCGAGTAATTACAACAGTAGTAATGAGCAACTGTTCCTTAATGGTAGTTACCAATATGGAATAGCAATTTGCAATAAAACCAATCATGGTCATTGAGGCTATGAAACTGATTCACAGACTTCGTCAATGTGATTGAAACCTTGTTTCTAATCTCCAATTAACCCGTCACAGTTTTGTTAGGAAGTACTTCACTTGTTTTCTTGTGATCTATACAAGTGGGGTGAGTTAGGACAACCTCAAACAGTTAATAATGAGAAGAGAACGTAAAGAACAAGCTCATTGCACTTACGTTATTTACATCATACAAGAACCGTGTTTTAATTGCAACGGATAGGGTTAATAGGGCTTGTTCTAGGGAACAGCTAAAGGCAATAAATAATCTCACGTAAACGAATTACTTTAGTTTCTAAACCGCGACTTTGCGAATATACACAGCAAAGTTATATGATTATAGCAATAAGAATTCATAAGAATTCTCTCAGAAAAAGTGATCGTTTAAACGGAAGAGCAGCAGTTCCAAACAATGTCGCTCCAGCCTGAATTTTCATGAACGTACGTAAGTTGATTAGTATGGTCGAGTAACTTTAAACATCGGTTATGATTGGTAAAAGTATGCAAACGAAGAATCAACGCGAAGAGACCACAGATCAAAGTTTCAAAAACGTGACAAGCAGCAAACAGGCGAGGAATCGGCGATGAATATTTGTAATTCAATTTTCTATATTGGTTCTGCACTGCAGATTAACAGAGGATGATAAGAAAACAGGTCCAGAATCGAATCATAAACGCTGACGACCATGGGTATGGCCAGAACGTACGGTAGATAGAACGGCTGTTCCTCTCAACAATAGTGCAGGATATATTGGCACAGAAAAAACATCAAAACAAGATTTTTTTAAAAATCTATCGAAATAGGGCTGAACAGAAGAGCCAGAAATTTGTATGTGCATGTACACTAATAAATACGGTACACCGAAACATCGGATAGGGTTACCAAGGTGCGATTTGAATGATCACGAGGACCCCTAATTAGGCAGGCGATGTCTGCCAACTTTACCTAACGAAACAGTCAGGATCCTCACATTTCGAGGACACACCACGGTTTAACCCAACTGTTGGTTGACTCAAAATAAAATACCTAGTGCGGTAAACGCTCAGCTGTTATATAGAGTACGTGAGCCAATCAGAGCAGATAGTGCAATCTGCTTAATTAATAAAATGAACGACCGTTTTCATCATTCCCCAGTACATCACCTTCACCGTCCTAGACTGTAATGCATCAGTATTCTTCCTGATATGGCCGAAATAATGGAAGAAACGGTAAACAAATGTGGCCAGATTGTTGATATCTTCGTCACGAACAGAGCGCTTTTCCGAACCACAGAACAACAACAAAAAATACTAGCATTATATACCCTACCTTTCATCATCATCATCATAGACAGCAAAACATCAGTCGTTCACAATGATGGTTAACTGCCACACAACCACGAGGGAAAAAAGAAAGAAAAAAACCTATAGGAGAAGAGAGTAAAAAAACAAGGGAGGGGAATGGACCTAGCTACTAAAAATGGCTACCTCTATACTCAAACATATAACATCAAGGCGCCTACACCTTGCAAACAAACAACCGAGCTGTAAGTGAAAGTTAAGCTTCATCAGAAAAACAGCTTCCTTACGGCTTTCACTGCCCCGCGTCATTAAATGCACTCACTTCACAGACAACTCGGCCAAACAACGACAGAATTCACGCCACTGAGCTCGGTTAGCCACCATCTCACCTAACGTCTCAAACTACCGACTCTGTGGATCGCAAAGGTCCCAGCTCGGGAGACGAACCCGATCTACAGTGACCAGCCTCTTCGTGAACGATTTCATTTGTCTTCAACAGATCATCATCTGTCCACCTCGCACTTTACGCCACTCAGCCACAGCGTCGACAGAAAGTGCTCGTTGTGGCCGACAACCTGCTGGCATCCTTAGCACATGACATAACTATCTAAGTCTGTGCAAGTGTAAGGGCAAGCCAACCAGACAATTCGTCTTGCTCAACATTAAATGAATTCTGCATATACTTCGACAACTGACCGTCGGTAATGACGGCTGTGAACTTGCTCTACGATGCCATTATGATGTGGAGATCAGGATAATCCAGGTACGTTCAACAGCGAGTTGCATAAGCATTTTATTAAATTATTCCTTTTTATTCAATGCAGGCCTCGATTCTTTCATAATGACGGAACAAGATAGTCAACTAATCATCAAAATTAACGTGATGCCACACGTTGTTGTCTCCTTATGAATTAAAGTTAAAAGTGGAGATTGTTTCGGGTATTTGCACTTTCCACCCGTAGTTCAAAGACTACCACATTGTAGATGTCAAACCTGAAAAGTAGCACATCCTGAGTATCGCCGGTCCACGGGTAGGAGCATAGGCTGTCACAGTTCTAAGCAATAGTCGGTATCCCCTACTAGTCTTTTTTCGAGTACCCATTTCCAGCAGTCTATGGATAACTCAATGCCTTTCAATCGGTTGGTGCACGTTTGTACCACATTTCCGTCTGCCTTCAGTGACTTTGTGACCAACCGACTTGATCGCCTCGATCTCAATACCGTAATACCATTTCAGAATAAATTCAACTTAGTCGTGATCGACCGTCAGCACATGTGCCGAAAACCAATCCGCATGAACTGACGCCTGACACATGAGTCATGTAGAATCTGCTTACTACCTGGTGGCACCGCGACTCATGATAAGGCCCAAAACGCGAATGAGTTGTGTGGTCACAGTATGTGGAAATTATAACACGGCGGTGAGAATGCGCGGAAGATCAACTAAAAGTAGGTGACTCGATCCAATACATCATCGGTGATCATATACCATTCAGTTTATTGTCAGGATGTTTGCAATTCTAAGGGTCATTACGGCTCTATGTGCACAATCATGGAATGAGAACAGGCTCCACTTTGGAACAAAGAGAGGAGTGTGGAACTTGATTATTAAAAAGTGTGTAAACTAAAACGTTTCACATCAACCTATTTACACAATGTAAACACGAAAATTGCAAATGACAACGAATTTAGACCAGAGACCGTGTGGTTTTCATTGTTCCGATTTACTGATTATCAAATCAACTATGCTTTCTGCATTATGAGAGACGACATTTCAGCCTTTATTTCACATAACTAAAGCTCACAGCACGCCACTCAGCCCGACTGAATACCATCTCTTCCAACGTCTCCAGTCAAAAATGGGTAGCAAAGTTCATAGCCAACAAAACGAACGAAACTAACAGAGGGGAACTTAGGAGCAAAACGTTCTCACTCCTTTATAAGGAACCATTAACTCGCCCACAGCCACTTTACGCAAGTCTGTGGTGGCATCGGCAAAATGCGCTTAGCGTGATATACGACTAAAAGTTCAGTGAGAAAATCGGATTCGCTTCAACAAGTAGTCTTTCTCAAACCACACTGCTGTTAACCTGTTGAGGCCACACCGATGCCAGGTTTCAAGCGCATGCATGATGAGTGCGATAAGTGAGGAGATTCTAACAAGTCAATGAGGCTAAACTGTGGGCAAGAAAAACAAGACCAAAGTTATTAGTTACTGTCCCAATTTATTGCTACACGTAAACGAAACATGTAACCTAAACTGTTTCGAATTACGTAAGGAGTAAAACTAACCTTATCGAAAGGACAACATGCCCATTCGTCATTGGGCAACGCGCAACACGTCGTTCCATTCTCGCACTGGAACTCTTCGTTTGGACAAACCACTTTGTTGTGTCCAGTGCTTGTCGACGAGGTTTTCACGCATGTCCCTTTCTCAGCATTACACCGGTAGCCAGTGGGGCAGCAATGAAGACCATCTGAACAGCAGACAGCCTGAACGGATATAATCAATGGACATAAATGGAAACATCGGCTTGTAACTCCAAAAAATAGTTTCAGGTATATAAAAAATATAAACGAATGATACTGCAAAAGCTTCAAAACTTGACCTAGATAATGTTTCCTTGATGCTCAAAATTACCTCATGCGTGGGAAACAAGATATTAATAAACATTGACGTGCACAAGAAGTGCACTGAATCTGAAATTGCTTCCCGAAAAAACCAGACCTTCAAAGTTGCCTTTTACATGAAGGTTGTATTGAAACTTGAAATACAGAGGAATCGGGTTAAATCATCACTCGGGGGAATTGCTAAATATCAACAAACTACACAAAGCGGCGAATTAACAGGAATACGGCAATTTTTCAGAATTCTTCCAGGGATTCCGAGAAGGTGATAACTTATGTCCTAGGTTGTTTGCAAACCATACTATGATTGGTTTCCCGGTTTCCAACCTGATGAATGGTAGTTCGTAGTAGCATTCATAAAAAACGATAGGCAACGACAAAGCCACTACCAAATAACTCGCTATCACTATCACAAAGACCAGAAGGTACCGTGGCTCGGACCACAGCTCATCTTAACAAGGATATGGAACGTTGCTAGAAGGATTAAAAACTAACAGAAGCCTTAGCGGATGAACTAGAAACGGTTTGAATGCAGGTACGCCATTGGCTACGACATACTGCCATCTCGGGTAGTTTCTAGCCAGCGAACTTAGTGGTCAAAAGGTCTCCTGATATAAAGGTTTCACCGCTCATTCAGTTTTAAATCTCATGGACTTGGTGCAGTGTAGAGATGACTCCTGAAGGATGTCGTTCAGCACCGGATAAACTGGACCAATTCTGATACCTTGACGTGGTGATCAGGCCAGTGTACTGCATCGATCCGGGAGGTTACAGTGACATAGAATTCGGTCCTACCAGGTGCAAGCCTGTCAGACAAGCCAAAGGTAAACAATCAAATGAAAGGCAGATGCACTTATAGGATTGTGTTGCACTAATGACTGCGTGGAAGTGTCTAGATAGTGCGGTACGCTTCCAAGAGCACACACAGGAATCATAGTTACAGCTGCAACACTGCTGTCTTCCGAATCCCGAAGAGGAGCGTTAGTAAAGATATCCTCAAACAAAGAGCACTCCGGTAACCCAACGGTAGACCATGACCGCGGGCGTATTATCTAATACGGTCGAAAAACATCCAGTGTTATTTAAAAGCCTGATGTAGTTTCGAACACATCCACTATGCGCAGCAGTGATCAGAATCATACAAAATCTTATTCACTGAACCCTCGGGCTAGGCAAACCCCTCACTGCCAGGTGTCAGATTCTTGAGTCATTGGCTCCGGATTGAGTCTCCCAAGAAAACCCTGTATTTTATTATCTCGTGGGTCACACTTTTGAATCACAAACTTGGAGTGAGATCTTTCAATTCAACCCTCTTCCACCACACAAGCGATCGGGACGTATCAGAGGTTATCAATAACCTTGCAAACTCCTTCAAGTTAGCAGTTTTCTACAGATGCAGCAAACTCCATCAATATGCGGAACATATGGTCCAACCCATAAAAATGAAGTAGCTGTATGTATACCGAAAGGCAACCGTAGGCGACAGAATGCTCAGGTCTAACCAAGATAACAACGTTATTCTTGGAACGCTAAGCGATGCGTAAACATATCAGATCTCAAAGGTCAAAACAAGTCGGATCGGTTAATACGATACTATTACCAACATAAACAATGAAATAAGTATCACAACAAACCTCAATTACTCGCGTTTACAGGAACTAACTAGAACAAATGAATTTTGCAAGTTCGAGGATAAAACTAACAAAAGAACACTCGGTTGGGACTAGCAAGCAGATGCGAAGGCAGCAAGTTAAGGCCTCTGGACGGTGCATGCATGCGGATTAAATACATATGAACCAGCAATAGAAAAATAACATAGGCGAAGGACAGGGTAAGAACAGGCAGGCAGGGTTTTGCATACTGATGCCCTTGGCCCTTATATCGGCACACAAGAGTGGAAACGGCATGTGTAGTAAACATGATCTGAACTGGGATGGTCAACGAGGGATTCGTGATAACCGTGAAAGGTCACCAAAGGAAGTGAGGAGGTGTTGGGGCGCCTACCCTGTTACCGTCCCAAGGCGCCTCCGCCGTGAGAAATAAAAAAACGATTGACTTTGTCCTAGTTAGCGGATCAGCTCAGAGCGGCTGAGTGGTGACCTTGGCCAGTTTTTACCAATCTGACTTTTTATTCCGCTGTGCCTATCAGCGACCTTAACCATTTTTTCCGTCAACTGTCCTTCTCTCTTTGACCACCGCACATGATATAAGTACTTTGTATTTGTCGCCTTTGTCGCACACGTTTTTGGGGCGGAACAAAGCTCTATATTTGAACGCGTCTTTTTGGTTTGCCTTGGGAGTGAATACGGGACAATCGCGATACTATTCGGGACTGAGATTTTGGGCGCTAATATTACGGGGACGAGGATCCGAATTTTGCCAAAACGAATTACAAAGCTAGAACAAACCAGCGTGCGGTTTAGAAGGGTTTACAACAATTTGGCGACGGAAGAATTTACAACAGGAGAGAACCACTTGATGGAGACACGCGGATCCAAAAGGCCAAGGGAATTCTTCGTCCAGGTATGGGAATCCGTAACAGTAACGAACGCTCTGCAGATCTTAGTCCAAACCTACTGGCATAAAAAACCCAGAATCCCTCCATTATCTGAATAAAGGATAAAATGTAGTTGTAAACTGCAAAGCAGAAGCGCCCCACTATGATTGAACCGGAAATTCAATAACAACGGTTGCCACAACCATTATGTACCTTCGCAAGTTTGTAGACGCCTCGTCAAAGAAGTGGGTGGACCACTAGAAATGGAAACAGAAGACGGTCAAAATCGGAGCTATCATAACCTTAATTAACGTACTTAATGTTCAAATTGTATTCCATATGGATCGACCTTATAAATGAATTCATTTACAACATTCGCGGAGTACCTACGCAGATATAATCGTGGATATCGGTCGGTGGCCATGTCTCCAGATTTCCACAATCGACAGGTAGCAGTTACAGGGAACTATATACAAATAGTTGAAAAGTGAAATATCAAGCACCCTTATTAAACACTCAAGACACTCATACATAAACAACTTACATAATACGTGTGAAGTAATTTGGGGAAGAAGCAGCTCCGGAAACCAACGCACATAAACAATTGAGAAAACTTAGGGGGTAAACTTGGTGAAGCCAGGCCGCCTGTAAAAGTGTTGATGCCAAAGCACGTGCACAAAATGACAATGTGATTGACAGACCTATAGCAGTCTTAATGTAATGCGTTTCTACCAGAACCGACATTCATGAAGCCCAAAAGTAAGTGTGGCGAGACCAGACGATGGGAGAAAATCGACAGTTCAACGATTGGTACAAAGATACAGGCATACTTTTGGAAATTAAATGACAATGGAAATATGTAAACCACAAAGTACGTCTCCAGATATCAAATCGTCTAGCCTTTAAAACCAGCCTGATAACACTAGACAACACCGTGGAGAAACTTGCATAAACACGTACAGGACAGAAACACGCAATTCACAACTTCAGGAGACTTACATCAGGGATTGGACAACAACCCCAGTCTTTGTCTAACAGGGGACAACACGTTTGATCGGTTGGGCACTTCGATCGTCCGTCAGGACACAACTGGACATCATGGGTAGATAACTCAGAAGGTTGTATCACTTGCGGCAAGGTGAAAGAAGTTTGTAGGAAATCCGAAGTGGGAACACATTTCTCCGCCTTCAGATCGCAAGCACTATTTGTTGGACAACAATGTACTCCATCCGGACAGCAAACAGCCTGAAATGAATAACAAAAGGACAAACGAATATCATTATGAGTGTGAAAAAATTACGAATATGTCGTAAGAGGCGGTGCTTCGGATCAGCTGTGGATGATGTGAAAATATGCTGATGTTCACGTCTGGCTAAAACATGCCCTGACATGGGGGATTATACAACAGAAATCATGCCTGATTCAAAATCAGAAGCAACTATTTGCAACCGCACTGACAATTGACTAACTTACATCAGGAAACGGACAGCATGCAAAATTGTTGTCGGAATCCCGGCAGCAGGTGGTCTGAGGGGGACATTCGTAAGCTTTATCCTCACAAACTACTCCCAAATATGCCATTGGATTCCACACGTTACTGTCAGCGTGCTTTTGTACAGCCTGTGATACAGGACGCGATTTTCCAAGGTTTGGCCATAAGGGTGTGTTGCCGAATAGAAGTGATTCAAGCGAACCAACCGACTTCGAATTTGTCGCCTTACAACCACCAGCCTGCAAATCACATTCGGCTCCGTGTGCACAACAATGGAGGCCATCGCTGCAACAAATAGCCTGACAAACCGAAGAAGAAGCAGAAAAAACGGTTACGGGATTCATCGGATACATTTTAAAAATTCCGAACGACGCCGGTCTTGTGAGTGATTACAGAGACAGTATTAACTGCTGTGAATTGACAGTGTAAGTGGCTGGAAATTAGGATATAACTTGTTTAGAGCGAATTAATATGCCGAGTGTGAACCATACGAATAGCGAACTAGAGCACGAGGACACCGCAAACACTGCATGCATGTCATCGCCAAATGAGTAATTCAATACAAAATGAAACAAAAAAGGCTCGATGGAAGCCGTATGCACAATTCGGCTGCGGTCCCCACTATAAGCGGGATTCGATCATCAACCTGTGTATACTACGATAGTGAATTCCAGCGGAGCTGAGATTTAACGCACGCTGCTGTCCGTGTAAATATGTCTTCGGACGTAATTTCCAAGTTTACTTTCATCGTACAAATATCGCTAGAAGCACTTGTTGACTGAAAACGTATCCGAACTGCCTCTGACCGATCTAACCTCGGCAGTTGTAACGGCACGCAAGGTTAGTCACTGTAATGATGTCAGTGGGCAGGCTGATTGAACCGTGTTCTAAAGTGGCACGTTTTGACATCGTTCTAATAATCAGTGCCAGTCCCAGAACAGCCTGCAGACGACATACATTGAACATGTGATGAATTGTGTCCATTCCTTCAATGAGCACTAAGGTTAAGATTTAAACCGAACCACTCGATTCTTCCACTAATTACGCGTGCACAGATGCAACGAGGTTTTATTGGCCCATAACGCCACTGAGGAATTCTGGTTCGTTGATCTGGAATTAAGTCCAGTTCTCAGATACTATCCACTAATAAAGACGCTGTTCCACCATGCACTGGCTGCATGGTGTCAAGCTGCTTTTGTTTAGATAGAAGCATTTCATGTAGCTTCAGAATGGACTGTGGTCGTTCAGCTGAGGCGTAGGAGTCATTGTAGCAACACCTGCAAATCACACTGGTGATTTTGTTAAGGATGACCGCCTATCAAACAGAGTACCTCTCATTACATATCAAGTATTTTACGCCCGATGATTATGTCGACTTACTGCAGACCAGTATGAGCAATGTCAGAAGAGTACAGCAAGAGGGGCTATTTTTACACATCATGAACGTTATCCCGTAACATATCAGTTCACGTTTGGACTGGATATCGTCAAGTGGCCCAAACCTTGACAAGGGCAGTAGCGTTGATCAGTTCTTTAACTTATCACTCGGTGGTAAACAAGCCAAAGTGGTTATCACTGAGCTATCTCAAGATATGGAGCACGCAGATGTACACAGGAGCGGCAGGAAATGCATGTGCAACGATGTTCACCCTTAAACTAACACTCGTTTGTACTTATCAGGCAGATATAGACTGCAACAGGTTTGTAGAGGCGTCTTTTATTTACTGGACCATCGGCCTAATGAGCACAAGACAGCATTATTCGGCAAACAAGAATCTGGCTAGATAACTTCTCCACTGATGTGTGTCAAGCACACTTCCACTTTCGGTTGCGTGACTTACTAAACATTACGTCCCCAGTCACCGTATGATTATTGTGCAGAGGCTAATAACCATTTGCGTCATAAGCAGGTGGGGTTTACATAACATGGGACCAAGGGTTAAGAGTTGCACCATACGGCCACTATAATAAGTTAGCAGCAGGTTACAGCTGTATGAAGATTAGTCTAGTTTGCTCATCTGAGATGTCTGCACAATAGTAACTATTAAGCAGATTCCTTCAAAAGATAGAGACAACTATCCGGATTCGAAATTCGTTTTAAACATCAACCATCCGGAAACTAAACAACAAACGAGAATTAACACTGATATGACCTCGGCGTGCAGAGCTTACAACTGTTCCGCTTATCAGAATTAACAAAGAAAGTGACAATACAGCCAGTCGGTGAGCGCAAAAAGTAGCCATCGATTTAGCCGAATACGAACATAAACACGTTCCACATACGTGATACACGGCCCAGATTGACTATGGGCTGGTGATACTGTGTAGGCTGTGGTTCGGTTGATCGATTGGCTAGCCAATCGACCACCGAATTGGAAACGCGACGAGCATTTATAAACAGTTGCATGGCCGAAACAGTCAAATCAACATGAAAGATCACGCACTAACCAACTGCACAGGCTCACATGCATACGCGCGCGTTTTCCGGTGTGAAATACACACAAAAGGTCAGTACGTTGACCGCCGTGATTGACAAACATGCATAAAAGTGGTTAAAATAAACCGCCTCGGAGTAAACGTGTGGTCTGGAAGCACGACCGGCCAATATAGTGGAGGATAGATTGAAGCGGTGTTACCGTCCACCCAGTACACTAATACGACAGGCTAGATTTATTCATTCATTCATTTATTCACGAAAGCCTTAAGTCTGATTAGAAGGTATTGCGGCTCGGGCCGTCGCACACTACAACAGTAACATGGAACAGCCTGGAAGGGGAAAAGTATACAAGGTTATGAACTAATAAAAGAAGGTTATTCGGAAGAACTAGAAAGGGCGTGAATACAGGTACGCCACTGACTGCAGCACACCGCCATCTCGGATAACGTTTCTAAGCAAGGATCTGAATTATCACGAGGACCCCTAATCAGGCAGGTGACATCTACGAACTTTATTCACTGGAACAGTCAGTCTTCACAATCTGTGACCACGCTGTTGCTTGATCACCATGTGTTTTTACCCAACTGTTGGTTTCAGTATATAACCGCTCAGCTGATATGTGGAGGATGTGACACATCCGCTCATACCAGACTGTGCAGCCTGATTAGTCGACTAGCGGGTCATGTATTCTCAGCGTTTCAGAATACGCGCTGATACACGGCCCGGCTGCCCATGCCATCATCCCACTTGATGTGGGCTAAATAACGAAAAAAACGGTAAACAAATGCAGCAAGCTTGTTGATATCATTGTCACGAACAGATCGCTTTTTCGAACCACGGAACAAAACAGAAGACATTAGCATTACATACCCTATCTTTCAACGAAAACCGGAAGCTTTTTCGACTCCACAGATGACAGAGCTTGACAAGGACAGAGAGTATTTTTGTTATCCTGGAAGATATCTCATTAGCAATAATACAAGCTGACGAGATAATGCTATGGAAATATGTGAAACGGTCCACAGTCCGAAGCACGTTGTTTCCAATAAGGAGCGTGAGAATAGCAGTTTCCCAGACTTGAAGTAATATTTTGTAATCTGAAGGTGTGAAGCGCATTCCATACAAACAAACCCGGTCACTCATCTTGTTCAACATGGTCTTCAATAAGAGAGCTAAGCAAGGTACACTTTATGTCGATCAATCTAGCGTCAACAGGAAACGCGACAGTAAACTCATCGAATTTCACAAAGGCATCTTCATGAATATCGTCCATGACAAAATGAAACAGGAACAGGGAGATCAGGCTCCTTTGGCGAGCACCACTAGAAGTTACAGATGCCCAGGACAGTTATCCACAAACCTTCATTCTGCTTGCAGAGTGGGCAAAAATAGAGTAGTCTCGAAAGCTTAACTTATTCTCCATTAACCCCTTTGTGAAGAACACAATTCCAGAGGACGTAAGCACTAACGCAATCGAAAGCAATCTCTAGGCCCAAAAAGATCACGGCAGTCGGATTCTTGTATGAACGCCAACGCTCAGTGATTGTTAAACGAGTTCTTTCGTTCAATCCTTACACTTGCACAGACTTAGATGGTTAGGTCATGTGCTAAGGATGCCAGCAAGTTGTCCGCCACAACAAGCACTTTCTGTCGACGCTGTGGCTGAGTGGCGTAAGGTGCGAGGTGGACAGATGATGATCTGTTGAAGACAAATGAAATCGTTCACGAAGAGGCTTGTCACTGTAGATCGGGTTCGTCTCCCGGGCTGGGGCCTTTGCGATCCACAGACTCGGTAGCTTGAGGCGTTAGGTGAGATGGTGGCTAACCGAGCTCAGTGGCGTGAATTC
>LUCH01000207.1:15175-32590 GCA_013368495.1 Paragonimus heterotremus | reverse complement strand
TATGTTTGAGTATAGACGTAACTATTTTTAGTAGCTAGGTCCATTCCCCTCCCTTGTTTTTTTACTATCTTCTCCTATAGGTTTTTTTCTCTCTTTTTTCCCTCGTGGTTGTGTGGCAGTTAAGCATCACTGTGAAC
Source organism: Paragonimus heterotremus (assembly GCA_013368495.1). Classification (NCBI taxonomy): domain Eukaryota; kingdom Metazoa; phylum Platyhelminthes; class Trematoda; order Plagiorchiida; family Troglotrematidae; genus Paragonimus; species Paragonimus heterotremus. The sequence continues at coordinate 32,453 of LUCH01000207.1, read as the reverse complement.
CACTTATGTATTGCTGTCTATGATAATAATGATGATGCCAACGTTCCGAGATCTGCCGCAAGTTAAGGATGTGATCTACGCATCCTCCATCGAGTCAGAACCCTGCTTGCTTATCTCATACCTGGCTTCCTGTGAACACAGTGTTTTGACGTAATGTAAGGCCAATGAGCAAGCTAAAAGCGACAGATACAAACGTTACGGTTAAGTGTTTGTCACAGATTTCCGGCCCTCTTTTCGTCAGTTCAGATATCAGCTCCTTCCCATCATCCTCGGAAAGAGGACATCTGAACCAGGAGCCTTGTTACAGTTCGATAGCTAAGGCTCTACGACCATTTCTACATCTGATGGATGCCGACTGGAGTGTAAGAGCTGGTCATTCGAGCCTCGTCGTTTGCACCGTCTGACTGGCGCCAGCCGAACTGTTCAAAATGTTCACCCTACCTGTCAAGTCGACATGACTGGCTAGTGATAAGTCAAACACATCATGTCGTAACAGATGATTATTGTCCAGTAGGGTTATGGATGACGAAATCAAAGTTTGAAAAAGGTTGACCCAGCCACATTGATTGCCAGTAAAATATTAAGCTGTATCAACACAATTCATAAAAGACTGCACCTACGCGTTCGCGTTTACAATGCAAAACTGGAAGATCAACCCCTGATAAAGTTTACTCCTAACAGATCTAGAAATGTGCCAAGTGTGAGCCCTGGTTAACAATCCGGTCCCTGACCTTGTTAGCAGTTCTCTTGTACTACACGTCAGGCTGGATGTCCATCCATGCCCCTCAGAATGACTATATGCATAAACGAGACCACAGATGCTATCCAAAAATTCGGTTCATCTCAAGAAACCCCACACTCAACAACGAAGTTAAACAGGGTGGCGTACTCGCTTCGACGTCCACCAATATACACTTTCGACTGTTCCATTCATACACCTTCAACACCGAAGAAGTGGAAGTAAACCTCTGATACAGAGAGCAACGATAGGGTGGTCAATATTGCGTGATTGAGGCGTAAATCGGAAGCTACCGTCTACCGACTATGCTCACTTAGAAGTACACCTTTAGGCAGCCAAAAAAGTATAATCAATCACTTTGCAGTCGCATGCACAGACCCCGGACTGACTATACACTTGAAGACAAGCATCAAGGTATCGGTAGTGATCCAGACATAGGCATTCGTGGCCGCAATCTCAAAGTGGTAATGACATTGATCTATGCAGGGCCCAACAGCCTCAGCATTTCCTCCTTCGGCAATGAACTAAAAAAAAACGATGTGACAAAGCAACGGTCCAACTGAATGAGAGAACACGACACCAATCGCAAACACTAAGAATCAGATGTACCAAGCCTGTGTGCTCATCGTTTAACTTATAAGGGTGAGGCCTGGAAACCACACATACGCCAGAAAAAAAGAAGCTCAAAATGCCACCTGTATCTGCTGTCCCAGAAGAATCATCATCACACTGATGCTTAACTGCCACACAACCACGAAGAAAAAAGCAAACCTTGTATAGAAGGACAGAAGGGAAGCAAATGGAAACGGGAGAGGACCTAACTAAGACTAAGCTAAGACCGGGTTCCCAACAATGATGCCCAGAGCGAGTGCAAGTAATAGAATCGTTTTGAGCAATTGTGACTGTTGGCATGTGTGCAACGAATGGGAAACGGTAAGATCCGCAATAACGTGCTTGTTATCGGCTTCAACTGTGAAGGAAGACCAGCCTTGAGTGTACATGGAAACTACCGGTAGCAAGCAGGCATAGCGAAGTTACACCGCGGAAGTGGTGTGCTCAGCAGCGAACAGAGGGACCAATAGTAAGAGCAGAAAGGAGAGCTTGAACGATAGAAGACATCAACACAGACAGAACTTTACGCGGTTCTTTATGTGTAAGTAAGAAATTTCTCCGCTCCAAAGATGAATCACAGAGAATGTGCTACAAGCCAACCTCAAGCATGTCGCAGTCCACTACCTCTTGGGAAGAAACCGGATACAATCAGTGTCAACGCAATAGACAAGACTGCGCTGTGACGAAGAGACTTCCTAACCATTAGAGGGGAAAAAACAGGACGGGAAGTGGTAAATAGACGAGAATTCCGTTCACGTGAATCGAGCCTCTTGCGCACGACCACGGCTTTCGCATGCGGATATACTTTGACTAGTTAACCCACCTCGAAAAGAAGCATGGGACTCGAATTTCGTCTTCGTTACAGCTCATCAGTTGTACATACCCGACGGGGATTTCGACTTCGGTCCAAAGTTTCACGAGGCAATCGTGTTAATCGTCACGACATGACTAATTGGGTTTGTGATTATGGGCATGCTACTGTTTTCGACGGGGTTTCAAAGCAGTAATCGGGAACTTCACGGGTCAATACTTAGCAGTCAGTATCTACCGACCTTGCTCAAGAGAGAAATGATGTAACTGTCTGACCACTGTGGTCTTATCTAATCGTTTACGAGCTTGATGGGCATTGCCCAAAATAGTTGTACTGAGCTGCTTCAACACATCCGAATATGTCTGAATATGTACATCAAAGATTATTATTTCATGGATGCGGAGGGGAAACAGTTAGAACCGCCGGACGGATATGTGGAGTCGTAGTAAGCACTTAAATGAATACAGGTCAACTGGATAAGGACCAAGAGGGTCAATGTGTTCAAATGAGTGTTTCGGTTCACTGTGGTGAAGTTGCGTACAGCATGTGTCAGGTTCCGAATAGCTGACCCTTGGTGCCAGCAGCTTTCTGGAAATGACGATTGGTGTCGTGACCAGCTTAAAGATGAAGACACCCAGGAAGCAGGCATTAGAAGGACACTTTTAAACTTTTTTCGGGAATTCCCGGTACGTCGCAAATGTCCTAGGCTTGTAAGACAGGATGCTTCTCCAAACGGACTCAGCAACGGGCAGATCGGTTTATCGAGGGTCTGCCTCCACAGTAGGCAGATCGGGTTTACTTGACACAGGTGATCGGCCGGATGGAGTACGTCCGGTTGCCACACGTCGCACATCATCATCACCAGTGGTGGCTGTAATATTTATGGGGGGCAAGTCAAACAACATGAGGTTAACGATACTAAGACATGATGAAACAGCCCAAAATGAAAGTGGCGGTATTCCAGAAAACAAACCACAGATGGAGGAGCTCAGGAAGCTGTTTTAATCGTAAGATAAGTGGGTAGTGGAAGTACACGTACTTTATACAGTGCAGTACTTCCATAGACAAAACAGTAGCGACAGAAAGTAGGTTGTAATAAACGGGGTGCTCGACTGATACGGATGTGGCAATTTTGATGACCCGTTAAAGAGAGAAGAGCAGATTGACGGTTAGGACGGCTGGCGGGTACCGCTCGACTGGGTGCGTCGTGCATACCCATGAACACATTGTAGAACGTTTTTGTGCATGTCCCGGGGGTCAATCATCACAGCGCTGAAATCGATTCTTCGAAACTCGTAAGGTTGTAAATTATTTGAAACCTTTGTAACTAACTAACGATGCACGTAACAGGTGCATGATCGAAATATACCACGATGCGAATGTCCACTGGTGCTGTTAAATATCAGTAAATTCTCCCAGCTGTTAAGCACTTATAATGACTCAATGAATTTTGTGGATGGCATGAACACAAAATTCCTCTAACAACGGAAAAGTTCGGATCGCAAGACGCCAACCTATCTCGAGGTGGAAGTGAGATACACCAAAGAAAGATGTGGTTAAAAAGGCGAAGTCTTTATAATCCAGCGGTTTTATCGGGATAAAAGTAAACGGCAGGTTTCGGTTCTGCGTAGATTTCCAGCATTTGAAGAGAAAAACACAGAACACAAACATTTCAGTTTGTCGGTAGAGAACACTTTTGACAAGCCACATCGAGGTCACTCACGGTGATCGACTTGAACTCAAGATATTGACATGTAACAATAAAAACAAAACAGAGAAGCCACAGAGAGCAGAACATCAACTAAAACATACGCCGCCCGGTTTATCAAGGACACTCTCTGCGTTTTAGCGTCCGATGAGGAAATTGTTGAAAGGACAACGTAATTGGACATGGGGATGGGGCACGTGGAGTAACTAGGTCAGTTGAAGCAGCTTCGTGAGATAGGCTTGTGTATAAATCCTTCCAAGCCTCACCTGGCGAAAACATCAGTAGCTCTCCTGGGCTACAGAACGGAAGATGCATGCTCTTTCACTCGCTATTGTTAAGCAAGCCACGGTGGTAGAATAACAAGACAGTTACTGAAACGGGTCCACGGGCACCATCGGATTCGGCCAGACAAAGATGTAGAGAAGTCAATGAGCAATGATATTTTGGCACATATTAATGATATCGGAACAGTCGAGGACGTCGTTCAACATTACCAATCTGATGGAACAAAATAAGTCTACCGACGTTTCCCGCCCTAGGAAAAACCTTCACTTGATATCAAATACTTGGAACGTCACAGTGTCCGACCCAAACGAACTTCTCTTGCACTGCTGTAAATGGCGGCTAGACTTCAGTGAAAGAGCTTCCGGCTCAGCTCACGAAATTGTCAATGAAGTGGTTCTACATAACTAAGGTTTGATTAACATCATCCTCATTTTCAAAAATGGCTGATGCACTTCGTGTGCAAATCACTGACGGGTTTGTCCGATTATCATTGCGCCGAAGCTGCTTACAGCCACTGTATTTTGTAGGCTAAGCGAAAAACGCGAACAACATATTCGCGAGCAGCACGCTGGGTTTCGTTCTGGCCGTGGCTGCGCCGACCACATCTCCACACTCCGCCAGATGCCAGAACCCTGCCATTCATATAGAAGGTCCATAATCATTGTCATTTTAGATACGAGGGGGGTCCATAACTAATTTGGTACAGCTGCGCCCTTCGAGTGCCCAGAAAGAAGATATATGCCCGAGAAGCATATCACCGTACCGGAGACTGTTTACTGTCAGATCTCAAACCGACTTAGGGCTTACGATGGCGCATCGCCGATCTTCAGTGCCTCAAGTGGTATGCGACAAAATTAACAAGCTTCTCTCCACCTATCCAATCTCAAAATAGATGGGATTTTAGAGTGTGCCCTGACTGACTGTGAATAGGATGGCGTATAAATGCCCCATGCAGTGGACTCCAAGATTCAGAGCATGCAGACGACCTTGCTCTCATTTGTGAGGTCCTACGGAGAGTCCAGAACACTTTCGATAGATTGGGGGTTTCAACTCGAAAGTTTGGTATGATTTTTATACATTCTAATAGCACGGATGCAAAACTGGCAGGATACGTGTTTGTTACCATCCTTGATGATGACCAGTTGAGAGATGCATCAACGCTGGCAGAATGTCTGATGAGATTACATGTCAAACAGGTTCAGCATCGATGCTGTTTACTCACTTACGCCATCTGTGTAGCAGGCATTATCTCAGGCTTTTAGTTAAACACAGGATATATACTACTGTTGTGTACTTAGCTACAGAACACCGATGGTCCGAGTAGCACAGTTACCAGGAAAATCGTTCTTTTGTACATAAAAATCAACGCTTACGTTAGCGATTGCTTCTGAGCGACACACGTATCGCCAACCAACAATTAGTCTTTCTTGGCTATAAACATGAGTTCGATCCAGCCAATCGATCTAAGCTTGTACAGTCGCTTAAACGCAGGGATGTACCGAACATGTGAACATACTGCCGATGCTTGCATCCTATAATTCGGTTCCGGTTAAGGCCTACCACGAACTCCCTGACAGTTTCAGTGCGGCGTACGTCAAAGCTGTCCACCTTCAACATTTCTGTTTAATTGTGTTCTACAGGTAATAGAGGACGGCCTGTAATGTTCATAGGACGCCGGCGTGGATCTCATACCTGGCAGAAGACTGATTGATCCCAGTTATAGTAATGATAACATGCTGTTTGACAACTCCCAAGAAACGGATAACGCTGGACGTTACTACGCGTCTTGTTAAATATTTCGGAATACAGCCTCAAAGTGCAAAGTGTTTCTGCAAGATTTGAGTGATCACGTAGATTTAGTGTTCGACAATGAAACTGTGTAGGCTGTTGACCAGCCTTTGTATTCGGGAAGCTGCATCAACAGCGGTGGCTGTACACACAGAAAGAAATAGAAGCTCGCACTTCCCAGGCTATAGCCGTACCAGCTAACTTAGAACGCCTCTACGACAAGCAGACATCTTTCTGAAGCTCAACGATCGTGCATATAGGGCAACTGTGAAGACTTTGCTATTCTTTGCCTGATGGTGGTGATGATAACGTCCGTTTTAGATTACCAATGAACCTGAAACATCAGCGGTGGGATGAGAACGTCTTGTAAGCGATGATGAAGTTCACTGGTGTAGATATGGACAGAATCTGTTGTCCACTGGACATGCGCTTCGCTGGCTTGGACACTTCTTACGAATACTAACTCATTGCTTAACACGCCATCTCTTGTGTGCGAGTGGTGGGTTAGGCTGGAAGTGGAAATCTGGTGGCCAGTGAAGCACGCTTCAGTGGGGTGTTTCCGGCTGCCAAGTTGAGGTACAAGTGACAATAAATAACTCTAACTGAAGACGCTGTCTGACGGTACCGTCTGACAGTAAATATCGTTTGTATTCCGAATTTGTACGCACCGATGTAATGTCATCCTCTTTTATCTCGTCAACTTTCTCTTTTTTACCCTACACAATTCCCACTTTCCTTTACATTTGTTATGGCATGTTGGCCGCTTTATGTGACTTATGCCGTGTTAAATATATAATATACTCACTTCCAATACTGTCTTTCTCGGGTGGCTTTCCCAAAGACGTTCGATAGTCCGCCCCCTTGTGGACTACGTGATAGTTGTCAAGTGTACCCAAAGGTTCAGAGGATCCGGATTTACGGCTTTGCCAGACGATAATCCAGTCAACAGACTGTCACAACATAGAGCAATCAAGATCGACGGCGGTCCGAGCCATAATTAGTATCCGGTTCAAATAGAAAGAGAATGTGTGTGTACAAATATTGCGAAATAATCACACGCATACGAATACACAAGCTAATCAAACAGTGTATAAGGACATACACTACGCATATACTTAATCCATAACAATTATGTATAGGTGTAATTTACATTTACGTAGGGACAACAACCCCACTGATCATTCTTCATTGGGCAACACGTGGAATTGTCAGGACATGCAGATGTTCGATCCGGGCAAACTACTGTATGCGTTGCGTCTGACAGTGACTGTGGGACAGTCTTCGGCTTACAACTCTGAAACAAAAGTGAAAAACGTAAAAATTTACTCATTTATAACTGTGCGGACTGCTGGATAAAACAACCGAACTGGCTTGGTGTAATCAGAAATCAAACATGCCAAAATAATCCAAAACAAACGAATGATAGAAAGGAGACTATCAAATACAACGAAACTGGTGAAAAGACGTCCGGATAGAACTTAAGTGTTGCAAGTGAAACTAAGAGATCAGCTAGATCTTGACCGTTGCCTCCAGGATAATGCGGCAAGCTCCTTAGTTAGTGCTCAGACTATTATCCGCGTCCAACTGGTATGAACTTTTGTCGTTCAAAACGTTATCGCGACACCTGATATCCTATTTTTCGGTCAGTGGCGTGGGTTCAAGCTGACCACACCGCAATCGGTTGCAGACGGCAAGATAGCATGCATCGGTCGACCTATCCAGATTCTGGCGACTTGCTGGTTCACGGCAGTGCCTATGCGTTTCAGTGATGCGCACAGAGGAAGCAGGAGCAGTTATAAACAGGCTGTTCGATCCAGTTATACAAGTCAACCGTCAAAAAAGTGTCACCAGCTAAACATCTGCTTCATCCGATAGCCTACATCAACACCAGGCTTGTTCACAAGAAGCCTTATTCACTTGGTTCCAATTACCAGGAACTCACTGAGTGTGTTGTAGACCAATGAGTATTCGCACATTTCCTCGAAATCACCCACGTACGTACGTCAATACTGGGGAATGGCGAATATCGTGAAGTATGGTTGCTTCCGAAGCGCACTGATTCAAACAATTTCGAAATGATCGCAAAACCCGGTGATCGAAAAGCACAACAGAGATAGATTAAGCCAATGAACCCACAAATTCCCGGAAGCAGTTTCACTTTGTCCAGGTCGCAAGTATTAGACGAACTGACAGGCTGACGGTTGACCAACACATAAATTACAAATATGCCCAAGACTCTGACTTCTACATTTCCAATAGCAATTTAGTTGACATTCTAAGAAAACCATTTCGTCATGTGGCCCCAGTTTTGCCTCGTAGCCTGTCTTTACAACCTCATGTAAAAAGGAGCAAACAAAATTCGTAAACTGTGAAGACGATATTCCCTCGACCTTTTTAAGGAAGGGTAGAAGCATTTTCATTTGTGAGTTGTCCACTTTGTACTTCAAGGTTTCGTACAGTCAGATTTCGGCATCTAGAAGGCACCGACGACTATTCTCATTCTTGGGAAATGCCCTCGCAACAGTTGCGCCAACCACAAAAGAGTTAAGCTGATTTCAAACAGTTCATTCTACAGGTGTGAAGAACAGCACTACGACCTGAATTTCAAACAAACTTCAAAGGCACTTAGATTTCCGCTTCTCGCCAGCTCTTTGAACAACGCCGTTTACCAGCCACAACAATAGTCGATATCTTGTACGTCATTCTCTATCCCGGAAATGCGCGTTGGGGGACTGGGTACTACAAAAATGTGTATACTCTAACAGCATTATGCAGTTAAGCCTCAAGTGGAGTTAGGGTGTACGGCAACACAATCGCCACCGTCCGTCGTCTCCAGTGAAGTGGCGTAAAGCTGTCCATTCTCAACTTTACAATCTATGATGATCAGCACAAAGGTTCGAATGGTGCAAACAGTGGTAGCGCGGAGCCTGAACCATGAAAGTGAAACACAGACTGATTACGCCGAAGAGATCGTATCACTCCATGACAACGCAGAAGCAGCTTAAAAAATGTTAGACCGCTTGCAGATTGAGGTACCACGATGTGATGTGCATTTTCGGCAGTTTAAGTGTGAAGTGTCCCTTTAAGACTACCACGGGTCCGTATCTTTATCGACTTACGATGAGGACGGTCTAAATGTAGCTGAAAATTTAGATTACCTTGCGATGTGCACCACAACGAAGAGATATCCCTAAGTATTACAAAAGCCCACGTACCTCTGACGTTAGGATGACATCTGTCTTCTATCAAAAAGTAGTGTACAATGCAATTGTGTGTGCAGTGCTCTCTTACGATTGCGGAACGCACTGTCTGTATATGTATTTTGGATAGCCGTTGTCTACTATTATGGATGAGATGTAACAACAAAGCCACGTAACTGACAGAGGCACGGTCGAATGGACTGAGAACAAATAGCTACCTTATAGACAAAGTAGATACAACGTCCGTTAACGTGACAAGGATATTCTGACGGATAAAACCTCAAGCCGAGATTATTGGCAAAAAGGTTGTTATATATGTTGTCTCGGACTTCGTTATATACATACATTTGAAATTTACGGAAAAACTGAAAACAAAACAAAACAAAACAAATAATTGTTAACATCGACTAAAGGGTAAAACTGACAGAGTGCACTCTTCTTGTCATCGTCATGTACTCAGTTCTACGATTTTCTGTTTCCGCTTAGAAATTTATTCATTAAGTATTTTCGTTTCATGAGCCTGAGTCATTAATCAAGTTGCCATCAAACTCGCGAATAGCAACCACGACCTAATAAGTATTACTAGTTTCATACTTTAGCGATCGCAAACCGGTATAAACCATGTTGTCCAAACTACTGCACACAGCGGGATAAATGGGTAAAAACCCAGTTTCGGAATTCTCCCTTGCCTTCTTTACCTAACTTTGGACCCACTCCAAACTCCTTCTGAATCCTAGAGAAAACAAGTGATCTTAGCATCAATATCCCGGGAAGTCTCATTCAGTATCGATCGACTTGTACTCTCGTTGTCTGCAGTACAGGTTCAAAGTGTGACTTAATACAGACACACCTTCAACGTTAGCTTTCTACGATAGGTCAGCGGGTGGCTGGACTCAGTCGAAGTCTACATGTACACCACCGCACGTACAGAAACACGGAAAAATGGTCGATGTATCGAATTGCAGACATCTGCATTATTTACTCGATAATGGTTCCACATTTCGGAAGACTCGATAGCTGTCACCGTCAACCATGTACGTTTAGGTGAAGTTCACAGAGGATCACCATATCGATGATCCGGAGCCCAATTAACAAGCCAAGTTAATATCACATTCGGGGACAAAACTCCAAGGACTATGTTCGTTATCTGTTCATATCGCGACCGACGAGTAAAAATATTGTCAGATAACTTTCATTTGGCTCTAGTCGCCTTCCAAAGGCCGGCACACTTCTGATATTTCCTTAAACGGGAACATGAAAACCCGAGCTGACTGACAGCGCCTCACCCAGCATTGCTGAGATAGTGAGCTTGGGCTAACTGGTATGTCCACGTCTTGTTACTGCCTTTACACGATGACCCCAGTGGCTGAATAAAGTTATCACGCCAAGTTAGCTTAGAGCGTAGGCTCACCTTGCAAGTCCAAACTGTTGCTGGACCCGAATCGTGCAAGTAAAGAGGAAGTAGGCATCTTACCACACAGTACGAAAGCTGATGAGAGCAACAAGCACTGCACATCCAAAGAGGCTCCGGGGTCGCGTTTGAACCCTTGTGATTCACGGTATATGGTCAGAGGTATTAAAAACCTGGTAGCCAATTCAGCTCAATGGCACGAATTTTGTGGCTTTGTCGAGCTGGCTGTGGACTAACAATAAAACACGAAGCCAGGCAGTGAAAACCACAATGAATAGGTCACGCCTTACTCTCGTACTATAATTCGGTCGGTTAGTTACAGTGTGTAAGGGACCTGGCGTTGACTGCACGAGTCTATACAGAGAATTTTTAACGGGTTAAGTCCACTTATTCCACCCATCCCACTTATCCACAAACTATGACATTTTCTCGTGGCTGTATGGCATCAGCGTCAAATACTGACACATGATTAGAACGTCATATAACAAACGCTTCGTTGTATCTAGGCTGAAAACTGAGGTTCTAGGCATTCTGCGACTCAAAACCGAATAGTGCAGTTCAATGGCAGGTCCTCATTTAACACATGATAAAAATCCCAAATACAACTCATACTTATACGAGATTCAGGTTCACCATGTTCGACTGAAAAGAAGACTTTAAAGGATGATGTAACTGTATCCCTGACGCTGACCAAAAGATAAACTACACATTGACAGTTACCTACTCCACTACCACCATGATAAACAGGACAGCGACTGTCAACTCATTTACCCAGTCGGCAATCCTGTATCATCGAACGAGTTCGTGCAGTGATGACGTTATGAGATGAAAATTTTTCACGATTCGACTAGTAGCCTGCTGGACCCAGAAATTTATCTGGGTGTGCGCTTAGAATTCGTGCTTTTAACTCCTCTACTTATCAACAGTCTCTCTGGTAGTGGTCTGATTTCACCTTGGACGACAACGTGTCCCAGTAACACAACCGACGGCTTTCTAAATTGACTTATCAACACTGACCCGGGTTCCAGAGTCCTGAATTCGTCTTCAGACAGCACCCATGTGTTTGGCATGTTTCGATTATGCTACTGTGTACCGCAATATCATCTTCGTATGCAACCACACCATCCAGTCGTTTTATCAACTGAATCACTAAGCGTCGAAATATGACCGGTGCTCCGGATAGGTTGAACATCATGCATGTGAACTTATACTGTTTTTCATACGATCCGCAGGTTTGACTGCCACTCGCTAGAATTCGCAACGTAAATCCAACATCGTCAGCAATTTCGTCCGTAGCAAATCATCAAAAATATAGACGACGGACAATAATGGCACAACCGTGTTCAGCATTAAATCATTCAGTCTTCTAAAGTCTACGCAAAAGCAGTACTTCCCGTTGGACTTTTTCATCAGGACAACAGGCGGGTTGTATGGGTTGCTAACTACCTTGATGACGCCCTCATCTAACATGTTCTGTATGTCTCTTTACTTCCTTTTCGAGATGAACCGGTAGTCTATGGAGTGCGTGCGGCCGGAATACCCCATTTGTTGGTAGTCCATGTACAATCCAATTGCAGAAGCTGAACAGACCATCATCATTCGTGAACAACTCAGAGCATTTCTTCATCGTGGATTGGAGAAAGAGAGCTATATAAATGATGGCCTTGGCCGTATGTGTTTAGTTGACGTTATTCTGTTGACAACTTCTTAAACTTCAGACCAACCACGACATTTGTTGCATTGAGGAAATCGGCCTTAAGGATCGTCAGCCTAGGCCAAGGAGACAATGAAATGACGATTCATGATATGGCTGCCAATACGCATCACATACTCTTATAGGCCATCAACTAACAGATTATGACCTCCAACTGTCTTGATCATCATAGATTTCGGATCCATGTTTTGCTTCCTATGAAACAGCGACCTTCGTATTGATCAAGCACTGTTCTATCTTCCCATCAACATCAACAGTTGTCTGTACGGCTCCCCTCTCAATAGATCTCATTATTAGTTGACCTACCCAACAAGAGGAACAATCATAGGACACTGCGTTCCCTTGATCCAGTTCACCAGTAACGATAGAAGACATACGTCGCGAGATGTTAACATTTCGTTTACTCTCTGGTTTGGGTATTCTTTCTGTCAATGTCCATTTTTACCACAGCTGAATCAGAACAACTGTTTATCGCTTCCCGTGGTGCTGTTCTCAGTGTAGCTTCATCCGTTGGCAGCACCTCTATTGCTTTCTGTAGCTCTTCCAATGTCGTCTTGTCCCTGTTGTTGTTTACACTAACCAAGCTTACGGACACAGCACACAACACTCGCGTCACTTCCGGGAGTTCGTCAAAGTCGGTGCGCCGTGTGGTGTGAGCAATGCAGACTTGGACGTAAGCGGTCATCAGGATACCTCCGATAAACTGCTCCATCAACAGCTGCCATAAGCTGTGATGGTGTATTGTCCAAAAATCCTTGCAGAGTGACAGAGAACACGAAAGGATCCCCTCTTTGTCCAAACATGATCGTCTTGAACCGCTGCATGGCCTCCCGGCTATCGCCCGATCTACCGAGCACAACCACCATTGCTTCCTTTGTAGCGACCCACTTCATCTTCTCAGGGCTTCTTGGCGCTGCGTTCAGCACCGCCTTCGCCCTACCAGTTACCAACGCTCGTAGAGTGGACAGCTTCTCGTTGTCCAATCACCCCGGACACCTCCTCAAAATGCTCTAAGAACGCCCGAACGTTTCCACCTTCGAATGGCTGTGACCAGAAGATCTTCACCCAGGCGTTCGTTATGGCACCAATGGTTGACTTCAAAGGACGCTTGAACTGGAAAGTTAGTTATTACAGGACATTTAATACAAGGTATGTGAAAATTTAGAACCGTGAACGTAAACGCCATTTTGCCCGGATGATGTGTATCCGCATCCATCGTAGCAATGCAGATAGTCTTCGGTGACATATCCCACACAGTGCACATACACGTTCTCAATAGTCACTTTTAGCCCCCAGTTTCTTTGGCGTTGAGACCTGCACTTCGGTTGCCGCACGTTCTATATATATATATATATATATATATATATATATATATATATATATATATATATACCCTCCGAAACAAGGCAAAAAAGCAGAACGAGGCAATAACAGAAAGGGATGTAGAAGGATACAGGAAGATCATTACCTATTGGAAGTTATGAGGTTTTCAGTTAGTGGGAAGCAGAAGTAGGTAGTCCTGGGCGATTTCAACACCCCTGAAATCAACTGCCTTCAGAACTTTGAAAAATGGAAAAAAAGGTATCGTTAAAGCCGTTGAATAAAATAGCGGTCTTCTAGCACATACAGGGACCTACCACTTTTGACCATAGTCACCCGCCCTCCATCTTAGATTTATTCACAACACTCTATGAAAAGGGTACCCAGTCCGAAACGATTACTGGAGAATAGTCGTCACAGTCAACATTCAATGAGACGTACTGCTGTCTAATGCGGCATAACTACTGAACGGTTGATAAAGACGACGTAGTAAACCATAAGCGGAGATGCAGTGAAAAAAGGGGGAAAAACTCTCCAGCGATGGCATTGTTTCAACCAAGCTGGGTTTCGCCCTGAAGGGAACACAAATCGCCCAGCAAAGGCTCGGATAGCGTTTGTCAACTAAAGCCATCTCCAGCGTCGATATGGTCTCAGTCTTTCTGGGAAAGGCCGAGTGTACAATGCCACTAGTAGAGTTCTACCGTATAACTCCGAAACACGGTCGATTCGCGCGGAGGATGTTCACAGCGTCCATTATTGACCATCGGAGTCTCCGAAGCACTAGCGGCGTATAGTGGGAACACCGTGTAAGCAATGACGAAGTCCGTCGACGTGTCGCAGCAACGGATAAACTCTGTCAACCCTTGAACCTTTTGATCGCATCTCATAGGCTTCGTTGGTTTGGTCACAACTTGCGAATGCCAACTCACTGTCTACCAAATCGTGCCCTGTTTGCGAGTGGTAGGTTGGGCTGGGAGGACCGACTTGGGTTCGGGATATGAAGGCACTCACTATGAAGCTTGCTTCAGTAGAACATCCCCGACTTCAAGATTAGTGTCCGAAAGATAGTAGACGCCTCTGGTGGACGACGCTGTTTGGAATGGCGAAGAATAGGTCAATGACGCTTGTGTAGAAAGTCTACGCGTGTTGTAGCCTTCTCTTTTTTTATCCCTGCACATTTTTTCCATCTCCTTTACCTTACGCACTACTTTCCTTCTCATATCGTGGCACTTTTGCCACTCCTCGTGATTTGATGTTTTGAATGTTAAATATGTATACATATGTATATGTGTATATACATATATACCTAAGGGTCGTCACTGAAGTGCATGTGCCCTTAGCTAGAAAATATGTGCGTTGTCAGAAACAGGGGTTCAGAAATGAAGGGCGTAGACACTTCACCATCTGCACACGGACACGACTACGAATTCGCAGAAATTCCGGTCGTGGAAACCACAGGTTTTATCAATGCAAATAAAATGAGGTGACGAATTTTCCAAAGCAGTCTCGTGGCTTCCATGAAAAAAATTTAGCACGGACAACCGTAATAAAGAAAAAAGCTTTTCTATGGATATGTTCAATCGAGGGCTCGGGCGTATGAAGAACTGGTGCGCGTCTTTCGGCAAGAAGCAGGATTCTAGAACGAGATGACCAAGGAATGTCTGCTCTGCGTGTAGGCAAGACTCCGGAATGCATGAACCCAGCACGTCCTATGCAGTTTCGTCCGGCGGGATGAAGAAACTTAGCAACAGGGGAAAAGCAGACAGAACAAGGACTAAAATCAACGAAGGCAGACAAGACTGTAAGACTAGATGGCATCCATCCGGCTGTGTCCAATATAAAAATCTCGGTGACCAAAATCACCTCTTACCAAGCTGTTTAACAATGTTCTAAAGAAATAGATTGCCCCAAGTGACTGGAAATCGGCTACAATAAACCCGATGTACAAGAAACGTGGCCATGACGAAATAGGCAACTGCCACCTAACCAATGTAATTGCAGACTGTTGGAACATAACCTAAAAAGCCACGTATGCGACTACCTGTTCAAAAAGAATTTGCAAAGTACGAACCAACATGGGCTCCTAAAAGGGAAGTCAGGCTCGTCAAACCTACTACAAGCTTTAGACAAATTCACGGACGCTCTATGCAAGCGAGAGTAGATGTAGAGTACACAGACTCTAAAAACCCTTCGACTCCATAAGTGACTGCTTACTGTTATCCAAAAGGACAGCATTGAGAATCGTGCCAAAAGTATATGTACTCTGGATAGAACTATGTGCGTGCGTATTCGGGAAACCCTGTCCATGGTTGATGTCCCACAGCACTCCAGTCCAGTTTTGTTCCATATCTATATTAATGACATGACATTCGGGGTACGACCGGACTGCCTACTGTTTGAAAATGATATGAGGGCACTAGCTTCATTAGCGGATGTCAGACAACTTTGGTAGGATCAAACCTGTGGGACATCCATGTGAATGCAGCGAAATGCCAACGCCTATGCAGTACAGGAGCGGAGACACATCTGGTTATCTAACACTGCTGGAGAAAACACCAGATAGGATTAACCGGGTGAAAGACATAGGAGTGTTCACCGTATGCTCACCGTCAACGCAATGCATGACTGCGGTAAATCGGCCGAAGACGACAGTGTTTATGTTTAAAGGAACGGTTGAGAGCATGAGAGATGGGACTTCGATGCCTGTTTATTGCGCGTTCGTGCGACTTCATTTGGAGTATTGTGTGCAAGCGTGGGCCTCACAGTTAAAAAGTACGCAGAACCGTGGGAAAAGGTACAGAAGTAGACAAGGCGCCAGATGCACGAGCATCGAGATGTGCCGTATAAAAATGGACTAGAGGCTTTAAATGCTCTTTCTGAAAGGAAAGAGACTAACAAGAGATATTATAGAGAGGTGCAAGGTGGCAGCAAGAACCACAGGAATCCTCCAATTGTATAGTGTACTGGAGAGACGGTAGGGTTGTGAAAGGGAAAGGCAGACAGATTCTGAAATCTGGCTGCCGGGCAGGGCATAGAAAGCGTTACTTCTCTCAGAGTTGCAAACCCATGGAACAAATTGCCCATGAAAATAGCAAGCTCATCAACACCAGATCACCTTAAAAGAAAATTAGACTACAGGTGGGAAGCTACTTCTTCCGAATTAGAAGGACCCGACTCAAGGTGACGTTCCTTGTATATACCCTCTTTTTCTTCTCATTCAAGAATGCTGGCGTTGTTTGTCGATTGATTGACCTATGTAAAGTTTTCCCTTTTCTCCGTTACCGACCTATCTCCTAGGTATCTGAACCATATGAATTGCTACCCTTTCCAACCCTGATGCATAGGACAAACGACAAAGATTAACGCTCGGTAAACCAAACAAGGTAAATACCTGTGGCGAAATTGCTTGTTCGTTTGTCTACAGTGACTGGCCTGTTTTAGTGCGTCATGGGGGTCATACGGGTCAGATCTGTAGCGACCCTATATTACGTATCAGTGGCTATGTTTTTTTGAACAAAACAGTTGGAAGACGAACACCGGTAGATGCTAGCATTTCGTATTGGCTCGTCAGTACCAAATAACCAATAACACAGAAACCTTTCAATTTAACATCTACAGTACTTCGGGGGTATGAAAAAAGAAACCAACAACAACAAAAACGTCCAATCGTGTGATTTGAATGACACTCAC
>LUCH01000206.1:273773-289365 GCA_013368495.1 Paragonimus heterotremus | reverse complement strand
ACCGAACCGAAACGCAACAGACTGACACCATACACAACGAACACTTCACAACGGACGCATCTGCTTTTTGTCTGGCTGCTCCCCTTTGACCAATCTGACAGGGTTGAACCTGCAACGACCGAGGTCGCAGTCAGCACAGCCCTCCGGATCACAACAGCACGCAAGCCTGATCACCACGCCAAGGTAGTAGAAAAGGTCAAGACCTCATGGGGGAGGTAGTAAACCTGCGGACACACATTTCTGCTAATGACGACCATGATCAAATCTTTCATTGACTGGGTTAACTTTGATAGATACGATAACACTTTTATTTGATCTCACTTGAGTTGCAGTGTTTTGAATATAGTTATTCACCGTATGAAACTAACTTTATTTATTCACTGTTTATTTAATTTATCATTAGATTTTCTGTCTTCAAACTGAGTTATATCGACTGCAACTCAGTCGTGATCGCTTGCGTCAGCAGGCAGGCGAAACGTGAACATAGAACGAACAATCTACCGGGCAGTCTGACTTAGGCTAGGGAGTCTAAGGCCAATAGTGGAAACTATGCGGACGCAGACAGGAAAGGTTCCAAAGTCTCTGATCAGTGGCCGCTGTTGGTGATCAGAGGTATGCAAGGTAAATCTGACTAATAGAGCGTAGAAGAGCGAACTATTACTGCGATCTTAATATGGTATGACAGCAGATGATACATTGTTTAAAGTATCTAATCTTATTTGGAATATACAAGACATTCGAAATTGGTACCGATCATTACTTTCCTGTTGGGTATTCACTTAGACCAAAATGTGTCACACTTGAATATATATTTCTTCACGTTTACCCATATAGTTTTGAGTCAGGACCTTCTAAGCCTCTGCGTAACAGTCACACAGATGGTGACACTTAGCTGACTGGGCCACATCCTCTGTGCTTGTCCATAAGCCAGCGTTATTTTTAATAAAACGCCAAGATTGCAAGCTTTCGGTATGTGCTTGGGGATGTAGGGAGTTAAGTGAAAACACTTGATTGCTGCATCAAAACAATGTATATCATAATGCCTACTGATCGTACCAAATGGTGAGGATAATACGGGCAATTAAGCCTAACCACTTGAGGAAAGGACTGACGCGGATGACACTTGATTACAGTAGTTCACAATATCAACGTACATCGTTAAAAGAAATTAAGGGCCTTCCAATAACTTCAAAAGTTAAGCAAACGTTGGCTAGTTTTGTCGATATAGACTCTCTGAAATGTCATATATATTCACGGTCAGATCTTGCCCAAACTGGTTATACGAGGAAAGCAAGTTGAGTGCTTCAGTCTTACTATGCTTTCCTGTGTTTTGCTGAATTTTACAGTAAGTATGCATGCGAACATAATGCACACCTGAAGGGAAGCAGTCCACAAAGGAAAACGAACTGCTTATAGCGTAATGCTTAACATTGAGACATCAATTCCAACTTCACGTATGTGACATGCATACACATTTACACGCTGGACACGATACCTAGCCAGGTTTAAGACCGACTAAAGTCGGCTATATCCTACGCTACCGCAGACCTACTTTCAGAGAGTTCTTCGATTATTACGGTCAGCAGGAAATATTAATTAGTTCGATACCCCCCGCCTACATGTATTGGACAAATGACGTCTTCAAAGCAGCAGATCAATGAATGCGAGTTCTTTGGTAACACCAGCTGAGGCATTTTTTCTACATGTCTGATCCCACAGGTATTCTGAATCTATGGGTATAGTTTAGTAGATGAAACACATTCTGTCTTATTGAACCAGGGTTTTCCGTATATTCAGGTCCGTCACAATGTTTCGTAATCAGTAGCTTGAGCCTATTCAAAACAAGGCATAAATCATATACAGTTGTAAATCCGGTAACCGCCACTTATTCTCCCCGTCCTTCTGGGATGAATGGACGAAAGTGAACGTTTGTTTGAGGGGCAAGTTGATTTTCCTTCTATCGACGAAACGACCGACTTTTTGTTGGCCCTTGTACCCCTGCTGTGTGTTCAGCCAGTTTTGGGATGTTTAGAGTCTCAACCTGGTTCCTTGGTGAAAGATATCTGCCGATGGTGATCAGGTGTTGAGCTGCCCCGTTCGAGTGGTTCGTAACACTGTGAACTCAGACGTTCACCTTGACCCATCCCATATCCTGGACGTCATATGAATAATCTTACCTGTCTTTTGAAGTGTGTAGTTGGACGTTAAATGAAAGTGCTACCACCAACGAAGGTGCCATCCAGTAAGGTGCACATACCAGCAGCACATCACACTTTACTACGAGCCCCATGATGTGGGTGGCAGCAACAACCGACTGGTGCCCACAGAAACTCCAGCCTGAAAAGTTTTCAAAACATGTAGCAAACACCGTGCACCTATCCATGAAGGACTCCAGAATGAGGACCGAACGCGGCAACATTGGGCTACTGGTCACATAAATCGTTACATGACTATTAAGCTATGTGTTGAGTTTGCAGCTGACCAACTTACTGGTATAGGCACATATTTTAATGTTTCCCCAATACAGTTAATTCTCCCGAGCTCGGAGTGAAATGTTTACATCCAAGCCCGTCAGTTTAGAGGCTACTGTGACAATAAAGCTTGTCTAATTAGATTTTTGGATGGTAGAACGACTTCCATGCGGACAACTGATCGATAAATTAATAACCCCTTAAGGATTTTTTCCCAAAAGCCACTAAGATTAGTTTCAATCTTTGAAAACTGATTATATTCTATCCTCGGTGTTCTTTCCCCATTCATCCTGCATCTCCAGATTAAATTGTTTGTTTTGGTTCTAGGTTTGTTTATTCATAACAAGTCTTTTGCAAACACCTTGTCTGTTTGACGATGGCCCATAGTATCATACACTTAACAAAGTCCACTGTACCGCACTATCGCTAGTCCCTCTGAAACCGTGCAGACCCGTTGTTCACTCAGTGCGTCCATTCCGTATTTTGTGCTTCACCCCTCATCAGTAGACTGCCTACTTTGGGGGCCAAATTAATTGAGTCTTATATGAAAGCGTAGAATGGTAGTGTGTTAACAAGCCTGTATCACTTAGAAAACACAGCACTTTCACATGGTTCGATCGCTGTGCTGTTCACACCAGCAAATATTTTCCAGCTGACACTCGCTTAAGCGGGGCGAACGGTAACAGTTTGCCCTGTTTCAGGGTTTCTGTGACTGACGTTTCACCAAAGATCAACATGTCAGCTCCAAAGTATTCTCTCTGTTGTTGTGCTGTTCGTTTCCACTTCCACTTCTAGAATCGTGACACACAGCTTCTATATCAGCAAACTCTGAACCATTAGACCAATCCTACATACATTATGTCCATCGTGTACGTGTTTTACAGAGTAGCTCAGCCTAATACTATCAGTAATTATTTCTTCCGATCCGGATAACTTCTCTGGGAGTTACTTTGCAAACAACATAATTAGTAAAGACAGTTTAGCTGTGAAGCGTTTGGAACTTAATGCAATCAAGTAAACAGATAATGGCTCCTAATCAGGTTAACAATCAATCGGCTTAACGTGTAAAGCTCAAAATAATGAAGTTACATGAATACTTGATGAATTGTTGAGGAGTTTGATTCAATTTAACACCCTTCACATTCTGGGCGTTACTCACATAAAATCACGATTGGACCTATGCGTGTGATGATTCCGCCCTGTCTAACATGGGCTGAACGGAACGATAGTCAACGCACTCATTTTATAAACACAGAAAACAGAGTTCTGTTCCCTGTTTGATTGAGGGCATACATGAAATGTTTGTGCTAACAAGACCGAGCCTCCAGTCTAAAGCTTCGATTTGAGGTTGGCTAACCGATAAAATCAATATGGGCCGTGATAGCCGTGAACAGTTTCAAAGTTATGACTATGTATGTGAACGAAGCTCTTGATCACAAGCAGAATGAATGCGTTAACCACATTTTCAGCACCGATACTCAACGGAAGACAGCTAAGGAGCCGAACCTGACAACCACTAGCCGTTACACTCCATCAGTGTTTCGTCAGTATGTGGACAAACTTTGGAATAAGCATAATACTGGTGTACAAAGCGTTCCACATAGATCTACCTAATGCAGCTCAATCAGAATTGTTTATCATCCACCGTCCTGAACAGTATGAGTCACGTTCCAGTCTCCAGTTCGCCCATATTTATAGGAATCGCGCGGGTAATGATGTGAACTCACTTTATTTTGCCTGTAGATATTACCTGGTAATTCTCTCGGACTGACTGTAATAAACTGGTCATGGTGAGCCATTTCGGCAAGTCCACTAATAGCTACCCAAAAACTGCTCCGTAACTTAATAAAACCACAACAGTGGTTTCATGCACTGCTAGTTGAACATGAGAACCACAATGGTATACTGTATTCTCGGAGTGTGGAGTTGAAATATTGGATTGTGTTGAAGTTGCGTGCTCAGCTTAACCGTTTTAAACAATAAAAAACAAAACTGTTACACTAGATTTTGTGACTGATTGCCCGCAAACATCACAGCGTGTGTGTCTGTGTCTCAGGTTGACCAACTTTCGAGTACTGGAACGAATGATATTTCACATAGATATATGCTTACTTCATTGACTGACAGCTCAACTATTTGATTTATAAAATACTGCGACCGAAGTACAGTACAGCAGAGGTTAGCAGATTACATAAGAAGAATATAGGGATTTGGTTTGTGGATTTTACCACGACGGTTACGGTACGATTGCTTTTATGTGAATTTTACTTGGGCAACCCCAACATGCACTCCGTAATTTTGTCTATTAATTTTGATGATATGATCGTTGTTGCTTGAAATGTTTTAAAAAATACCCCTAGAGAGAAATAAAACGTACTAAACGGCCATATGCAACCACCTGTAAATAATATGTTACTCGCAAGTAGTAGGTTCGCCTAGACAAAAAATCACCTTTAATGCTGTAGATGATTTCCAACGACGGGTTCATTTACTCATCCTCGGGATTTTTGTGAAGTTCAACCTTTAGTCTGTTTCGTGTCGAATTGTTCGGGAAGCAAGTTATACCTGAATACTTCAGGGTTGCGTCATCGTTTGAAATGAAAAGGCTTGGCGGATCTAGACAAAGCAGTTATCAGGTTGCCTTCTAAACACTCTTTTGGTTGGTGTTAGTCTCTGGTTTTGATAAATTCCTCCACCTTTTTCAAATTTCCACTGTTATAAAGCATTTCGACCGATTTGACGACCCAAACTGGCTACGAAACATAGTTAACATGATAAATAGTGGTGTAGCTTCTGTTATTATTAAGTTACCTGCTTGTGTTGCTTGAGAATGCATACGAATAACCTGTGCTATCCAGCAACCGATAACTACGCGACAATTCTGTGGTGACGTTATCCCATATCCGCCCCGCTATATAGCCAGGTGACTAAGGGGTCACATTTTAACATAGTTTTATGTGAACAATTAGTGTTTCGTGGTTGGTCAACACCACATTGATCGATACGATGAAGAGCGCATCTTTTGACACAAGTGGGTCATAGCAATCAGTTTGCATTCAAACCGCTATTTCCAGTCCGTTGGAAACCCTCCCCCATAATTACCGAGCTCGGATGTCCAATTATAAATATACAATCTGTGTTGACCAGTTGACATAAATGTTTACCGTTGTCACGTAACGATTTTAATAATAATACAGTCACCCGAATTTCTGTTGAAGGTATGCAATAAAAGTCAAACTGCAAACGACCCAAGTGACAGAGACTGCGTTGGCGATTTGTGTGCATTCGGTGTGTGCACTGTCGTAATTATCATGTCGCTACATGCACACACGACTG
This sequence comes from Paragonimus heterotremus, assembly GCA_013368495.1. Lineage (NCBI taxonomy): Eukaryota > Metazoa > Platyhelminthes > Trematoda > Plagiorchiida > Troglotrematidae > Paragonimus > Paragonimus heterotremus. The sequence continues at coordinate 283,558 of LUCH01000206.1, read as the reverse complement.
ATTGGCCACTTGTTCATTTGCTTTATTTATCGTTATTGTTTTTCTCGTTCCCGATGTCTTCCATAGACTTGTTCCAAACCACAGCTACTTGTGAATATCTGCCATCGTTGATGAGCTATTGACGCTTGACAATTTTATCCCCTCTGTTTAAACGTATTTTTTGTACTGTGCTTGGACTGGATGCTAGTGGGTTATATTTTATTTTCATTCCTAAGTAGTAACATTTGTCTCACTCAAGTGAACTACCTGAAGACTTTTCGCTCCAGCAGTTCACAGTCGATAATTTATTTTCCCGCCACTTTAAATGCTGCTGTTTGGTACGTTGTTTTATTGCGGCGTTTTTGTCGTGACTCGTGAATGAATCGTGCTGTCTACAATGTCTCTGGCCGGATTATACAGACCAAATGTTCAAATATGTTACGATTTGCAAATTTGGATCGCATTTCAACTAAAACAGTACAGCTGCCTATGTTGTTGTTAATGGATACATTTCTTATGTAATGAAATTCAACCCAGAAACTACGTTTATCAGGCAGTTGGTAGTTACTGACAAAATTTTAAATGGGCAACAAGTATTTTAGTGTGGAAACCAACAAAAATTGCAAAGATAAACTTGGAACAGGTTGAGCAACTTCAAACTACAGTGCCACGTTTAAGTCTTTTATGGCCTCGAAGATCGAAACCGATGAACAAACGGCTTGGTTTCTTTGATGCACGAGTGTGAATCGACGGAAAAATCAGATCCACGAATTGCACAGCATATTTAGTGTCTTTACCAGTATAGAGATTGCGATCCTAATTTAGATGGCTTTTCTGTTACTGATTCATTAGTAGTATACACATACGCTTCGTAGGTGGGCTCACTGGCCATCTTTCTTCCGACAATCGTCTACAGCCTAACCACCAGCCGCCAGTCTTGCCGACTTGTCCTGATTAGTCAGGTGATTATCGACAACATGATTGGTCTATTAATCTAGTGATGCCATTGGCTCAACAAGATGTTTCTTGATCTCGTTGGATGATTGGTTAAGCGAGAGTTGACATGCCATGTGGTTACGCGGTCGACGCATCGGCAGTGATTCCTTCGTAATTCCTGCGCACGCTCCTTTTTCACGAATTGTCTGAAGCCTGGGCATTTTTATTAGGAAATTTGCATCTGCCCTCTCTCAAAGCGGTGACTATGCTGGCCAGTATCGCTTCTGATCATCAGTTGTTCCGAATACAAGGTTCAGCCCAGTTTGAGGTACGTGGCACATTGCTGTATTAAGTTCATATCTTGGTTTTCCGAAATTTTAATAGATCTTTCTTATCTCAGTTTATTAGTATTATTAGGTTTTGCATAGTGCCAACTGCTAATAGCCAAGTGTGTATCTGAATAACAAATCACTTGGTTCGCATCTTGGCTTAACCACCTAACCGTAGGATTTCGAGTTATTTGCACCTCATCGTATGTTCTATACAGTACCTCACTGTTTCGGCCTTTTGTCCCCACAAGCAGGTTTTCATCAGATTAGGACAACAGTGACTGACATTCGGAATGATGATAGTCATAAACCACAATTATTGAGGGTTTTATTCGAATACACTATGAGCAGACTGGATACTCAACATAATGAATGCGTTTATGCGGTTAGTAATGTTTTCGCCATCACTGCATGGTGAATTGTGAGTACATAGCTGAATATCCGCCCTTCTAGTACATAATGTTTGTAATAGCTGACTGTGTATTCGAGTGCCCATACTTGCCCTCATCCTAATGCCATCTGTTCACATATGCAGCACCTGGCAATTTACCTAGGTTTCCTGGTTTTCCCAACAATCCATCGTGTAGCGTTCCATATGGCGTTACAGGCGTTGCGTGAATTATAAATCTGCAGTCATTTTGCCATTTCTGTGATCACCGATATTGCCACGTTACCAGAAGAAGCGTACGAATGAAACTGTGTATTAGTTGGTAGGTTAAAAGAGACTAAAACTTGTACATTGTCTTACGTATGTAATAGTTGATTAGAGAAGACTTTGAATCTGGGATGAAAAATTATGCAAAGCTGAATGGGAGTTGAAATGGAACAAGCGGTGCAAATTAGCTGTCTAATCTCCCCTTTTCTCTGTCGCCCTTGTATGGGTGTAGGACGTATTAGTCTGATGATAACTTGATGAATGGATTGAGAATAACACGTTACGAGCAAGTTGTAATACTCTACTTTTCAACCACCTCGGGTGGCCTTCCTCAGGAGTGTTGTAATCGAAATCACATTAACAAAGGAACAGAGGTCACATGGGATTTGTCGTGGTTAGGTCATTCTGCCTGATGATAACTTGCTCAGCGGGCTACATGCACTTGAAATAGGCGGCCGTTTTTATACAGTCTGGAATAATCGAGCCTAAAGAGACACATTGATAGTAGCAGTGACTGGCAATCCTTGAGCTGACGTTCGAACTCCGGTTCCCGAGCAATTTTTATCCACCCTTGGACATTCTGACCGCATTTAGGTTGCACGTAGCAGAAGACACTAGTTTCAAAGTTAATCGAGATAGTAAATCGATTATCATTAAAGTTGGAATCGTATAATTAGTTTACTGTTGCCGCTGTTTGTTTCATTTGACAAACCCATTCATTGTGTGAACCTTCTATTTCCGGTTCATCGCTCCTTGTATAGTGTACACGGTATCATTTTGGCATGGATGTTGCGCGTGCCTACAGGTTCAAAAAATAATGTTTGTCAATGCACATGAACACTAGTGACCGACTTCATGCGATTAACACTTGATGTACGTGCATGATTAGGCATGTCCGTGTTCGTCGCTTTGACCACCCACTCCTCCCCCCACCCCGATAAAAGGTCATCCCACTACGCCATTTTCGACTGCATTTTACGATGGCTGTCCTGTGTTTCTTCGCTGACCGCCCAGTAAAAGTACACCACATGCTTGTGGCGGTATTCTAAACCTTGTCCACTGTCTGATTCATGAGTGTGTCTGCCGCATTAGATTAAATGAAAATAATGCATTCCTGGGCAATTTGTCTACTTTTTTTTTCTCAGTTTCCTCAAACCACAGGAACTGAACGAAGTAGTTCAATTAAGCTTTTCCAACGCGTCTCAACAAATCCAACGTTGGAGATTGCACTGTGTGAAGAACCAGATTCGAACTTCATTGAACGTGTTCACATCGGTGAATTTTCTTCCAGTCACCTTGAACTAATTGACTGCGAACCAACCAGCCAGCCGGCTACAATTCCGACATTACCTCGGACAGACTATGAGCTTCGAACTCCTTGGGCCATGAACCAGTGGGAACAAATAAGCAACAACCAAAGCATGACTCTGCCCAGATGTGAGTATATTTACCCCACGGTGGACAATGTTGCATCTCTTCACCGAATGTAATCTTGTAGTTCATGCTGTTTTTGTTCCAGTACATTCTTGTCCCATCCATACTCAGCCCCTTTGATACTTGAATATCGGAAGATGTTGTATGTCGGTTTTAGACTTGGCAATGACGTAATGGTTGCGACTGATATAAAACTGGTGTCCGATCAAACCAACCGCACGGTAATAAGTTACACACCAGTAACCTCACCCTCGTTTGAATCGGCCTTCGGACAGAACGAGGCTGGTAGTCTAAAATGCAATCCGAAGTTTTTCATTTTATGAATCGAAACAGGTTGAACAACAGTTGTGAGTTGTGTCATTCAGTGAATTACGTTTCTAATTTCTACCCCCCACGCTCATTGTCAGTGTAAAATTGTAACGGTAGCGAACTGTGTTTACTTCATCGATCGGGGGTCATCAGTTCGCATTATATATGATTTGACGATTTTGACCCCAAATTCCATCAATTATCGGGTCATGTTTGTTGCTGTGCCAACAATGTCGACGTCGGCACAGTCATCTGTAGTCATCACCGCTGGGTTGCCGAAACACCAGCTCTTCGATTCTGTTGTGCATTTGCCCCAAACTGACTTCTACTTCCTCCGCTCTTCGTTATTCATCAGCTGAAGTTCCAGTTATTAGGGTGGTTGTGTTAACTGTGGCTGGTGAGGGCACACCCGTGCTAGTGCTGGAATCGGTTTTATACATCTGTTAGATCGAACTGTTTCATAAAGCGAGTGGTTCCACGACTCATACGTTCAGTAAAAATGATTGAGCACCGTCTTTCCAACTGTTACTTAATCCATATGGGATTTTTGAACGGCACACAATTTGCCCGTCTGAAACTGTCGTCTGAGTACTTTGTTCTAACTTTCCATCCATCTATCCACTTTGCTGGCTTTCACTGTCTACTATGTTCCCTAATAGGTATTCCATCTGATCAGTCGGTTCAGAATAACCATAGCCCGAACATGGTATACGAGGGCACAAATCTGTCTCTGCGTTCTCGATCCTCCTCTCCGTCAACCAGGCAATCAGATGATTTGACCAGTCTGGATGACCAATTTATACGCTCACTGTACACACGCCAGTCCGAGCTAAATGCACAACTGACTCGACTGAACAGTGAGCTACTTGATTTGGTGCATGAGGAATGGGTACGTTGTTTTAATGGCCACTTTTTTAATGTTTAGTAGGTTGGGTGCACATATTTTAAATCATGCACCGCATCCCATCTAGCTTGTACTGTGGTGAGCCTGGACAATATTGCAGCCTCATCAGACGTCCCGTGCCAGTTCGAGTTTACAACTCAGCTATCGTTGTTGGTCAGCCTAAAGGATGTACTGTGTGTATCCCATAGTTTACTTGGACGAAACTGAGTTTGTTCCTCACTATGCCGCTTCCATCCAAACATTTGAACATGCAACAAATAACCTATGGTCAACTGTGGTAAGGTAATTTAAGTAAGGTTGATCAGCGAGTAAAAACCAGAATTGCCGCATGCTAGCTGTGTTCTCCGATTAACCGAGCGCGTCTGTTTTAATAATGGCATAGTTGCCCACAGCAACCAACTTACATAATATGTGCCATATCGATTTTGTTTTGTAGATCCTAACAGGAACTCTCCCCGAAGGGTACGATGACTTGCGCACTCTACTGGGTCAAAATACACAACCTTTGAAGGGCACATCATACCCGTTACCCCGTCAGCTTATTCGACGAGCGAGTACATTTTCACGCGGCTACATGGACCCTATACGTCAGCGCAGAAACACATCCTTGGTAAGTAATAAAACAATATTTTGATTCACTGATTAACTTCTGGTACGTTTTGTGGCATGTGTACCAAATACAGAGAAATCTGAACACCATCTTCGTCAATTGTTGAATAACTGATTCTTTTCGTTGTTATCAGCCAATGATGCCCAGCCCCTACCACTGCTTGCGCGTGTGTGTTTGCGTGTCATCTACGTACTCACAACACACCGTCATCAGAACTAATTCTTGCATCCATCCATCATTGATTTTTCTTTTATACCTAGCCTCCAACCGCATTCGGTTTGAAAGTATAAAATGGCCTTTTGTCCAAACGCTGGCGCCGGTTTGATTACTCTGTCCTCAAGACTGACAATCTCGACGAGGGCGCCGGTTGAACAACCCGTGATTGGTCGTACCGTTAACCAAACTTTTGATTGCTGTGATTCAAAAGATCAGCCTTAGGAACCTCATCTTGTTTATCGAGAAAAGGGATAATTACTGCTGGATTTTAAGGACGATGTGATAATTGGCTGTGACCTGTCATTCGACGCTAGTATCTGAAGGGGACATTCACCACCTTTGACGGGCTAATTAGTGTTCCTATTTACTACTGTTTTAGTGGTAAAACTATATTTTGTTTGATCGACCAGAACAGTGGTGTGTTATATATGATAACGATTCTTTTCCGGTGAGATATACACTACTGTTTGCATGATATACATTATTGGTCTCTTATTTCAGCATTCACGTTCAATGCTTTCATCACTTCACACCCGCGGCAAAATCGAATCGAAAGCTCGATCTAAACCTAAAACACTCAACCTACATCAGCCTTCCCATAGCACTGCAGGCTTGACCCAAACACATAGGAGATCCACGGGTTCCAGTCCGCAAGAAGATCTGGCTACTACACCGACCACGGCCGGTCAAAATCCCTCTCAGGAAAACACTGTTCCCAGCAGCCGTGAGAGTGGAATTGTAGTCAAATGTCAACAGTATTCTTCCATCCGTGTTCACCCTGATCCCACCGGTTCTCTGTCTCCTCAGCCGAACGTTCCCATGACTGCAATGTCACCGACTGATTCCACGTCCATTTGGGCCCCAGATGCGAATCGTGGAGAAGCGCGACTTGAACGGGAGGAATCGGAAATAGATATTTCACGAGCGGCGGCAGAGCTGAAACTGCATAAACTTGAGGTTGATTTTGCAGTTATCTCTCAACTCCATACAGTTCATAAACAAAGAGCGGCGGAAACAAAACGTGATGCCTACAAAATTGCTTATAAGACAAATTACCGTAAAGTAAGTTATATTTTCTGACGAACGGTTAGTAGACTGTAATATTACAGCTTGTACACGCTGCATTAAGATCTTCGAAATCGACTAAACTTTTGGACAATTCCGTTTAAACCGAATCGAAATATGTACTGTTTTTCGGAATAGTGTACATTCTTATCCAGAGTAGGAGTGGAATTTCGGCATGCCGGCTTGTGGTCTAAACACGGTGAACGTTACCACCCTCCTGACCATAGTTTCCGTATGATAGAAGTTCACTGACACTCATTTCCGAGTAGTTCTTAGGCTGCTTAAACATTGTGTAGGGAGATAGTAGTTGCTACATTGAAGTCATCCATTTGTTATTGTTGACTAAGTTAGCCAGTTTGTTAAACAAAACAGACATAAATGCCATAGTGTCACAGCTCGAAGTTGTGTCATCATCTTTTGTGAATAGTACAAATATGCTCTCTCCTCACCCAAACGAAAAGTGGGATGAAACATTAGTCTTACGCTGAAATGGTTGCCACCTATTTGCTCTCAGAACCGCGGGTTGGATTGTTGGAATTACGTAGTTAAACTTTTTGTAAAGACCTGAATGATATTCAGTGTAAATTTTATTATGATTATTATAACCTGTGGCAATTGGCCAGCGGTTGTTACGGCTACCTAGCAGTGATGCATTTATGATTTTAAAGGTGTGCTTTTTTACGAACGATTTACTCCACTAGTGGTAAATCGGTGCAAAAGCTTTATTGTTTGATTAAGTGGTGCGTAACCACGAGAAAGTTCAATGACAGCCTGTGAACAGTTTTGTTCCGTTCGACTTTAACGCCACAACACTGTCTAAATTAAAGACTTACTGTTTAACCGAATGATTTTGCACTAGGAGGTTCGTCAGAGAATATGGAATATTGGTTAACGATACATGAGGCTTAACTGAAGTACCCGATTAATGAAATGGCACTGAATTTGAGATTGGAACTAACCTCATATCCAGGTCCGCTGTTGGGCAGTGGTCTCACGATGACCGAACATTATTTGGCTGTGTTAACCACTGAAACCGTAGAGTCATATCCGACTCTGACTAACGTTCTAGCATTTCGAGCTGGCGAATGCTATTCTTCACCTCGTCTCAGGGATGTCCACTCCATAGTGGTACGGATGCTTGCAAAATGAAAAATTGATATTGATATCCTTTGACATCCAATTAGCTGATGAGAAAGACTCGAGCTTGATAAACATTTTGTGCATTTTTAGCTAAAAGAAATCATTGCAGAAATGGAGCATCTTAAAAAGCAATTGGGCAAAGATTCGTTGGATATGCCGTGTTGTGATGCACGCTTTACTGCTACGAAAACAATTCCTTCTGTACGATTGCGGAAAACCTGGCGACCTTTGCGGAATAAAGCCAGAAATTGGGCCATGTCTACTCTTCCTAGACATTCTTCAAGAGTGTGCTCACCAAACCTACTGAGTGACTCATCTTGGAACGCCGTCTCTTCACCTGTTACATTGGATCGATATTTGAAATTCGAAAACGTTCAAACTAACGAACCACCGCCGAGTATCGCCTCACAGTCAACCTCTTTGTCGACATCTCGAGCAAGCAGCGTTGCATTTGAAGATGTCTCTCGCAACACAAGTGTTTCGCATACGACAAAGCGATCCGCTCGTTCCAGAAGGTTATCTATTCAACCGCTATTCCATTTTTTTCACCATTTACGTGATCCTTTTAAAGCAACAGACAAATCTGAAGCAGTAAATAACGCTGTACCATCTCCAGACTGCAGTCACAAATCACATACTCTTTCACATCCGTCGACAGTCGGTTCATTTTTTAGACGCAAATCTGTGATGTCCATGAAAGTTTTACAGGAAGCAGGTGGCGCACTTCAAAAGTCACCTGGAAACCATGATAAATCGTGGGAAACGGAAGATATTCACGGGATGATTACAGTCCGCTTACAACCATCTCAACATTGTTCAGACAGGAACAAGTATGCGGAAGCATTTTGGAAACGAAATGTCGACGTCTATTCCGAACCCGGATTGAATCAGTTTGGAAATAAAGTGAGTCTTGTCAACGACCAACCCATGCTCCGTATTTTAACTTGGGTTTAATATTGATATAACTCCAGATAATACACAAGTAGTAGGAAGCGCGCTAAAAACTTGCATACTTATCTGCCATTTTTAGGTACAGGAAATTGCTTTACGGAATACTGTTAGATTACGATATTAGAAAGCTCAACTGTTGTGCGTGTCAGCCAGTCTCCGTACGTACTCAACTAGCTTTGGATTCCCCAGATTAGATGATCACATATGTGTTCTCTCTGTGTTGTTTACTAATTTAAGCACTTTATAATACTCGTCTGGTGCAGAACTGTTCACAGCTTCCTCCATTTCGGTAAGAACTACTTCCGTTTGCGCACGTTGTCCTCGTAACCACCTAAGGGAAACCCTACCACCTTTTTTGAGTAACCATAAAATATTACTGCCGGATTGTTTTACACCGTTCCTTCTCCTTCTTCACCAACTTCGATGATCGGAATTGCATTTATTTTACGATCTTCTAAATAGTGATAGGTAGTTTGTCTGTATTCTTATCGTTTACTTGGAAACACGGGACTGCAGATGCACATCTCCACGTATTATTGATTCGGTTGGGTGTTTGAACACGACATCGTATGAGGTCAGTCGACGAGCTGACATTCCAGTCATGCTGGTAGCCATGAACTTTGTGGGTGATGATCATTATTTCATGCTCACTGACCTATTTATTCGACAACAAAGTAACTAATATTCTGTCCTTCTCAAAACAACGGGCACAGCCTTTGCAGTCCTTCACTGGTTTGTTGAACGGTTCACATAATATATATTAGTGATCGAACTGCTCTTTTGAACTGGCTTGAAAATTTTTCGTTTGGGGATATCCGTTAGAAGAATTACATGTTTTTCTGACTCGTCCCCGACCAGGCGTTTCGAGTTCAATCGATCCGATGCTTATCTTCCCGATGCAACAAGGTTGGTGGTGGTCAACCTCGGCGATCCAATTCAGATACAAGCGGAATGGAACAGATGTTTTTGGACGACAGCTCATTACAGCTGAATATTGGCAGTTCAAGCAGACGCACTGTTCTCCGGCCGTACCTACCGCGAGCTCGTTCGTTGCCTTCACTCGGAAAACCGATGTGTTCACCAAATCAACTGCCCGAATGTAAGATTATCCCAGGTGGCCGTCGACTGCATACAAAAACGCTAGAGTTCCCGGATAGAAAATCAACCAGGTGAAGCCCCAGTTTTTTGCACGATTGATGTACTTACAAGGTAGCTGAATTTATATTCCTTTTTTCTGAAGTTAGAAGCAGAAGGCGC
>LUCH01000206.1:252561-273673 GCA_013368495.1 Paragonimus heterotremus | reverse complement strand
GCGCTTTCCGAAATCTGTAGATTTTATTCTGACAGCATACATGAGGATTGAGCGACATACTGCTTGCCATCATTTGTTAGAACAATGAAGATAATTTTATTACCCAAGTTTGATTCTCCTGATCGAATAGACGACGAAACAGAACTGTACTTTCGATTTGACTAAGACCTAAGTAACGCATTCATTGGATGTCATCCTTTAAACAATAACAAGTCGGTTACAGCTGAGCGGTCAAAACCGAGGAGTGTCGTTTGTGTCTGCCTATCACAGCCAAGGGACTGTCATTATTAATATCTAGTGAAACTCGAACCGTATGCTATCGATCGCTCACCATATTTGTTCTTTTGTTATTATACACTCCTGATCCTTAGGTGGTGGTGAGAATAATTGTCGCTAGTAATGGCTAATATTGATTGGTTGATTAATGCGTTTGTATGGGTCTATGTCCATTTCCTTTCTTGATGTGCAGGTTTCTCGATCCTGTCTTATTCAGCTATTCTTTCTGTTTTTAGATTTTTTCGAATGAATTCAGCTCAACCAGTACCAAGAAAATCACTTGACAGCTTCTCTGGCACACCCTTGTCAAACCTACGCTTGTATAAACATATACCTACTGACGGATCTGCGAGTTTTGGCACCACAACCTCTCCGATGCACTCTGTGCCTCCTAAACAGGTCACCTCAACCTCACACACATCCTCCTCCAATTGGTCAACCTCTGGTTGTTCGTGTTTGTCATCACAAACCAATGGCTCCACGTACCTGACAGATTCGAAATGTGACTCATCTTTACGGACTACTAGCTCTGCAAGCCTTTTACCCGCGCGTCCATCCTTAAAATGTGCGCAGTCTGCTGGAGAGGCACCGGTCTCTCCATTATGTACTAGTATAGACCAGTCTGCAGTACAAGGAGATTGCTCAGTCAGTGTTAAGTATACGCAACGTGTTCAGCTTCGCGAAGCACAAGATCGTGGTCGGCGCAGTGTGTGTACTCATAACGACAACGAATTAAACTGTGGTGAAACTCCTGGCGAATCCACTCGAATCAAATGCATATGCAGCTGTTTATCTGATAAAGGCGCTCTGCCAAATTTAGTTCAATGTCACTCAAATGCTGTCGATGATTGGCCCACCTCACTCACAGTTCCCTCTGAAGGAGACATGCTAGATGATGAAGATGAAGGTGTTTTGAGCATTTCTGACAACGAGACAGAAGATGGTTCTTCACTCGATAAGGTGCATCCAGCAAAACTCGTAAATCGCTGTCGTGTCAGTTCTCTCAATTCCTGCGAAATCACACTCACTGGATCTCCGCTCCATACTACTTCTTCTTCTTCTCCAATTGGTAGCCTTAATGGTGATTTTTGCACACAAGCTACTCGAAAAAATGAGTACAGGACAACTAGAGCCAGTCGCATGCTTGACTATTGTCCACCGGAGTCGAGCAAAAATGGCAAACGATCCAGCTTGATATCATTTTCTCTATTAAGGCGTGCAGTTTCTCGCGTTGCATCCTCAAAGAGAACTACTGTTTGTCACTTTACAAAGTCTTCGCAACCGCTTTCTAGCCCGAAAGTTCTGCCATCACTACTCACTAGGAAGCAGATGAAACTGAAATGCTTTGCAGATCGACAACACCCTTTGAACAATGTCACAAGGGTCAACGATTTGCATGTAACCCAACCCAGTTCTCTTTCTTTACAGCCCTATAGCAATTCATCTTCAGACGTTCCATCGCCGTCCAAACTCTCATGGACCCAAAAGCTTCGGTATTCCGCACGTTCAACTCAGTGGCCTAATCACTGAGTCTAAATACCGTCTCACCTGGGAAACTGTGATTTACTCTCCTTCTTTACCACTTCAGTTTTCAACATCTGTTTGTTCTAACAACAGAACTGTCGATTATACCGGTTGTGCGTACTCATCCCTAGAGTGCTACTACTTCAAATGTAATCATGCAACAATTACTCCATTACCCTGTTCTGATTATATATGATCTTTGTTCCTTACGAATGACAAGCCTTGAAGCCCTGTATATATTGACTCTTCCTACGATTATTCTGTGACGAAATCAGTTCTTTCATCGTCCGAGAGTGATTATGAATCTTCATCTTTCCCAGCCCAATGACTACTCTCAGAGATTGTCTGAACGACCGTATATTCAAATTGATTGCCTTTCCTTTACAAACACTACATACTCTTGTCACTGATAATTGGGATTAGAGTTGGAAGGGTTACTCACTCTTTGATAAACAAGTAGCTAGTATGATCTAAGTGGAACTGTTTATTTTACTGAATAACTATAAGTGTATTTTCGAATGTGAACAAAACGTGCATTCTCAGTTACTATCCTCAAAAGTGACATGTCAGTAGACTGAAGTCTCCTTTGTCAATCCGGATAATCTAGTGGATCGCAATTTCTCCGCAAATCTCGGTTGTTTCATCTTACACCATCTGAAGACTGTTAGGCGGATTGATACAAAAAGCTGACTCAATATCCCATGCCACAGGACTGGCTCAGTTCATCGAACTCTGAACCTGCATTCATTAAAGTGAAGTCACCACGTTGTTTTCAAGCACGGTTAATCTGTAAGGGTCATACGTTGTTTAAAATCCAGTGAAGTCGCCGACCGTTTCTTATGACAGTTCGAAATACATGTTCTGTCTACCATTTTCTAATGATATCCGTGGACAAGTCTAGTCTTGCGCCGAACAACCTTTCAAAACTAGAATATGTACATCCACTTGTCCACAATATGCATCGGGATATAAGTTGCGTTTCATTCCCGGTAAAAAATGTGTGTTGTGTAGACTACTGTGACGACAATAGCAATACTGTTTACATTAGATCAGAACGACTAGATGTAAGACTGATGTAAGATTTGGTATAACCGAGTCTGATTGGTAACCTAAATAGCTTAGGACGAATGTTCTTTGATGAAGAAGTTGTTTATCATTCATGCGTGCAAAACGTCCAGCTGCTTGTTCCAAGTGAAGTTACACATCTCAGTGCTCACTTTGAGGCCGATTTCACCGCTGTTTGAACTCATCAGAAAATAACGATACGAGATTCGAACTGACGACCTTGAAGTTAACACCCAAACTCTGATCCAATAAGGTGCCCACAGCACATCGCCAAACTAATGCACACATCACGCCTGCGTCACTGATGGAACCGTACATCACTTCCCGAACGATTTTGGCTTACTTTTCAGCCTCAACATCCAACTTCAGTGACCTGAAGAAAAACTGGGACTACGTAACATTATTTCCTCTGGTTTCAGTGATCTTCTCTTTTAGACTAGTGCTGTGCGAACCAGCACCGTAGGGAAAGCTGATTCGTACCATTCAAGTGTATCAATCAAACCGAAGCAAGCACCACACGTGGCCTAGTTAGATTAAGCAAGTTGCCCAGTGGGCGGTAGTCTTAGGTAATCTGAGACCTGGAAGATTTTTCAACCAGGCGTTTCGTCGTCATCTCTGTACTTTTACTTGACCTTTCATCAAGCTTGAACGTCATCTGGTTTGGTAATTGTCGTAATAATGTGAACGGATGAGCGTCAAGAGCAATCGACGAATGGTCGATGCAAAAAGGATTCCACTAATCTACGGAGGTCAGTGAGATGGTGACGCAGGTTTGGGATTTTAGCTTATCTGTGGGGCAGTTAACGGGTCATCCCTATTTGGTGACCTAAGTGAGACGAAAAGGAGAGCGGACGCATCATTTTGTTATGACCTAAAAAAACTGTTGGTTAGGGGGGAGGTAGAAAATGAAAATCCAACTGTCATTTACGGTGTGCACAGCATACACTAATGGAGACGGTTTCAGAAAAGATGCAGTCGTAGGTGTTTATCTGTCTGTATCTACGAATATATATCGTATAATTAGTAGTTCGCGTGTTTTCCACACTGTATTTTGCTGGAGTCCGTTTGTTGTTCCTTCTATTGGAACCGGTATGAATGGTCGTGTATTCATCTAAACATAACGATTACAAAAAATGGCGTGACTGCTGTTGATATGAAGCAGTTTAGCCGAATGACGAATGATTCCACCGTTTTAATTTGGACGAACTGATCGTAAGCTTTTGCACTGTTTTTAACATTTGTCCAAAGACCAATATTCTCAAACGTTGTCAACAAAACATAAATGGTGAAGGAATTTCCTTCCCAAAAATTCACTTCTGGCGTTTATATGTACGAGGTGTTTAAAGTTGATTGATCACATGGCGTTCGGTGAATGTGAACCCTAACTGGCCAATAAAAATTACCATGTAAAGGCAGAAAGTGAGTCGTCAGAAGGAGACTTCTTCGCGATTTGTGTTTTGTTAAGTGATTCATTGCGCATATTTTACAAGGATGTTCGGGACTATCTGTGATTAACTTGATCGGGAGATTGGAAAACCAACACACTCAGAACCTAACCATAAATAGGTGCCTAGTTGGATCACAGGATTGTAGCCGAGTGTGACTTTGGTCTTGACCGTTTTCAGCAATTTCCTGATTGTTACTGGTAGGTGTTCTGAGAGGTGTTGTTTATTCAAAACACCTCAAAACTGCGACCAAACTGGCGAGGGACAATGTTGACAGAAGGCACTCTGAGCTGTTCATGAACCGTCCTGCAAAAACAAAACATTCAGACAGCTTGGGGATCAAAACAAACAGAAAACATACATACTTCGTCGCACACCCTTGTCCACGACACTGCTACATATTCCATAGGTGTGAGATTTGACTTGTTTTTCCGGGAGGATAGAGTGCATTTTTCTGCCACAAGCCAGACGCAAACAGGCGTTAGTTCCAGTTGTCTGACAGTCGCATCCACTATGTCAAACTACACAAACGGAACCAGGAAATCTACTTACTTCGCCGTGAATTATTCCTAACTGCACCTATATATGTTGTGTCGACTCACTGTATTTGGCCTTCCCTACAAAACAAGAAAGGGGGTAGCAAGTTATTCTAAGACGTTGGTCAGTCCCGTAGTTTTGTCTTACTGTCTTGTTCGGACTTTATTTTGAGGACAATGGGTTATTATATGCCTGCCATACAGCTGTCCACCCGGTAGTTGTGGCGGTTGTAACATGTGGGACTGCAACTGTTGGCTTGTGTTGTCTTGGTTTCAGGAATCGATCAAGTTATGTCGTCCCTAGAAACAATTGAGTCAAGCGGGAATAGTACTTAATCCAGTGACACTATTTCTTAACAAATCAAGCCGAATTCAGTGAGCTCAGTTCCTCAAATCTAACCGGGAGATCTTGTTCTCGTGAATTTTTTAAGGGGAATGAAAAAGACATGCTGATTTATCCTCAGGTAGTCCAATAATCTGACCAGTACTCATAAGCGAATTCGTGATAGAACCTCTAACTGTGTTGGTCCGTCCTACCAAGATTCTGGGGTCATTGGAATAGTAGGCGTGCTCATTTCCAAAAAGTGGTCACCCTTACAGATCTACCAATGAAACATTAACTCGTCAATCTCCATTGCAAATTATTTTAACACGAAAGAATCGCAGACTTGTCCCCATCGTCCAAGTGATTCCAAATCTGGCGACGATCATGGTTCCGACAGGCAAGTATGCAGTTACCAAAAGTGCATAATGAGGCTGTAATTACTGACAAGTAGTTAGGCGGGTTTGGTAATTTAGAAGAGACCCAAATGCAAAGTCTGGACTTTTGTCTGGATCCGAACCAGTAGATGTGATTGTTTACTTAACACTGGCCCTTAGTTGCGCAGTCTGTTAGGTTTCAACTGCACATTAGGTAAAGTGCTCGTGTACTTAACGTGTTTTGATCAAGTGGATGCGCGAGGTGACTCATTATTGTCTGGAGCAGTGCCATGTCTAAGCTCCTTGCGCCATCTCCTGTTGACATCATAGCACACGTGACCGGCTCTGAATGACCTCATTTCGGTGGCAGCCAGTGATGTGTATTGAACTGTAAGTTGCACATACATCGATTAAGGTGATAGTGCTTACGGTTTAGTCATGGGGTGGGGGAGATGATAGCAGCACATCCGGCTAATTTGCCACAGACGTGCTGTCAGGTTCGGTCTAGTGATTCTCGTCGAGACGAGCGCAGTGTCAGACTCTGTACCGTAGGTAAGACCCAGGTCCATCCGGTAATGCACGGCTAGGTATGTCAGATAAAACAAAGCGAAATAGACAAACGGTGAGACGCTTGCCAAGCTATTTAGTGGTGCATAAGGAAGTGAGCAGTCGGGTGTGATAAAGTTTAACTGGATCGTTTTTTCTCAACGTTGAACGCCATTTCAGTACGAAGCATCTTCAGCATGTCGACCGGATACAATTAATTCGCTTGGCTGTGAATACATTTTCGGAGCGGAACTATTGATTTTCACTAAACAAAATTAGTCAACAAGGCTTTAGAAGTTAGATTCGAACCCAAGCCCTGAATTCAGTCATGTAGTAGGCGTCGATCTGAACTGTAAATTCCATCGCAATGGTATCTAGCACATCGTCAACTTCTTTCGGCAAAAGGTCATCACATGGTATCATACGACAGCCCAAGTATCTACCATGGGAAGGGCCCCATTTTGGTATTCAACTAGCAGGTTTAGGGCAAAAAGTATTAAGCCCGTAATGTTTAGTTGTTCATACGTATATATATATATCAAGCAAATTAGATTGTTTGATAATGGATCTTAGTATGGATTTGAAACGTCACCATAAATCGTTCACCACTAAGTGTGGGCCCTTTTTAAATACTTTATATATATGTATATATATGACCACGAATGACAAGTTTGGATATTTAGTCAGAGTAGGTTCATAATTCTGATGAGGCCTTAGTGAGCGACTCTAATTCAAGAGAGAAGGCATGGGCGTATTTTATCCCCCACAACGACCTACCGCTCGAGACTAATGATGCTTGTGCCAATGGACCTCAGGAGTAAAACCAGCATTGGTCTGTGAGTGTTAAGTCTGGACCTTGTGATATCCGACTGACAGGTGTTAACAGGTTATCCAAAGGTGCTAATTTGTCAATCACTCAAGTACCCAACATTTAAGAACGTTACGTTTGACTCAGATGGTAACTACCCAAGCCTTACTGATCTGGAAAATCGTTCGATACCAGCTTTCGAGTGGTATCAGGTTTCACGCAGGCCGATCTGGGAAACCACGTAGCATTCTCGTGAGTTATGTGGTTCATTATAATTGTTATCTATCCAAGGTAACTGAGGTTTTTGTGGCGCTTCAACAGCTACTTTAACTTTAAGAACAAAGTAAGGTACAACCGTCGTCTTAGCTGAAGGTGGCGGTACAAGCACTGAAATAACAGAGCTCGCCCAACTGCCAAGAACGGAAAACCTACGGAGATCTAAGCGATTACAGATTGGGACACGAGTAGGATACTTTGTAGTTACATCTTTCATGTGCTTGTACAACAACGCTACATATATTCTGAACACAATGGAGAAGTTTCGATTGGTACACAATGCACTGAGATCACTCATCTTCAGTGTAGCAGAAACTTAGCATATGGTAGACTTTATTGACGAGGAAAATTGTGTATCAGTTTTGAGTGCGTACCGCCACAATCGCCATTAAGCAAAAGGTGGCAGTATGTCCCTTTATGCTGATGGTCCAAGACATTCGTGGCATGTGACCCGGATCTTCTGAACCCGTCTAAAACTTTATTGTGCATTTTACCCAATGGTGCAGTTGTCTGATTTGTGTGGTCTACCGACCCCCAGTCTGCCTCGCTGGTAAACGAACGTCTGATTATTGACGCCGTACACAGGCCTGCACTGCATTTTTCCCACAGACCCTACTCATGGATAATTTTAATTACCTAAGAACTGACTTTACTGTCAGCGAGGCTCATTCTAAACATGTATCCTCCGCTTTCAATTTGTACGGTGCTGTTCTGCATTCTCACCGAAAACGGCAAAAGTTTCAAGCGATGAAGCGTCTCTCAGAAACCTTCAAGACTTGTGTATCTTCTAATAGACCAAGAAATTGGTAAGGGACCTGCAAATTAATGCCTCTCTTACTCACAGTGACCGCGGATCTACTTTGTGTGAATTACTGGGTGAGGTGGAAACGTTCTTTCAAATCCAGACTTCGCAAAGAACTCGTACAAAGCGGACGAACTATCACTGACTTAGGGACTTAACGATGTGTTTGTCCGATGTTTCAGTGTATCCGTCACTCGTTGACTACTGGTTACTTATTGTGGACGTTGTTAGTAAATTCTTCAATAAGCATAATCCTATCAGACAACCCAGAATTCAAAGGGGTAAATGAAAAGATTTAGGTACTGCACGGAACATTTATTAACAACGGAGTGATCATCTCGGCAAAATATCATTTGCCTACTCGGCCGTACTCGGTCAGCAACCGTTTTAGGGGTTGACAAACCTCAAAAAAGCTTGATTTGGTGAACAAACTTAATATCAATCGAAAACTTGTCCGCAACATTGTTGAGTCCATAATCAAACACAATAATGCAATCTTTCACTTGTGTCACACAAGTGGGGCACAGACAGAGAAGCCGCCAAAAATAGGAAGCAGCCAAAAGCTGAGTGTGCTGGGCGCCATAGTCAGTAAAGCATGGATATCATAAAAACAATCAGCTTCACACCAAACATTGTCCTCCAAAAATTATTAATGCTTCGTGAAAATACTTGCTCAGGCCCTGATTACATCTGTCCTCCAGAACTGAATAAGTGTTAATGATTTGTGAACAGCAACGTCGTGAACTTTTAATTGGTCTCTCCGAGACGACGAGCTTCCCAAATCCTGGAAAGTGCACACCGTGACAATAATTTTTAAGTGAAGTAAACACAATGAGTTCGCCAATTACGGATCGTCTTGTGTATCTTGGAGTGCAGGATTGAACGCCAAGTGCGTAAACTCCTTATTTAGTTTGTGCTTTTGCCTGGAGGTCATTATAGACTAAGACTGGATTATCAGGAGCCACCAGGAAATCTGGACATAGGTGGTCGATGAAAACAAATCGATAATGGCGGTTTTTATAGGCTTCTGCAAGACATCCAACCGAGCAGACCATTTAACACTTCGTCTGAAGCTTTGTAATTATGTTACAGGAAATATTCTACATCTGTAGCCCACCGGTTATATGTAAGCTCGCCGTTTTATTGGCGAAGCTACCGAAATACCGTAATCAACGATTCTATAATAGGACCTTTGTTCTGGTTTTCCCCGAAGATCCAAAGTTCGTCAATTCTTTTTTGGTATTTTATGCTGAAGATACCAAAATTTAAAGTGTGATGGACGGTTTGGCTGAAAGTGAGAAGCTACAGTGTGATGTAAACATAGCTACTTCACTTTGCTCCAGACAGTCGTCTTCCATTTAACACAGACAAGTATGATGTGATTCACCTCTGTTATTCGGCTACTCAGATTGCATTCTAGGAGGTGAAGAACTGAATACTACTACACCTGAATACGACTTTGACATGATTGCTTCGAGTGACTTAAGCCTGTCTCTCAACTGTGCGTCACTGGTCAAGAAAGCAAACTAGGTACATCGAACATTTCACTCAGATTGTTTCACACATATGTACAATTCCTTAGAGCACCCCCAAATTCAGTGAAACACTCAAGCTTGCCGCACTTGCTGCGTGATAGGCATTATTCTTATAGGGAACGTACAAAATACAGCTACCAAGCGGGTTACGACATCATGTTTTATCCTCTTTCCAGAGAGATTGTGCAAGCTGGAGTTACTTCCAACTAGGTATCGACGTACCAGATGAGTCTTAATTTTAGTATATATGATTATTCATGAACTTCACCATCCCTTTGGAAAAATACTTGTGCCCAGAAAAAACAACTACCCGCGAGGAAATAGACAAAACACATGACATAAATCAAGTCGTTAGATTGGCACAAAATACTTTGTTAATGTCCCAAGTTACCTAACCTAAAACAGCCTAACAGAGCCAATAGTAATTGCATCATTGATTGATGTATTCAAACAAAAATTGGCAAGCATATTGAGGACACCAAAGTGAGTATTCAAATGACTTTATTATCAGAATACTTGCAGTAAATTGAAGATACCCTGAATCGATCACTGTTCATGCTGACCAGCTGTTGTCTACTGTACGTCGGCCATTGCATATTTCATTGGCACTGGTTAGGTCTCTATCTCACTCACAATTGTCTGACTTTCTTTTCCGCAGTCTTTCCACTGCCGGTCGTCTGAAAGTGAAGCAACATTTTGATCTTTTTGTTCATTCCAAACCGTCCAGGTGTACGTAAGGGTTCTTAAGTTTCTCTAATCTGTACAAGTCCCACGGATTCATTGTAATTCTAATCTAATCAACGCACAGTTTACTGAAGCGTGCATTTTTTGGACAGAAAATCAACGTACATCGTTCGGCTGCTGTATGGTTTTGCCACGGTAACGTCTGTACCACTGTGATCTGATTTGTCAAGAATTAACGGGTTGCAGGAGTGTTTCCACTGACATGACGTTATTACTCCATACGAACAGGGATAACTCTAAACTCCCTGTAAGAATTCTATCAATAATTCATCCGGTAGATTAAATTTTTCGTTGGGTAGAACCGCCTAGAATAGTTCATATCATGTGCACAATGTGACTATGATCGAGCAGGCTGTGTTATTCCATGGAAGAAGCAAAACCATTAGCACGCACTGGTGATATTGTTTATAATGTACAAATATGTGAAGGCTGGAGAAGAACTGGCGTCAGTTATGTTTCATAGCATTCATATGGATATCACAGATAGGAGGGTAATCGTGTATTTCTGTTCCGGGCGATAACATAGTAGAGTGTTGCAAAAACTTAGATAGTTCTTATCATTGTAGAGTTTTCCTTTTCTAATCTTCCACATACCGTAACGGTCAGAGCGGATTCACCAAGGATAGATCACTCCACTAAAATCGTCGAAAAAGAGTTACGAAACCAACGACTGTAAGTCAGTTGATGTAGCTCACATCATGTGCACAGAACGAGCTTTCTTTCCCCCGATCTCTTCCAGTTTCTCAATCCTCTTTCTTCTACCCCTCTTTCCTCGCCTGTGAGGATGATTAACTACTTCATCTACATGTACAAAGTAGTGTTCCAACTATTTCAGTAGTAAGGTTGATGGTCAAAATGACCATTACCAATAACAGATTGTGTAAGAAGCGGTAGTTTATACTGAAGTGTACTTCAGGTAGGTGGGTATCATCGGGTACACCGTCTTGATCTGACCATTATAGTTTTTCTGACTAAAAAGAAGACCTCAGCTAACCTCCACTAAAAGATCCTACTAAAATAAACCAACAATTTCTAAAACCTATATAAGTGTGTGTTACATGTTATGACTAGGCGGAAAGAACCAAAGAAATGAAACTTCTTTTAGATAGAATAAGATCTCAAACAATAACGACCGTAAATTAAAAAAAGAATGTTGAATGTTTGTATGTAGGATTGCTCAAATTTTCTCACATGGATCACAAATCAATCATCCAAAACTTGCAGCTCCGGTGCTATTTTGGTAACCTTCTCCATCCTGATTAATAAATATGCTTGCATAGTTGATACACTTGAGTTAAAAATGTAGCTGCTCAACAGTTAAAATAGCAACTGCAATCAGATGATATTCTCCTCCAAGAGACAAGATGATCGAGTTGGTGGCTAGTATTTTTCTATGCTCCTCTGCTACCTTCATCTTGTTTCTGTCCCATTCTTTTTGTTATCCCTTTCGAAATCCATCGCATGAATGACGCACGACATTCCTAAGTCAGTAATTATTTCAAAACACCTCGATCACTCCAAGGTACTGCAGCTATTTCCTACCTCTCAAATGTTAGAGGGCGAGTTTCCTGTATCTAGGCCAGCGGAAGTATACCTCCAGGACTTTGCGTTACATGTATAGGTAAAGACGCTTGTTTATATTTAGATATTAATCACTGGCTACGTAGGTGACTATCACAGGGTACCTGTCAGCGATACGCAGGGCTGTGTCAATTCTGTCATCTTTTCCAGCTAAAGGCTAACAGTATGTGGTGATAGAAGGATTATACATGACAAAGACCACCCTTTCGACAACCCAGACCATCAGTCGAAGCCACGCATGGACGAGAGTTCTCGCTAACCTTATATGAAACTTGAATATATATATATACAATTATACAGACGATTCTATTCTGAACATACCATAGAGGGAGATGGGCGTATTATTTGATGATTTCAAGAAAGTGGGACAAAAAGACTGCAAACAAGTAATTAAGTGAAGAACCCACTAGAGATCAAGATAGTAAATATTCCGGCGGAAAATGAGGTTTAGAAATGTATGTCCTTCTGGTCCGTTTGTTTACTTCGTTAACGTAATGGCAGGCATACAAGCCGGTCTGATTGTTATGTGATGTGAGAATATCTCATTAGTTTCCGGTCATTTTATGTTACTTTAATTTGAAAAAGGCCAATAATAGCGTGTAAGATGTCTTGCGCACTGACAATGTTTCAAACTGTTACTTTAATTTCTGTTTTCCAAAGTACGTTTCTTTTTCTTTTATGACATCCTAATCATCACCTATGTTCTTCACTTGCGAGTAATTTACCTCGATGTGTTGTCAACAGTTGATTGACTGATAAAATCACTCTTCATGTGCACTCTCCTAATCCTGATACTGGCTGTCTTCTATTGTTCTTGGGTGAAGTATAAGCCAAAAAATATTAGCTACATTTCAGGTGGAATGTTTTCCCGAATCATAGAAGCCGAATACCAATAAAGGCCGCTTACCGAAAAAAAGTCCGCTTTTGATTAGATTGCGTACGCTTTTTGAAACTGGAGGTTCTTCTGGTGGTTGGGTCCAAATCATTTATTTTGTAAAAGCACGTGGCTAAAATCGGTTGATGTTACATGACTGAGAGATACAAGGTGTCCACATAGTTTTGTAGTTCAAATACTTAACTACGGACGGACAGCGAAGTATATTGTCTAATTCTCAAACAGTGAGCAATAAGGTGCAGCAACAACATAGAAGATTTACTACTCGTTGTGCCACTGTAATGAGCTATTGGTGAGTGAACAATTTTTTTGTTTTTCGACGCGTCTGTTTACGGGTTAGATACAAGCAAATTGAATAAAACATTTACTAGCATTCAGACGATGGACATCATTTACAGGGTAGGTTGACCCAGACAGACTATTTGACCGTCTATCTCTGAGACTACATCCTTGGGAACAAGTGGTGACAGATAAAGATAAGAAAAATATTAAATAAAACACGCCCCCACCGTGCCACCGAGTACCGCTTTTTTCACTGTGACAAACGCCTTAACAACCGGTGACCCCAAAATACGAGCCACTGCTGGGGTCATTATGTCTGGAAACCCAGTGGTTACTGACAGTCTGAACAACTGGCAGGGAGCTTAACTAGCTGGATGCCACAAAGGGGCCTGACTACAAGTAAAGTGAACCGGTTTGAACCCATATGTGTAAAAAAACATAAATTGCTATCTAAAGCGATGACCATCTGCATGCATATGAGACGTTTATCGAAAAGCTACGCATCTGCGTATGTTTCCTGTACTGTTGTCAACCTCACTACATAAACAACTATGATTAGCACAGAAGTATACGTCATTTATCAGGATTTATGGTCTAAACGCAAACAGAAACTACATACAGCCTGTAATTTGTATAATGGTGGATGACTGCCTGGACTGTGCACCACATCCGTTGATCTTCTATCAGTCCTGTCTTTATACACTTGGTCTATCATCGTTGCAGTACTTGTCAGCATATCTTAACTATATGGATGTGTGCGGGTAGATAATACAATCTCCAGAGGTTTGCTACTTTTGGATCAACCCAAAGTGAAGTTGACGAATGTACTTATATCACCAGCGGTTGGAAAGTAACAGCTTTTTCGGGATCAATTAACTTTTAGTATGCTTGTTTGTTACACAAGAATGGCGGACTCTAAAAATACTCGAAGGTTGATATCGAACAATGAGATTGTTCGCACTTTTTCCGAGGCTGCAGTAAGTTCAGTTCGCAAGTTCGATCGCAGCTTACAGTCGGAAATTTGTTTAACCCGTCTGCCTTCTGAAACAGTCATTACGCCGTCGCTGGGGCAAATTAACAAACTCCACCTTTCGCAATAACCAGAGTTGTACTCCAACTGTTATAAGTCTGTGAAAGTAACATTCGTTGACGAACAACCTAATGAACTCATGGTATCCGAATGTCCGAGTTAAGGGTCTCCTTATGCACATCAGGTGGTGAATTCTCAACAATTAAGCTGTTATCGAATTAAAACTTGAATGGCCAGAGCGTTTACCGTATTGAATAACCAACCAGTTAGGCCAACAATAATTTAAGACACCAATCTCTGCTCTCAGCGGCAGCATTACAGATAAATCGTCGACAGCTGTTAATCCGAAGCTTAGCCTTTCAGCCAGAAGAATTGACAGGGTTCAATTTGCTCCACGTGGTAATCGAACCTTTAGAAAAATAACTATTCGTCGACAATGATAAACCGTACAGTTTGAGGGTTTTCAGGGATGTATAGGAGGAACATTTAAGTACAAAGCGATTACTCTGTCAAGGCTGCATTGCAATATAAATTTGTCCTTGAGGGTTACACATGACTTTCACCCAATGCTGTGTATTCCTTTCTGCGTCAATAGATTCCATATGGGTAAATGCTGGAAAGACAAAAATTAATGAAGTGGCTAATAGAGTTACAAGAAATACTTTGTTAACCCACAACACGCAATAATCAGAACAGACTACTTCACACGATAATACATGAAGTTGTCACAAGCAATGATGTGAACATAGACATAGCGAAGTCCACTCGGAAAAATCTTATGTGCTATATACTTCGGAGGTTACAACGGTAACCGCGTATAAAACACTGATCGTCAAATCCCTACCATTTTTCTTAGGTCTAGCTGAACAAATGATAAAATGTGCAAAATGAATTATGGTTTATCTATAGCAAATCACTTATATTTATTACAGTGTTTCTTGCCGCTGGTACTGTACGAGGCGCAGCTTCAGGAAGCCAAAACGAGTAGTTAGATGAATTTGTTAACAGAATCATTGCGGTAGAATGAAGACTGTGGATTTACGATTGGTCATACTAGCCATCTGTTGTTCGCTCTATATCGTACTGCGATTGTTTTGTGTTTGAAAGACAGTAATTGGGTTTCTATCTCACTCATTATTCTCTGACTTCTCCCTCTACAGTCTCCCTGTTGCCGATCTTCTGAAACTGAAACAATCTTCTAAATTGTCATTTCATTCTCAACCGCCTAGATAAATAGTCTCAGACTCCTTTGATCTGTACACTTCCTATGAAACCTACGCAACTTTTTCAGCGGATGCAAGCATCGTGTTAATACAATCGTATGTTTGAGACTTCCTCCTTTTTGGGTCCAAACCCTCGGCAGTTGTACCTTCGTAACACAATAGGATCTCAACCATCACTCAGTGCCAAACGGAATAGTGGGTTACGTTTTCAGTCGCTCCTGATCCTTAAATTGAACAGTCGTTCATGGTCTGCCTGTAAACTGACATGCGCCCAACACAACCCTTCCAAAAACCCTTTCTGAAAGTCAAACGTAAATAGCCCGTTTAATTCAACCCATGAAGAAACAAGATGCGATGATTAAGGAAATTACTTCACGTACATTTTTGCGTCCTCGGTTATCGGGACCTCTTAGTCTCCTTGCTGGGTAGTTTGACTGCCATTGTTTGATGGCTTAAGGATCCGATATTTAGCCCCTGGTCTTGAGTTGTACTTTCGTGCGTGTATGTCAGGCTGAGGAGATTCAGCATTGACGAACCAAATGTCCACCACTTGGCTTGTGATCATTCGGATCAGCTGCATGTAAGTATTGTGGTCGCGGTTTGTTGCATTCATCATTTATGAGTATCCAATGAACGTCAGCCAAACAGCCTTACAGAGAAACGGCAGATTGAGTTTGAGGTTCGTAAATCATTTGTCAAGTATTTCCGCCATTTAACCTAGCCTGCATGGAGTTTGTAACTTAGTGTGGGTGTTAACAACATACAAAAACTCGCAAACAAGCTATTAACTGCAAACGTCAGTCTGCCAGTTGCACAGTAAGAAGTGCGAACCAGGTTCGTCGGGTGCACTTATCTGATAAATGCAACAATCGCGTTACCGGTCGTGCGCTTCTGATGAATTTTGACAGTTAGAACGTGCTGACTGTACGACAATTATCTTACGAAATTGAAATGCCAGGCTTAAAACAGTCCGAGCCGCTACACATTCCCTGTAGGTGTTGTTAGGATATACGCTGATTTACGATCGTCATTGGGCCTGAGGTGAAAAACAAACAAACAGCAACCGAGTTTTTGACTGCAAACTTCTGTCAGTGTCGTTTTTCCAACTACTCTACCAAGGTCCTCATGAGCGCCATCCTTGTCAAATTTACTTTCAACTTTCCCATGTTCTACGTCTTATCTGTCGAAGTGCATGCGTAAGCCAGCTGTTGCCATACCGCCGGTGTCCATCACATAGGAGAATTTCTTGTTCCAAACACATGAATCATATCGTGCACAAAATTAACTCCATACGCGTAAAGTGAAGTCATTGTAAGCTTCTTCTTGTGAGTCCGCTCTATGCAGTGGCTGTCGTCGAAATAAGTGGGGAAACAACTGATTTTAATCCTGTCGGATTACTGACCCACAGCTAGCTCAACTCGCAGCAGACTTCAGTAAAACGCATCCTTATCTTGTCCCAGCACCCTTGATTTTACCTAATTTACAAGTCTGGTACGATAATCTAGTGGCTTTAAGCCGACAGACAACCTTTCACCGATATCTTAGTTATAAACATCATGATAAAAATTATACAGCGCATCGACCGTCCAAGTGCTGTTAGAAAACTGTGGACGGAACATTGTTTGAATAAGCTGGACAAAAAGTGTGATATGCACAAATGTATGGAAAATACCTGTGGCTGAGTTGTACCGCTACTCCAGGAGGCTCTAGCACTTTCAGGCCTCTATTCTGGCGAAATGTTATCTGGCCCGTTAAACTTTACGTGCTTAGAGATTCTGATATGTCACCACTTGGTCGTCATGGCTGTTGTCCGATCATAGCTTCATTGTTCTGAGCATAAGCTAACAGTGGCCGGATTTAGTTCCACGTGACTAACACGTCTTTTCAACATCAGACCGTGAAGACGTAGAACAGATGAGATTTCTGTCAAAGTAGCTAGGCAAACCAAAAATTCACTTAATGACTCCGGAGGTTTGAAGATGATGTTATCTGCTAGCTGAAAAAGCCAGAGTAGCAGGTTCAGCAAAAGTGATGGGGAGAACAAGCAGCTATATCAAAACAAGAGAAACGACTAATATTACCATCAGCTTTCGAATGGACGAAAAGTGTTAGGGAGTCCGAAGCTATAGTTTAACAACAGATGTTAAACGACATTATGGTCGAAGAATAAGAAAAACCACAAGCTCGCTTTGCTGAATGACTTACAGATATAGCATGCACTAATAGAGACTGAAATTCGTATTTCGTACAATAATCCGTGACAGTTTTTTTACATCGATGACGGCAAACAGTAATGCGGATGACCTCAGACAGAAACACAGCTGACATGTCCTGAAAAAAGATCTCTCCCAGTCGGTAAATTAAAGACAGAGGTGTGTAAAATCATATACGGAACATTCATAACAGCTGGTACAATTGAACCGGTCATATCAGACCGACTGCCATAGTCACACTTTCGAATAAACATGGTTACACTTGATTTCTACAAATGTATGACGCGTAACTTTTCAACAGGACAACTCTCCATTCTAAATGTATACACCACGAAGACATGGCTGCTTCTTTACTGGTGTAAGGCTTTTGACAAGCTGGCATGCAGTTCTAATCTCAACCCCACAGAATACTTTCTGGGTTTAGTAGTTTGTCAAGCTCTATCGTGTAAAACTCTATGGCACGATTAGCTGTTCTAAGACAACTATGGGAATGTTTGAGCCTATTCATACTACAGGCTCTCTATTAAACTGTGTCCGAGTGAGTCATCGAAGTACTGTATAGCGTTGAAAAAGGCTCATCAGGCCGAACTTTTGAATGCATATGGCGAAAGGGATAGACGTGTAAACTTGTGGCCCCTAATTTTAAACATTCAAGTACAATTGCTTTTAGACAGAGGTTAACCGAACAGAAGTCAACTCACAGCTTTCGAATATCATTCACCTGGCTACCATGAACAAAAGTTGTTTGCGAGTTGTAATAAGATTGTTATTGCTAAAGTATATTGTCTCAACTTTACACACAGCCCAGTTCTAACAGATAAGCAGTTCGGAGTTTGGTTGACCTAAATTGAACACCAGATTCCAACTTCCAAACATACTAAGGACATGCAATGAGGATGAGCTATAACAAGAGAGATACTCGAACTTAGTGAGTCGTTTTGAAAGCGACTAGCCGAACTGCCTCTGTGAATGCGAAACCCTCAAACTCTTATGAATGTTGTTCTACCTAACTTAGCTGTTTTTTCGTTTCGGTTGTATTCGTCCTCGAAAACGGGGAGACAGTTTTATCTAACTGAAACATTCTGCCACGGGAAAATGGCATCAAAATTTGTCACAACACAAGTTGTTCAATGAGTGATCATGTTCATAAACCTAATGGGAGTACTGTAATACAAGGTGAGCCTACAGGTTCTGTGAAGAATACATGTACCCAATGCGATCAGAATAATCGTTAAGGACACGCAGCGTTAATTTATTAACGCAAAGTTCACAGGGGCAAAATACACTCACAATCTGATCACAGCGTTACTTCAGACCTGGATAGGCGTTAAAAACGTTCGAGACAGCAGATAGTCCAAAGCGTATGCTAATCTTATCCACTTTCACTCTTCCGATTGTCACTCGAGTAGTTAACACAGCTATGTTACATGAAGGACGGAGTTCCGTTTAACCACTTCGTCAAAACAGAAGGAAAACACTGCGATATGTTGACATTTCGTTTACTCTCACCGGTCGCAAACAAAACCTTCAAGTTGTACGCATCACACAAACGGGCTCGAAGGGCAATTAAACACACGAAGTATTGTGCAATTAAGACCACGGCAAACCGTTAGGTTGTCGTAGTCACTCTTGCACACGCAACGACGGCTGGCGGTTGCTCACGTTGTATTCCGAAATTTGGTTCCCGTAGTCTAAGTAGCACAGGCAACTCTTACCAGTTCACTACGGAATAAGGACAACGAATGGCAGTGGGGTAGCTATGTCCAAAGGCAGTCAAATGTTTCGTGCATGTGTCGAGGACAATCTCGTGTTCCACACTAGCAGGCAGGCAATAGATAGCGATGCCAAATTAAAGGTGACTTACATAACCCCATTTATCCTGCCGCCGCATCGTTTTCTCGCAGTCTTTTGCGTGAAGACGGGACGATGTAGGATGTGAGGCCAGGGAGAGTGAACGTTACTCAGAAATGAGTGTGGTTGAGCGTTTGCTTATGATTCGGTATTGCCTAGTGTGAGGCCAGTGACACAGTGGTCAAAATGACTTCCTCAGGAAAATGCGACCGGAGTTCAAATCCCGATCATGGGAGCACTGAAGGGCCATAACAAGAGTGAACCTCGTTTCTAACATTTCTTTTTGAAACACGCTGACCGAAGCGACTATGAGAGTGTAAGAACTTCGATAAGTTATGGGTGACGTTCATCTTATAGAATGCAAGTAGTCAGAGTAACTATTTTAACACGTTACGGGGTCGAGATATACTGTGCATTAAAACGTACAGGATGATTAACCGATCCGAAAAAGACTTGGAAACAATGTTGCCCTCCTTCTTTGTGGGCTTAGACAACCACAGACGTGCAGTATTAATAATTGAAACAAGTCAAAATGATCTTGTGGTCACTGTAGTGCTAAACAAGTAAAAACAGAGAGTCACCATAGTTTACAAGAAAGTAGATTTGCGATGATGTCCAATTTTACAGTTACATTTTGCCAATAACCGTCTTAAACAGGGACATACGGAAGATGAATGTACTATCGCACGAGGACAAACACAGTCCTAGGAAAATTAACTCGAGCCCGTGGATGTGGCTTCGGGAGATACAGCAAGCACACGAGGAGCGGGATCGGTTAGCCTTTTACACCCCACACATGTGACGGTGGTAGAAAGTTAATCAGCCATACAATCTAAAAATTAAAGCAAAGGATACAGTTCAAGTTTTGATAAATGCCTCCTTAATCAGGAAATTAGTTTTGGATTTTTGGAACACAACAGGTGGTTAACCGACCCATTCGCACATATACGAACACTTACAAGCAGATGGCAGAGACGATAAAGTACATAGGTGTAAAACAAAATTTATAATCATCTGTTTTTTGCAGAAAACCAAGCGTGTGTCGAGAACACTTCACGCAATAACTCAGTGCAACTTCTAAACGATTGACAGTAGAATAGCAAGCTGTGTACCTATGATGTAGGGATATAAGACATTCACACAGTTGGAAGAATTAACTAAAATTGAATGAATTTTATGCTAACTGACCCTGTCGTTTAATCAATTCTTTACTGTTCCATAATAAATGCAGCAATGTCGAAATATTTGACAATGAGAGGGTTTTGTTAGGGGGACACGTAGTATCAGTAACCTTGATCTAATTATCATCGAATTCCAGTCAGTTGGTTACCACGTTTGCACTTAGTTCTTCATAATGGTAGTAAATATGTACACTACGCTGTTTAGGTTACTAACCGTTTTCGAATGCTAAGATCGCAATCACTCTTGTAAACAACAGATGTTTATCGATACGCTAATGTCCAGCTACACGAAAATCGCACAGTATTACCACTGATCTAAACGAGAACCAAGTTTTTCACATAGAATTATTCCTTGATGCGTTAATGTATTTAACTTTGAACAGTGTGTCATGGCCGTTGTCACTCATTCTTTGGTGTCTGTGGTTCATCAGAGCTGATTGGGAAATATAGAGGTTAGGTGTACAACAATTTGTACTGCATACTGAAATCAACACTTTTCGATCAACAGTTCGGCAATGAACAATACAGTCATTATTTAAGGACAGAACGGTGAATGAATAACAACATTCGATCACATGTGATTCGCACAACTTGTAAACC
>LUCH01000206.1:203306-236373 GCA_013368495.1 Paragonimus heterotremus | reverse complement strand
ACGATAGAAGCAGGAGGCAAACCAAATTGACTCTCAAACTGTTCCCCCCACCGTTCTAACCTTCTGGACTTATTATGGACGGACGCGCCATCTGTTTCCCTGATAGCGTCACTACCATACGGTCGCCTGAGGCTAGTGGCACGGATAAGTTTAAAGAGTTTGCCAATGTTCCCTGAGCAAGCCTCAAGATCAGCCTTTAGGCTACGTTTTAGGTTCTTACGGATATCCTTCCTATACTTTTTATTTTAACTGCCAGAAGGAATGTTCCGTCCAGCTCCTAGTAACTCCAAGGATTTCTCCAAGATCCAATGGTTGTTCAACTCCCTACTCTAGTGCTGCATACTACATTATCTGCTTCACGAATGGCTTGTGAGATCTCAGTCCAGCAGCTATTAGGATTTTCAGAGTGATAACTATTAAGGCAAAATTATAAGCTAGTTTGGTACTTGCGCCTTACCGACGGTATGGCTAGCTTCTCAACGGCCAGTCGTTGCTGTCTGTGGGATCGTTGTCCAGCAAAAGTAAGAAGGAAACGATAACGTATGAAGCGCACATTGACTTAACCTGCATTAACATCCCACTTGACATCCAACGTACTCTGGGGTTGATGGTGTGTCATCACTTATTCATTTCATACCTGCAGTGCGCTAATAATTATCTTCACTGTCAAGGGCTTCATGGCAAATAGGAAGCTACTTGATCAGGTAAAATCCTCCGCCAAGTAATAATGACGTCAGATCCTGAACAAAGTTGATTACCGAGGATACGTCTCATAGGGAGAATAGGCAACTGTACGTGTGAAAGCCTCGACATGCGCTGTCTGACTTCTCGCAATGAGTTGACCCCCAAACGAATGTAAAGCCATTCAAGAGTCAATAGGCTGACTATTAAGATATTCTTGTGACCATCAAATTAGGATCAGTTCTTCTTGATCTGATTTAGTTATATGTACTTACAGAGAGGTCACTGAATGTAATCTATCATTTCAACTTTAACTTACTACTCAACTAGCAAACGGTTGTTCTCAGTTATTACCCACTGTCAACCTTTTCAATCATACTGGGCCTTATCAGCACAATGCATGATAAAGAACCGAACATCGGACAATAATTCATATAACACATTTGACCCGTTAGAATACAAACGATCCAAAGAAGGAATATCTACCTATAGCATGCATTGTTGATGAGCTCGACAGTGTACTATTGCTAAGACTGTGCACACTATCAACAGAAATAAAGTTTAAGGAAGATATTATCCTCAAAAGCGTATACGTCCAAAGTGCCTGATGCCATATACGTGCAAATAAGTGACACGTTTTCTTTGGAGGCTCGCTCTAGTAGATAGAAACGTTTTTTGAAAAAAATTGCTGAAAATGTATGCAGCAAAATAAAAGAACTATCGTCATGGTAAACACAGTGTACTTCAAGTGTACTTGTAGTTCCCGGTGAATATCAAAGGCCGTTCTAAATCAATGGATTAAATAGTACTGTAATGCTTCCGCTTGGACTGCTGTTCAAATGATAATGTGCAATTGTATATTATTTGCGAGTTTTGCTCATCAAGTGTAAGTAAACAACTTTCAAATCGCATATTTCTAGAAAGGATTAAGCAATGAGTTATATCCCACTGTAAGCAATTATGTGTTGCAGTACATCTAACATTCTAACTGGCCCCATGACACTGCTTACCAAGGCTGTTGGTAGGTTTTTGTTACACCTTAATATACCGTCTACATTTGACTTGAAATGGTTTAGTCAAAAAGCTAACCCTGAGAAGAATATGATCAGCCTAATGACGAATCACACTTTACGTCCGCTGAAGATTCAGAGCATTCATCGGATTGTTCTTACTGGTCCTCCTCAGACGGCAATTATATAGTATTTGATGACATTTTCCAAGGAAGCAAGAATCCCCATGAAATTTACAAACGTAGTACATTGACTACTTTCACAACATTGTGGCGATTTCCAGATTTTCGGACCGTTAAGGCCTGCTACACTCACCTTGTTCGAATTAACGAGTGTTTTGAATATAATCACCTATCTAGAACAGCCCGAACGGTCTACAGCGAAAATCGTTCCAAACATACTCTCACCCATTGGAAAGCCAGTTGCAAGTATATTGTAACAATTGTGGAAATGTAACACGATTTAAGACTAGCTCACGGTTCAAACTTCTCGCTTTGGGTCTCCTCGTTCGATATACCTGAAATTTTTCCGCGCACACACACGTGACCACATGCCCCGATATTCTAGAAGAATTGAGGGCTCATGTTTAACGTGAAACATTCAGTCATTAGTCAAGTACTTCTTTATATGGCTCGATGAAAACCAGCCATCAGCCAGAACAGAGGAAATTTCACACAGCGAATTCATCACCGCCCATTATTGGTTATTATTAGTTTATTTAGTCAAGTGTAACTCTACTTGAGAAGAAGCTGAGCACATTTATCCCATTACGTGACCCACTGAAAGCCAACCCACTTGATTGGCCTCTAATACGCATGATAACTTAGCGTACTCATGTAATCGCTAACTTCGGAAACTGGAAGTGCACGCCGAACTGGAAGTATTTTGGGATTCTCTTTTAGTTCTTGAGAAAAGGGGCTCGGAATCACTTCAGTAGGTGAAATGAGATCGTCCTACTCCCACACGTTCTTAAGGCTTGTCCAATAAGACAATGCCAACTTGTTTATACTGCTGGAACACGGCTATTAACATGATCACATTAAGCCATTCACCTGTCGTTTTTCGTACAGTTCTCAGTCAGTCTGAGTTTCCGAAGGGGCCTTATTGAAGAGCAGATCTTTGTTCTGGAGTGACTTCATACCGTGTCCTTACGTACTCAACTCAACAGACTAAACATTGGCGAGTCATGTGGAAAAAGTGATTAGCGTTGATTTTAACGGAACCCAAATTTCATATCCACTTGGCAACACACGGCTTATTAACTAGAGTTCAGTCGGGCTGATCCTGGTCAACAGTGTTCCGTTTCGGAAGTGAAATACACCACTGGATAAAAAATAGACACCTTCAGCTGGCACCGGTTAGCTTGTT
Organism: Paragonimus heterotremus; assembly: GCA_013368495.1. Lineage (NCBI taxonomy): Eukaryota > Metazoa > Platyhelminthes > Trematoda > Plagiorchiida > Troglotrematidae > Paragonimus > Paragonimus heterotremus. Next base: position 233,314 of record LUCH01000206.1, on the reverse strand, counting down.
CGGACTTGTACGAAACACATGGTTTTCGTTCGAAATCTGTTGAACTTTTGTACACTCACCAACTGAATATTTACTCATCCAGAGTAAATGAAACAATGTAACACAGTTCTTACTGATCACATCTAGGTGCCAATCGATTGGGTGAACTTTACTGAACACGGTTCAAACCTCCAGACACATTTCATTCAAATGACCAGAAGTCGCTGGAGCACGACGAAGTTCAAGGTTGGCCGATCGATTGAAAAATAAGTGGGCCGATTAGCCACGACTTCGCCACATGAAATTAACTACAACAGTGCACGTGTGAAAACTCAGGAGTGAACAATTGAGTAAACTCAAGAACCCTCACACAGTGCAAAAGGTGCTGTATGCGGCTGGACTTTCATGACATTATCGTCAATTGTTACAGTAAGAATATTTACTATTTATATTCTTCCCTACGGAAGACGTAGTAATAAGACAAACACTGATAGCAAAAGTTGTCATGGGAGCATAAGTAAACATGTAAAGAATAAATGACAAAATCATACGCAACGATTTGTTTAGCCCTAATCCTAATTCCTTGCGTGATCAGTAAATCGTGTCAGTAAAGTTGAGAGAAGACATGCACAGCGAGCTAGTAATAAAATCGACCAACCGAAAACTGCGCGGTATTCAACTTAAGTTACATTGGCGATCGATCCCGATAAACGAGCGAACACATGCACAAGTGCAGCAAATCAGGACCGACAGCTGTGTCCTTTCATTGATTATCCCACAAGTGAGCACCCGATACCAAACTCTGAAATCCAAACTGTTCAACGGAAATTCCAGCTGGAAAACTTTAAATTACACATCCAAGACGGGCGTGTTTGACCAGTCGAGTTAGCAAACGGGTGCAACACACCGCCGTCTACACAACCGTGTTCGCTGCTGCCGGAGTGTACGCGTATTTCACATCAAATCGTCCAGCTCCATCAACCCAAGGTTTGGGTGACCATAGCCCACAGGGGATAGCAGCTAGCTATTGACGAACATTTCAGGTAGTGAGAGACGGTGGATGAATTGGAAGCAATTTGCATCCAATGCTACAAACGGGCGAAGTAAAAATACGATATTTCTCTGACGGAATGTGCCATCGTGATAGTTTTTCTGATAATTGAGAATGCGTAATAGTAACTGGAAATGTACTTAGCTCAAACCCAAATTTAGGTTCTACGCAGTAGTAATAACGCAGCACTTTAGCCAACTAAATCGTAATGTGGTCAGTATTTGTACAATGTAATTATTTATGCGGTGAAACGACAATAGCATATAATGTTCAGTTATGAGTTACAATCATCACAGTTTTCCATCAAACGGTCTATACTACAAAGCTGCATTCATGAACGAAACAGGTTTGTGGATTGGTGGAAGACTGAGTGGAAACTTATGATTTCCTCATAGTAATTAAGAGACGTCATGTACTTTAGTTTTGTTTCACTACGTGCGGAATTTGAGTGGACACTGTTTAGCCATTGTTAAATCGCTACGGGTGATTTAGGTTAATTCATTCAGTAACGTGTATTCGACAACTCCATTAACGCCTATTCAGATGGTCGGGTTAACGTGACTATCTTGCGAGCCCCAAAAACGTCAGAAAAGGCAATCGAGAAGATTTGAATTTATACGGTACTCTTTGGTAAAATTACAATACAGGCACGATCTAACCTTGAATTTGAATTAGCCGGATACACAAATTTTCCGACAGAAAATGCGTTCAAAATGGAGTAACTAAGCACAAGTTCACAATAGCCACCAGTCGAGGGGAAATGATCTCATTAAAACAACCGGGTACAGATAAGGATGAGAACGTACCAAACAGTACCAAGAAGGAAGTTTTAACAGCAACGATAGTTACAAAAAGGAAGAAAATGAACATTTTATTCGCAGTTCTTGTACAAAATTCATTACGATTGTTTACTGCACACAGCAAGGAAAAATATAGGCAAATTAAGGATAGGCTTTCTATAAACAAACCAAACATGCTTCAGCGGATTCACCGCTCTACATCATACTAAACAAGAGACGAAAAACGTACCGTACACAGCTATCGGTCCTGTTTTGCTACACTTTTGCATATGTTCGCCGGCTTATCAGGATCGATCGCCTAGGTAAAGTGCATTGAATATCGCGCATTTTTCTATTAAGCGATTTGCAATGAAGTTGCGGTTGACGTTGGGTGACATTTAGGAGAAAGCCCAACGGATGCATTGGTCGAAGTACAACGGCAAGTGACAGGGACTAATTAAATTGACTGCACAAGTGATAAATCTTCACTTTACACAGTTGCTGACGACTTTCTGAGACATGTGTTAGGTCGACGGATTGCGAACTCATTGTCTTCTACGTTTGATGAGGTGCTTAAATCACCAGTAATCTTTTCAGTTTGGAAGATCGGGTCGGTTAAATGAGTTAGATGTTACTTGGTTACAGACCTATTGTTACAGTGTCAAGTAGACCGGCTCCTTGGCCGCTAGTTTCCATTACAGGCCTTCGCAAACCCCTGAGATAGTCTGAACGATCAACAACTTCTCTACTGATTGAGAAGTGATTTGTTACCGAGACCCCATCGTAGTAAAGTGATGAGACATCGTTCACAAATGTTCCGTTCCTAATTGACGGGGACCACTACTTTAGAAACTTTTGAAGTGAGTTCCCAGTGCTAGGATCATTTCCTCCATCTTCTGAAGAGGAGCGATTTCTATTCTCGGTATATCGTTGGTAGTTGTAGCCTTTCGGTTAGTTGGTTCAGTGTCTGTTAAATGATTTAAGCTAGGACAATGGGGCGAACGCCAGCCATCCAGAGTGTATTGGTCTACTAATCCCTCGGGAAGCAAACAGCGTTTACTCGGTGCCTTTTCCTCGACACATATCAGAAAGGTTACAACAGTGAACTCTCAGTTCTTGAAATGATCATCCGGATATAAAACAGATGGTTGTCTGGGCAAACGCTTGAACTCCCGAAGATCATCCACAGTCGTTGTTTGTGTGCTTGATTTTACTACATAAAGAGAGCTAATCCGATTTTTGTTTGCATCCTGCCCGCGATGCCAAATTCAATAGGTTCGCGACCGGTCCTCGGGGAGGACGCCCAACGGCTATCGTGGAAAAAGTACAACGTAAAGCGACTGAGACATTGTGAATATTCGCACGAAGTACACAGCGCACTCAATCCACGGACTTCTAGAACAATGACACGAACAGTAACCGGCATATGTATTACGGCACAAAACGGAAAAAACATGTATGCGCTAAAACGTCAAGACAAACAAAGCGTAGGTTCTCAACCACCAGGAAGTCTTTCCTTGAGCGTTTGTCTTTTGTTGGGAGTACCGGCAACTGTAGAATTAAAAAGCGGAGAGAAAATGCATATAATTGATTGGAAAGCGTTTATTGAAAACGTTTCATTAAGTAATTTAATGCTAGCCCTCTCTTTCCGTCACCTCTCAGCCCGACTGGACACTATACCCGGTTTGGCCCACTTGTGTAAAACAAAATTTTCTAGACGAAACGAAGAGATTGCCAATCGAACTGTGTACCAGATGCTCGACACCCATAGCACAATCCGTGGCGGACGAATTGGTAGTCACTAGTCTTTATTACGCGAAGCCGTCTGCCGCCGATTGATCGATGGCGTCTTTATTTAATCGTGGGTGCGTCGTGAGCATTCAACCAGATGATAAAATACGTCTCGCGGTCGGTGATGGAAAAATACATTGATACCGAGACTCGGTGTATTGTAATCGTTCTTTATAGCCCAGTAAAGCTCGTATCAGTTAACTAGACAATCATTGTGGTATGAACCGCTTGGCTCTGGTTTTAGGCGTTGATTCTGCTCCTCTGATATAAGTGCTGTCGCGTTTGAGCGCACAGTGATTGATGGAAGTTCTGATGGAGAGCAAAAGCGTATGATTTTTGATAGAGAGTAGTAGCAGTCTTGGAGGGCGTTCAGTGGATCAGTAGATCAAGGAGGCAGTGACGAAGGTAGGGAACATGTGATTTGTGAATTGTGCATCTTAGTGCATAAAATCTCAGATGCCTCGGAGATGGGTTGAAATGGGAAACAAGTCACAGTATCCGAGCTAAGGTAATAAATCTTGATGAAAACAATTCTTGAAAAATGAGACAGAGTTAGCGGAAACAACATGGTCAGGAAAAACAATGTAAAGTTTGTAGACAAAAAAAAGCGATATATGCATTCAAGTTTGCTATGTTGGATCCTCATTTTAAGGTGATGACCCCTCAGCGTAGTGCTATTTTCCTTACTAAACAATGATCAGCATAGTTGGTCAGGAGACTTTGTTATCAAGAAGGTTAACAAGTCGACCGTAACCCGACGATACTCTGAACGGGTTATGCGCCTTAATGTCAGTCCTTCTTCATAAGGTTTCGTTTTGAACCTCCGGGCTATCTTTGTGACAAAACTTTGTACAGTCTCTGACAGCAACTTCTTCTTTTGAAGATAAGATGACCAGATCACATTCCCACTCTCAAGGTATGAAACCGTTGTAGAGAAGCTGAAGATAGTATTCATCGAACTAGCCGAGTTTACTTTTGAACAACGCCAATGTAGCACTAACCACTGTGAATTCATTTCAACGTTTGGAGAGCCAATGAAAGCACGTAAAAGGTTCTTCTGGGAGAGAACTGTCTGGAGCAGGTAGGTTTCGGGGCAATACCTCGTATCCAAGGAGTTATGAATGTGCATAACTTCACATCTGTCTGCACTAAAGTTAAGCCGTTTCATTTTGGACCAATTGAATAGCATGTTAAAAGCATTCTACCCATTAAGAGAATCGTTAAGACTGTGCATGGCACGTCAACTTTTGACAGTAGCATACACTAATAACGGAGAGCTAAGTAAAAGGGGAAGATACGTAATACATATCAGACAGAGAAACCGGTCAAGAGGAGAACCTTGGGGAACTCTGCAGGTAGAGAATGCATCGTTTACGCGCACCGTATGCAAGCGACTGACAAGATATGACTTCAGCCCTGAAGGAGATTGCTTTGTGCTGCATAATGGAAAAGCCTACCGATCGAAACAACATGGTCCACGTGGCCAGATGTTCTGGCAAAATCTAGATAAACGTTATCAGCACTACTGCCATAACTAGCTCCCTCAACACACTGACCAGTGAATATCAGCAGAGTCGTGATACACGAAAGACCTTTGGAGAAGTCTTGCTGTACTTTGAAAAAAAATTTCGAGAGGGCAAGTATTTATATAGCGGGTTGCATACGAGATGTTCGATAACGATGTAAATGACTGATAATCCCTGGAAGGCTTGAGTCTATCACCTCTGAAAAACGGATGTGATGCTCGCAAGCTTCCACCTGCTGGACACTGTTCCCTGTGTGGCAGATTGCGTAACCAGTAGACTGCGTGGGTCAATAAGCTGTTCAGTCACTTCAACGAAGGCCCTATGAGGTATCCCATGAGAATCAGAAGCACCGTCCTAGAAAAATCTCAGTTTATCAAGCACCACCACTAAGGAAATATCTACCACGTTAGTGTCGTCAGTTCCACGCTTAAAGCGAATTCGCGAAACTGAAGGAGACTATGCAAAACTGTTGCTGCAGAAATCACTGAGAACATTAGCGAGTTCGGTACACAGAGTTAGTGGTATCTGCTGGGCCTAAGAACTGAGACACGACGACGTTCGTCTTTAGAGAGGACGACATAAATCAGAAAAGCCTATTCGAATCCCTGATAGAGTACTCGGTAAGACATTGACAGTGGTAAAGAAGGTCCTCGCGAATTAGCGCGAGACACCGGCTTCTTCTGGCAGTGTATACGTTTTGATCATCTACATACCCAGATAGCCGATTGCACGTCAAATCCCCTCGAGGGTGTACTAGTTTTGGTGCAACGTGCGCGCTTTTCCAGATGACTTTATTCACCCCAGAAAATTGATCGAAAACGCTACTTTTGAAACGAAGATTAATATATGCCGCTTTTTGGACGTTCAAGCAACTAGCCTAATTGAAATAAAAATATTGTTGCATTTCTATCGCAGAGGTTCTCGGGGATTGTTATCACATAGTGGTTCAGGCAGCAACGCTTGCTCATTCCACAATTTTTATCCGGATGCCCTTTAACCTAACGCATGGTTCAATAAGTTTCTACATTGGCTTATACAACATGTGTATAGGTCTATGTAGTCTGCACCAAACGAACTGGTGAGTATGTGTACGATTCTTTCTGGCAGAAGTGAACGGTGTTTCGGTTCGATAAATTGTGCAAAAGAAAGCCGCCATTTATCAAGTTGTATTGGGCTGTGAATATATATGAAAACCTGGGGTTGCAAACCAGTCAGCAACACATGATTCGACAGGTAGTTGGCGCTAATGAACATGACGGTGGTGCAACTGAATGCCACATACAGACGACAGAGTTTCAGCTGAACAGACGTGACGCAGACTCTAGGTGCCTGATGTATGAAAGTCGAAGTTACCAGTTTGTAATTTAGTCCCCGAAATCAATCATATCAAGTTAACCTATCGCTGTAATAAGTGTGCCTGTCACCAAGCTATAAACACTAAAGTTGTTCCTATCTGCTGTAAGTCCTTTAGAAACTTAACAACAGAACACCTAGAAAATTTCTATTCTTAGTGGCTCGACTTTTGAAGTTCACTCACGAGGAAATTCGATTCAAATCTATCCCTGTTAAGTGTTTACCCGTGTATATTCCACCTCTTACACTTCTGACCGTTAGTCAGACCTTGACCCAGGTGTCGTTATTTTACCGCGTCAGTTTGATGGTTTGGCGTCTAACCAGTTGCTAATTGTTGTACTTTTCTTGAGTGGTACGTGCATTATCTTTTTTGGAGCTCGGCTCATTCTCATTGTTTTTGAATCTGTTGACTGCTCGCAAAGACTCCGTTGGACATGAATGTCACAGAATCTGATTATGACTCATATTCAGCATGTTCGGCATCTGATAGTACTTATCCCGGAAACGTTCTGTCGGTGCAGACTGTGGAGGTTGTCTACCTGTTCACTTTGTTAATTTCTTCAGTAGTACTGCTAGGTTGTGATCCAATGTTGCTTTAATTTTTCGGGATCGCTGGTTTATGGCTACGCGTTGCTCAACGTCTTTTTGGAAGATCGTACACCTAGAGTAACCGGAGTGATTATATATTATCCGCACTATACATGAGCATTCACTTTACTCTTAATCGGGGTCAAACAGTTAGCGAGGTATTATTCTGCTTGCAAACCCTTTGTGATTAGGTGAAATTACGTTCAAGTTATGTATGTAAGTAGTACCGTCTGGAAACGAACAGATTAGCCTCAAAAATCTAACGCATCTTTTGTGTTACAACGATTCGGACGGTTTATGAGCTTTCCCTGTTCAACCAACATAAAACCAGCTTTCTTACGGCGACATGGGTTTTATTACATAAGGAAAGTGAACACAAATTAAATTATGTCTTCCGCTCCGACTGTTCACCCAAGGGGTGTGATCTCAACATTGTTATTCAATTTCTGTAGATTCACGATAACCACGGTAATCACGAATGATAACGCATCTTTTAAACTGTGAAATAATTACTTTTTTAGACGACCACAAGTCACATGTTCTGCAGAATGTTTGCTTGCAACCACAACAGATAAAGTTGGTATCGTTCTGGCATTCATAGGCTGGACTTCGTTTTTGTATTGTTCCAGCTAGGTGTGTGTTGAGACATGTGATAAGAGTGAAACGTATTTTCCTTTCTAGTATTCACACAATTCTGTCACCGGACTGGGTAACAACCCCTTCAGGCTAAATTAAAAATCTCACACTTCTTTAAAACAAACACCTACAGTGAATAACATTCTGCAACCAACTTTCAGCGAACAAGTAAATGCACAACGGCAGCTGTACATCGGTACCACGTTGTCAACTCTGTTCACCTCGCAGTTGTTTTCATTGTAGAATGAAACAGGTTGAATTTTTTTCCTACTGAGGACTAAATGTGCACATGTGATGCAAAGTCGAAAGTAGAGCTAAAAATTTCGTTTTTCCGATCAATATTTTGCAATAAGTTGACCACCAAATTTGGTCCAACAGTAATAGCCTTAATGCAGTTCAAAACATTTTGCTTATGCTTCTGAAGGAGTTCCTTCCTAGTACAGACCTCGGATCCCCACCAGTGTTGTGCGCCGTTTGCTGAAAGTGTATGTTAAAGTCTAACGGGTGAAAATGTATCAACTGAAAATCGTAAGTTTCATCGAGCAATCATTCCGTCACGCACAAAGCTAGGTCTAACGTCAAAGACTGCTTATTTCATTTCTCATTTCGGTACATCCAAGTGTAGCAATATGAAGTACATCTATATTTTTTTTATTCATCAGCATCCGGAATCGTAAACCATACTTGTATCGCTTGTTTAGCATACCCGTAAGTGGTCGTTCATTGCTAGAGGTCCGTGGGGAAAAGTGGGGATCGCAAACTGTCCCACATTTCGCAGTGGACCACTCTCATTCTGTATGAACAGATTAACATGCCTCTGTCTGCTGTGACGGACCGTAACCTCAAAGCGGAACTGCCACCTGGCCACTCAAGACCGGTTTTGAGGCACGGCTTTTGGGAATAACAGAATTTGTGATTTTTCTCCTCAAAACAGTTTGAGGAAATGGACCCTTCCATGCGGCTCTTGGACAAGCTGTAAACTCGTGAGCAGGTCCAACTGCAGCAAACAGTTGATAAATCTCGTGCATTCAGATTTGTTCATATAGTTCGGAGCTTGAGATCACCGCTACAAAGAGAAACCTCACCCTATTCACTGTGGTTAGAATGAGTGTATGTCGTGTTTAGACCAGGAGCAACAGTAGGTATGTTCAACACATTCATTGCATAAACCTATCTCATTTCCAAACTTCGTCATACCCTACGTTCGACAGAAGCAGTAAGTGGACAAAATATAACTATCAGATTGGAGTAATGTTTGTTCATTTCATTCATCGCTTAAAAAAATCAGATTTTCGTAACAGTAGCCAAGTTGGTTTGTTTAACTGAATGTCCATGTTATCGTACTGTTGTGCATTGATTGGACCGAAGAACGAATCAATGCAGTCGTCGTGGTTGTATGGAGATTTCCAGTTGACCTCTTGCTCCTAAGCAACCACGTTGAGGTCTGAAAATCAACACATCTAGGTTGGGCAGGTCATAGTTTCACTGTTTTTTTGTTGTTGCTGCTGGTGGTGGCCTCCTCCAATGAATTTTGCCTTGTCAAGTTGCTCGTTCGTCACTGTTGCAATCTGAGATACAAATGACTTTCTGTTTAACCTTCAGCTGCTTCTAGCATCAGACCGATTTACGCAATTTATGTCACATTTGGAAACTGTAGAATTTGTCATTAAGACAGGTCAAGGGGTGATCCCTTGACGACTCAGAAATTGGAAAATAGTCAGAAGTAAACTGCTGGTCGTTAAGTGTTAACCATTCGTATTACAGATCTTGTTGAAAATGATTTGTTTCCATGAGATAAATCATATGGTTTAACAAACGATATCCGCCTCCCACTACACCTTGTCGTGTGCAGTGTAGCAGTAAGCCATGATAAATTACTTTTGCTTCAACAATATTTATGAGATTCAGTCCATAACATAACAAGGAATTTAATTCTCTTCAGAATATACCGATGAAATCACCAACGTTTGCCAACTTTTCATACGTTCCTTATTTCTTCCGACCAAATCACAAACTTTGTTCAGTTGAACACACCAGGTGCCCATATGTGCATATCTGACCAGCTCAGTAACCTTAGCGAAAGTCCATTCCGTTGTTCGTCCACTTTTTAATCTCGACTTGTGTCAATAAGATAATCAGCGCAGCTTCAACTAATCTAATTATTACGTCATCCACAAGCCAGTTGCATGCAGTCCCCCTTTGAATTATATCAGTGTGAGGTCATTGTCGTAGTGGCAAACATGTTTGTCCCGAAAGCACGTTCTTCTGCGTTATTAGGGACAAACGCATACCGTGGAAGAGACAAGATCGCGGAATTCAAATGCTGTGTTTCATTGTGTGATTCATTACTCTGTTTCAAAGTTTAATCTCTAAGCCTCAGGATGCCACGTAACATTAAGTGTCACACAATTACGCCAAATATTTTCGAACTGCTTAAACTGCAGGGTGAATAATGTGCTTCGACGTGTGGTTGTATGATTGGCTGCTGGCTTCATCGCCTCTGCAGTTTCTTAAAATCCGTTCATCGGAGTAATGCCTACATGCGCCAATCCCACCAGCATTATTCAGCCAGTCAGACAGGCTGATACTTCAGTGAAACAGTCAACATTTTCGAAGGGTGCTACTGCTTCTCATTACAATCAACCAACAACTGTTGCTGATCAGGCGGTATATGTCGACGGCCACAAAGATGGTTAACATTTTGATGCATTTTTTGCGCACAGTCATTTTGCTAGTAAATATCTGACCTGAATACCAGCTTATTACGACAAAGGCAGTATCAGGTGAACTACGAGGCCACGTAGGGTGCTCGGAAATGTCACATTTGGTCACGGTTGCCTACCCAAACAACTGTGTCATATGGAATCCACCGGGTGATCCTGGAGATTGACAGCATTTACTGACGAGTAGTGGGGGATTTTGATTTTCCTTATAAATTGGACATCACCCACAACTAATCGCAGCTGTCGAACACTCATCGACTTTCCAGTTGTCTCATGCTAACATTCTGAAGAGGTTTGATCAATTAAGCAACAAGCCTTCTAAGAAGTAGGGTAGGTAATCGTGAAGAATACTAGTTGAAAGCTCAGAGAAGACACCGCTGTGGTTAGTTTTCACTTTGCCTGACTGTCGACCGTTCGAATTGGTCAAACGATGGAGTGTATTTAATCGGTCACAAAGGAACCAATAAATGCATACACTCAGTTCGTCTGTTATTCGAAAATTGACCAGTACCACTGAATGCTTATGTTCATCACTAAACCATCGGTCACAGTCACCGTGAACTATATAACCATCCTACGGATGGAAACAAAAAAAGTATGGATAAATCTACAGTAATAGGTCAGACTAACTCAAACAACCACATATTCTCACGGCATAATGAAGTATGTTCGAAATTACTGAAGCGCCATTACCTTTTGCTTAGTACAGTACTGACTGGGTTAAACAAACCTCCCTGTAGGCCATACATTTTTTATGTCGATCTCGTGGCCTATTGCCTGGGGACATGGGTGTTCCTGGCATGACTTGTATTTATGGTGACACACGGCTTTAACCAAAACTACTTACCTCCGAAATCTCTCAAGTATCCTCACTTAAGCTTTCGAGGTACAAACAAAGGACGCATTGAAAGAGACGTGCATGTGTCTGCTTGCGGAATGCAGCAAATAATCAGCATCAGACTCTGAGGTTTGCAATCAGCGTGTGCGACACTCTCCAAACAGATGGTCAATTCTGGTGCATATTTCGAGTACATTGGAGACCCCGCTTTTCCTTTTGTTGTTCCTGAACTCCCTGTCTCAGTGAATTTACCATATCTAACAACTGTTATGGTGAATATAAATTTTATAGCAAAATAATTCATTTCCCACGCGCTTGGGAGACGAAATGTCAAAGCCGATCCGTTTTCACCTAGTTAGAGCACAATATTTAATTGAGTGATTCACAGACCTGTCTACTTGAAGCGCAATTAAACTACTACGGGCTCCAAAGATGTTTAGCCGTGATAGGAAAGGGTTGCCCAGTTCAAGTCCAGCGTCTATCGATTACATTATGGGTTCTAAAAGTAGGAATTAGTCAATCCTACAGTTTTAATTGAGTCGTTGCCATAGGTCGGGTAGGTATTAGTGCCATAGTTGATTAGTAGTTCCGATCAGTTATACGACTGTCTCAAGTCAGATTAGATCAAAACATTTTGTTATTTGTTACATCACTCAGCTGGGTAAATATGTTGCAACAAAATAAAACTTCCGGCTAGTTCACCTTAAAGTGTGGTACTAAATTTGAGGGTCACTCATACTAGAGCCCCTCAATGAGTTACCTCTGTGTCGTCGTTACCATGTCAGGTACAAGCAACTTTACATTGCATACTCTATCGTGTGGTGTCACTTGGTGTCAGTGGTCTGAGTTTTAATCCAGCAATGTTTACAGTGGATCGTACCCATGACCGTTAGATATAAACAAAAGTACTGATCCGGGCGTCCGTGCGACATGCAGCCCCATGGATTTCTTACATGATCCAGGTGCAAACTTACTTGTCATTCACGATTGTGTTTTCTACCACTGGGTTTAGGAAACCAAATAAGCATACTGTTCGCACGAACACTAATGCTTTTGAATAATCCTCTTCTCAAAGAGTATCAATTAGACCATCCAGTATACGTATCACTTTCATATTTCCTAACACGGCAGTGCGATTGGCCACAAAATGAGTACAATGATCTGGCTAAATTCGTGTTAACGGGATTCTTGACCCGAGTGTTTTAGTTGGTTTTTACCCAATTGTAATACGAGTACAACAGACCTTTGTACAGTGGGCGGGTGCGTTCATCTTCAGTACGTTCATCTACAGTGAGAACGAAGTATGTAGACAGTTTGGAATGTCCAGTTCTCTTTATGCAGTTCATCAAGACAGAAAGAAATGTAAATAACATGGATATACTTCATGCTCATTTTGGGAACCTTGCTGGTTACGAAGCCTCGGTGTAGGGTAACTGTATAAGTGTAGTCAACCAAAAAGACATACTTCCATTCTAAGGAAAAGTTTTGTTGAAATGAATTTCAATGTTGACAGTACCGCAAGCTTATTGGTCTGGTGAGTATCTGACATGGTATTATTTCTCAGTCATCAGCAAAGCCATGCATAAATGAGGCAAAAAAGTCCAAGCAAGCAACTTCTCACTCGTATTCACTGTGGTTCTCGTGAACTCTGTTCGTATGACTGACCCAAAGTTTAAAAGTGATGGGTATATCTACAGATATTGACATGCATATAAATTTGACATATGGCATCCTGTGTATCAGTTTATTCGTAACTGAAAACCAGTTCGTCAAAATTCACATCCAGACGACTATCACACGACAATCCACTCTTCACTGTATGTAGACTAACGACATCAGTTCGGAAGAGTGACCTCTTGCGTGCAGTATGATGAAACGTGCTTGATAAGTCGTTTCAGATTGCCTAACCCACTTTTGGCGACAAAGCGAGTATCGATGAAATAGGAAAAACAAAGCTCAAATCATCATCCGTTTGAAGTAAGCACCTTGTTGGGCCTTTGGACTATGTAGGCTATGGGGATTTTCTTTATACAGACCATCCACCGTCAAAATTGTCATCAGCTTGACAAGTCATTTGCGTGCCATGCTAAACGAGCGTGTCACATCCGAACCCCCTCGTGTCAAGGTCAAGGCGGACAATGAGATCTCACACTCATCAGCCTAGTATGACCCGGGCTTATGAAAAGAGAGCTAGAAAAGGAGTGGGATGACGCGAAAATGCTAAAACCTCCTGAAAATTTGGCAGAATTTCTCAGTTCTCGATGTACGGGGGAAAAGAAAATAACGCAGGAATATCGAAAATAGACTAGTGAACAGGCATGAATTTGTGGACTTGTGTCTAATGGCTTCGACTTCTTTGAATGGTATTTGGCATACTGAAATCGATAGCACCTCTAGTTGGGATCAGAGTATGATTCATGCTGCTATTTCTTATCTATCTGGGATCATAATCGACCCTAATAATTTTGCTCAAGTTTAGGATTATGCGGGGAAACAACTGAATATATCTTACCGATAATCGAGAAGTTGAATTCCTGTAGGTTGATGTGAATCACACTCAAACAACCCTCACGATTTCTAGGAATGACTGATTACAGCACCAAGATTTTGCTCATATGCAAAACAGATCTGTAGCTTATGTCTTTGTTAGACAATGAGTTTTGGTCGTAATACCACGATGTGAATAAGTGGCCTGCTAAGCATTAATTTAATGATCTCTAGGCAATTTGGGCAATACAACTATTTTGCAAGTTGCAGCCGCGGATGCATAGAAATTGTATCACTAATAAGTAGTTTGGCAGACTTATGTTCCACAGTGGTGTTGGTGGATTCCAGTGTGAACTGTTCGAGAAATCTTGCCGGGGCAGTCAGTGCTCTGGATCATTTGGTGCATTCCATATGAGACAGTGGGACAGGTGGGTAACCGAGTCCAAATATGAAATTTCCGAGCTCCTGGCGTGGCTTCGTAGCTCAGCTGGTAGAGCGCTTGCAGCTTTGAGGCATGGTGTTTCTGTCGCTGGTTCGACTCCAGCCGAAGCTCTGACTTTTCACAGTTGGGTATCATTTGAATTCATAAATCTGCAAGAATATTTATTGTTAGAACAGTATTTCAGAACACCGTAAGAGAATGTGTTCGTCCTTCCACTGCTTGCAATTTGTGCGTTTTATAGTGAATGTTGGTTTTGTCGTAACTACTTCCTGAGGATGGCAATTAGTGAACGCCAGAACAGTTTGCGTAAAGGTGTTTCCGTTCCACGTTTCGAACACCATCCTATGGTTTCGCTGGCCAGTTAGAATCAGGACATTTTTGCCTCCAGCCGGAAATGGTCAAACAGAGGCCACTTTCCCTGCCCCCTACCAAACAGCTAGTTATTCATGTGAATATTTTGCCTGACCAAGGCAAACACAGATTTGGCGGTGTGATACTCACTTTGCTGGAAACATGTCTGAATCATGTAAATGGTTAAAATGAGATGAATTGTCGCAAAAAATATCTATTCAATTTCGTCATATATCATCAGACATCATCATTGTCATATTTGCACTAGGATTGCACAATACAATGAAGCGGGGAGGATGATTGTGCACAACGCATTTTTGGTGTCCATCCTCAGTCCGATATTTCTTAACCGGTTTTCTTGTTGTTTGGATTCATCAGATAGACACAGTTCGGTTAGGAGATCAAGACAGCAACCCCTCGCACTGATAGCCGAAGCTCTTATCCGCTATACCACCACGATCATCGCCCGTAGTGGGGGAATTTATATGCAGTTGCGTTACACGAAGGGTCGCCAGTTTGATCTCCATTCGAACCTTCACTACCGGATGAATCAGAACAAGGATGACACCGGCCACGAGTTGTCGGTTTGAGGGTGTGTACCAAAGAAGTAATCTAAACACAATTTCCAACCACTACGACCAAAGTAAGTGCAGAACGACAATCCGAGTTTGTCTATGTTCAGTTACACTAAAAGGATGTAAAACAAGCAACAACTTAACCAACAGTTGAAGTTTAATTTTCTCCTATATCCTACATTCCAGTAATTTTTGTTTAACCTCATTACATTTAAGTAATGATACTTTTTGAACAGATGCAATGACCTTTTGAAACATGTCTAAGGCATCACACGTTAATCGTATCGACAGAATGGTACACCTTAACAGTAGTACTAATATGCGATATTTATTTCTCTTTCGTCCTCTTCTTCAGTTTTCAAGCGTTTCACCAATAATTCTTCAGGACAACCAAAGCAAGTGGAAGGTGCTGTTGAGTAGCTGAATATCTCAAGTTTATCAAGTTGCCCAGGGTTTGTATTCGGCTGAAACATTTTACATTGCGACATCTTTTTGCTAACCATCTTTAAACAGAAATACTGAATTCCGTAGTTGTTCTCAATAGAGTTTATTAACAGTGCACAACCTAACAGGGTCCAGTGTTAAACACTGGTTCATATAGTTTTAGAATAAGCGTCTCGACAACTACGCCTCATATTGGGCAGGACCGATTCATGACATCCACAAGCTTCTGGTCTTCTAGTACGCCTGTGCTTTCATCCCAAGTAAGCTATTTGGATAGCCAATGCTGGGTGTTGTAGACCAGGGAAAGCCTTATGACTACGGTACAAGTTGATGAGGGATGTACGGAAACCACTAACACTGCATAAAAGTCTACTGGAAATGGGTCAGATTACGTGGTCTTCGTGAAAAACTGCATAGCACATGCCATACTACTGATACCCCCTAACAATAGCATGCGTAACAGAATAAAGCCACCGATCTTATTGAATCAAGTTAACAGTTCTGACAGCTGATCGGCAAGGTGAAACTTTGGGATATGCTAGATATAGTAACAACTGTCACACCCTGTCATTAAGATGGATACTGGATTAACATTCCCGTACATATAGCTAAAATCTAGTAACCAGAGCCACACTGAAATCACCATCCACGTTTGAATTGGGTCAACCGAAAGTTTTCCTGAACAATATATGCGCCGTGTTAACGCCCTAATAACAGTTCACAAACCAGCAATTAAGTGTGTGTTTACCTTAAACAACTCTAGTCCACATGTCATCTGATATGTCTAATGGTGATTAGCACAAGTGTGTAACATACCGGTGCATCGGGTTGTCTTCCATTTTCAACCGATACCCATAGAAAAGTTTGATGACATAACTACAAGCAGTTAGGATACAAACCGAGTTTACCGCCAAGTATACATATTATGTAATGACTGAAATGTCGCATATGTGATGCAGTTGCAATTGTTACAGTTAGTGTTCACATACGTTCGCTGAACCTAATTTGCTGAACGAGACTTGTTTTACAATGGTGAATGTTTTCCACACAAAGACGAGAATGTGACTTATCCAAGTGAGACAGCAGTTACTCAATATCTTGAACTTACAAGGATTAGTACAGAAGTAACTTACTTGTTTGGCGATTGTGTGTCATTTTCTCGAAAAAGACCAGTTTGTGGAAAATATAGGCTCCGGATGGATTTGAACCAACTGCAGCAGCCACATATTTTTAGATGACAACTGATCTGCACAGTGAGCTACGGAACAATGATTGTAACACCTAAGTCTCACAGTTAGAAACAGGTGCCCACTAACCCAGCTGTGCTAAGTTGAACCCAGTGAATAATCCAAGAACTAGACTGCACCGTTGGGAATTCTCAAACATTCAGTGCTAGAATCCGCATAATCAACTGCTTAGTGCTGAAAGTTTATAGTTCGAATAAAACTGAAGTCCAGGTTTTTCTGAAGTTGGTCTCCTTTAGAATAACGAACTGTGACAATAATTATCAGTAGTACATCTTTCCTTCCGATGTTCTGGGCGTTCTGGATACTCACAACACAATGGGAGTACGATCATCAGAATGGACGCCCAAACGAATGTATTTCATGGAATATGCCTGTACGTGCATGTTTGTCTGCTGAGTTGGCGAATTATAGACTCAGATATGGCAACGCACTTGTTTACGTTACAGGACCAATGAATGTAAATGACAATTGTAAAACAAACGTCTTCGGAGTAGAATGATTACCATCCTACATAACGAAGTGTCATGTTGTGTCTGTGAGAGGAATTCATGTGTTTAGTCTGAACTGGTAGTATGGGTAGGTTGTGGATGACACCAGTTAACGCGCAGATAACTGCAACTTATTGGTCACGACCAGTCCACAGCGGCAGCTGGAGAGGAAACTTGTATTTGTAAACGAATAACACACAAACAAACAGAAATTTCGTTGTATTATATACCTCTTCAAAAGTCCACCTTGTGGGTGTGGTGATCGAATACCTAAGCTGGGTAGATCTCTTCTTTCTGTTTTCGGTCCTTGTCTGTCTTTACTAAACCGAATTTTACTCAGTATATCCTATCCGTCTGCACTCGTTTTGTCGAACTAAGTAATTAGTATTTGACTGTGGCATATAACGTCATTCGTAAACTGGTCTACTAGATTGACTGAATTCATCTTTGGTTCTTCTGGTTCTGCCCGAACCTATTTCTTTTTGTGAATAGTGCCATCCTCCCGAACAGTTGAGGTTTGCTCATCATAATCGGCTAGGCATTCGTGTAACGGACAGGCTCTTTACTGATGTCAGGTATACTGAATTTTGTTCAGCATGCTAATCGCGCTAGCTTTAAATTTGGAACCCAACTCCTCTTCTATACAAGGAGACACACTACTGACGAATTCTAATCAGTGAGTGAAATTCGAGTTTACGTGGTGCCTCTTTTCGCAATCTGCTTGAATGTGCAAGCTGTGACTAGGAGTTGATCGGTTTCAACTTGTAAATATAGATCAAATGGCGAGGTGGGGCAAACACTTTCTGCTTGAATTTGTCTCGGGTCAACCCACTCCATCTCCTTGAGGTAAGCCCAGTCCAAGTGAAAGTCTTGTCCCCCTTCTCGCAGCTAGCCAGCGTCACGCAAACTTCGCTTCAGGCAGGCCCCTTAGGTTATTGTGAGTTTGCGCAATTCCTCATGACTGATCACAGTTTTGGTTGATGGTGAGACGCACATGAAACCCTTGTCGTCTTGGCAGTTCATGATTATTCCACTTCAGTGTCGTAAACGGTTCCATCCCATTTTGCCGGAAATAAGGTCATAAAAGCTATTGGCCACCCGCTATGACCTGAGGCACACTCATGGAAGTGGTGTTTTGCGTAATAGGCATTGTCATATCCGACATGACTGTCCACCCGGATCGTGTTGGAGGCGGAACGACACCTCAATAATTTTGAAGTTGTGTGTGCTTCTGTCCACTTGTGCGTTGACGTGTTCATTCAAAGCTGTCGGAATTGTACAAGCCTGCGGCGTTCAAGATGGATTGAGTGAGTCCCATCAACCTAAGCGTGATGCGACATTTCTCTAAATGTCCAAGAATGGCAGTCGCGGGTGTGGGTCTCTTGACTATTTCGTTGTACGATTTTGCTAAACCGGGTATTAGAACGGAAACACCAACTAGTTCTTGCCCGTTATTTTCGGTATATGGTGGCAAGTTGCTCCAATCAACATATGCTTAAAATGTTAGCGCAAATGTTTGTGGGCGTAAGAGATTTAACACTAGCCTTAGTAGAGCTCTGATATCCCAGTGTGGTTGTGCTGAAGGCCGATATTTGCAACTGAGTCAATACCCCTAGATTGGCGTGACTGCAACAGTCACAACGAAGGGCGAGTTAGAAAGCATCCAAACCATATTCAGACGTCCTTGTTCTGCAAAGGCCTTCTTTCTGTGCTATTGGAGACGTTTTGTTCCCAAAAACCCAAATGGTTTGGTGCTACGACTAACGATCGTTATCCGGTCAATTAATTTCAACTTGCTGGAACTTTCTGAGGGTCCATGCTTTTCTGAAGCAAAAAATTAAATCCTTACCTTTATGTTTCAGCTTAGAATGGGTTGTTTTTAATTCTTCTTAATTAAGAGATCAGCCCCATTAAAGTGGATATGCCAGGTTGGTTAGACTTATCCCAGTTGCACGTTACCTATCACTTTGTGAAGTCAATAACACCGATGAGGTAAGTTTGTGAGATCATTCGAACGATTCGATATGCTGTACGTTGTGTGCGTTGTGATGTACAAATACAGTGAACGACGATTATGAGGATGAACAATAAAATTCATTAATTAACTGGCGGAATATTTGTAACGTGCATCGGGGTTAAACAAGTGGGGCCAGAATTAGCCTGGAGGTAAAAGCCGTGGCATGGTTACCGAGTTGACCACATTCGTAGAGTTAATCTGAATAGCAGATAAATAATTGTATATATATATATATGACTTATTCACTGGATACTCATATACACGTGTATATATAAGCATACTCATTGGAGAACGAGAACAATGAGGAGGTGGAAGAACGTCGTGTTAGCTGGTTATTCTGCAGAGAAAGTTAAAATTTGGGCACATTATTCAGCTTGTTGACAGCTTTTGACAGATGCTGACTATAACATATGACTTAAATTCTGTTCCGGTAACTGTACAAAATCCGCTCACTACCTTGCAGTTAAATTGAGTGGTTTCGAGTTGCGCTTTACAATGCAATTAGCGGAGACTGTTTAGACCTCTCACATGACTATACCATTAATTGAGATGTTTACAAGCTCATCTGGTTGCTAGCCTGTCAGTTCCCTGAAGGGATTTCAAGCAGTCTTTCTTTTGGTTACTGGTTTACCCCTTACCGGTTCTACAGCGTATTTCAATTTTAGACTGTATTATAAATGTATGACCTGTTGGGAGTTACTTTAATCCAAGTCACAGTTTGTAGATAATAACGAGGATGTGCATTCCGAAATTCCGAATTCTAGTTTCGCCACGTCATTCTGTTCAACAGATGCCTTAGATAACAAACCATTGGATAGCAACAGACATATTAGCAAACTGTGCACAGCAGCTGACTGTATCATCGGAGGTCTATCAAACACCCGGATTAACCTCGAACAAAATATTCAAGTTTGTTAGAATCAAAACCACTGCCGTTGGCGACTGAACATAAGGTCGGATAGTTTGTCGGCTTCAGGTAACTGGAGGATTAATGTTTTTTTAATAACTTCTTCCGCAGTTAAATGAGTCACTGTAAGTGCAAACGGATTGCTGTTAATCCCAGTGTACCCGGGAATGCAGTTAAACTGGCACACCGTGTGTGTCAGTTAGCATCATACTAAAGTTAGTTGTTTTCACGCTCACATTTTAACGGATACAAAAATCGAAACATCATGCTGCAATGAGATGTGAGCGTGAGAACAGGAAGGTAGATATGGTAACTGACAGGTCAATCAACTTCTTCTTTCTTAACTTCCGGTTTCCGAGGGAAAAGAGAGCACGCAAGTTATCTGGAAACCTCCGAAATGTAAAAAACATGTTGCCGTAAGGGAGCACATGCGACCGTCTACTTGGATAACTGGTCATTTGACTTATCACTCTTTCCTCATCACCCAAAGCTTATTAATACAAAAAGGTTTATCGCCCTTTCTTAAACGAAAACACTACCATCGACATTTTATGGGGTGTTCGAATTACAGGTTAAAAACGAGATCCATTGCACATCTCGACCTGTTAATTATCGTCATCTACATCAGGCTAAAACACAGCGTATTTTCCTGATACTAACCGTTCCTTAGTAAAAGTGGGGCTTTGTTTTAGTGGTTCACATCCAAAGTATATTCAATCACACGTAATTGCATTCTCATATTTATTTCACCCTAGTGAGTTTTCTCTTATTTAACACCGTGTGACAGGCGGTTAACAGCAGCTGGGTTCTGCATTCTAGTTTGTTTATGAAACTTAACCACCTGTTGATCGGTCCACTTATGCAGGTCTGTCTAAATGAATATCTACAGTTTCGTAAAGAACTCACTGTAAACCTGAATTTGTCAAATCTCAGCCTACGATAATCGTCACTTAACAGTGTGCCTTTTCAAAGCAATTGCTTCTCAAATGGAACGTGCTAACTATAGTATCCGATGAATATGTAGTTGTGTAGTTGGTAGATATTGATCTTCTAAGGTGCCCAAACAATTTTTCGGTTTAATTTCATTCGAATCCAAAAGCGCAATCACTGATTTCGGAGGGTGAGTTTTCAATTTACTCAAGTAATCCAATAACACGTTTACATTCCTCTGCTGAGTAATCCCCGCAAATAATCCCTTAAGTATGCCATTGAATAATTCGGTGACTATGTGGTGTAAAATGGATGAATATTCTGCTCTAAATTCTCTCAGCGAACGAACCGTTTATTTCTGCACATCTCCATCTGCCTCACCTTATGTCCAGTCTAATTCCCAATTGGCGGAGAATGGTAATGGAAACTCTTACTATGATGAGTTACCAAACCGCGCGCAAAAATCTCCAGTGGTTACAGAAGATATTCAGGAGTCGAGCTTTCTCAAAAAGATTAACTGTTTGACTGAAGACAGCCAGTTCACTCATCTCATTAGGTCACGTGGTGTTCTACAGATGAACTATAGATCGTTCTCACCTAAGACACCTAGATAGGTGGTAACTTCACGATGCATCTCGTCGTTTACTCTCCAGAGGCACCTTTCTCCATAGCACTTTTTCAATCGAGTAAAACGAATCGTCTGTTCACTTTACCTTACTCAATCTTCCAAAATATGAAGATTATGGTCCGATTCGCCTATCTTCGTCGATGACTAGTTTTCAAATTGGTTTCCGTTCGCAGTTTCTAGTTGATATGAATCATGTTTGACACCTCATCGCTAATATTTCGTTTTATAGCTTTTGGCTCCGAACTCATCTGACTTATTTATGTTACGTTGAGTTCATTAACTTCAACGAAAATAAAATTAATGCACATTAGTTGAATGTCCATTGATCAGCGCGCCCTCCATATGAACCTCCATCACAGACAGTCGTAACGACATCATACAACATGTGACGTGTTGATGACTCCTCGACAAGAAACTGGTGGGCAGACAAACCTAGTGTACATAAGTTATGACGACTTTGTGAACGTGTAACTGGTTGTTACATAAGCCGATGTGTGTGTATGTTAATACAACTTTAATTATGGTAGTTAGAATAGAAAAACTCCATTGTTACGGAGACGGGAGCCTAGTGGGCACTCTCTAATTTTGGGCAAACTTACCGATAAAGCGCTCACACATTCTCCACTAAGGCACCTATGTCAAGAGCAACACCTTAAAGTGGGTGCTCTTGATGCTCAAAACTAATCTGATTTGGTTCGACAGAACTGTCTGCTTGATTTCTCACGTTAGTGTTAACTAACAGCCGATCTGCGACCACCATCCAAACTCCTCCTGACCATAATATATGAACGCCTAGTAATTCAACAACCCTTCCAAATGTCTTCGTGAGCAGTGCTATTCTCATTCAAGTAGATTTGAAAAAATTTGTACTGGTGGTTGTG
This sequence comes from Paragonimus heterotremus, assembly GCA_013368495.1. Classification (NCBI taxonomy): domain Eukaryota; kingdom Metazoa; phylum Platyhelminthes; class Trematoda; order Plagiorchiida; family Troglotrematidae; genus Paragonimus; species Paragonimus heterotremus. Next base: position 210,653 of record LUCH01000206.1, on the reverse strand, counting down.
CCAGACAAGCAATTCGAGTTAACTGTGGTGTTCGTTCTTTCCCAGTCCTTTGTAAACAAGCAGGTGACAGAAGCGAAACAAAAAACGAGACAGAAACGAATATTCTGGTCAACAGGTAAATCGGGAACTGCCCTTACTCTGTCAAGGAACCTGCCTCGCTGAAGGCGTGTTTCTTGGAATTCCACAATCCATTCTTTTTGACCCAAATGAATCACCAGTGAAATATACTTGGTTAGTCGTATCACACATTTGTAGATATATCATTGTCTATTTTTTGCTTAATTAACAACAATTGACACTAAATAATTCACGCGCTAAGCACACTGAACGCAACGGATTTAAATTGACATACTACACGAACCAACACTTCCACATCAGCATTTGTCATCTACGTGAGAATGTACACGAAGCGGTAGTTTAGTGTGGCAAATACTAACATTTTTACATCACAAACTTCACTACCAATGTAAATATAGCCTGAATAGACGAATGGGCATTGCCGATTGTTAGACTGCGTCCTGTTCACATCGAACGTCTACCACAATTTTATTGTGATGCAATAACATACTGTGGTGCACGAGTTCAGATTCACAGTTCGCGACATAAAAATTGTACCATTCCTTCTGTTAGTTTGACCAAGATTAACTGTACTAATTGGCTCGAATCCAAAGGGACTCAGTACTTCGACATGTCTAGATTAGGAGTGAATAGCAATTTCGAACCTGACTTCCGCATCTTCTAGCGGTAATCGTGTGCTACCAAACCGTGATCTGTCGGTATCAGTTCGTCTGAATTCGACCCAGTCATCCAAAATGAATGTTGTTGTTGATTTGTCCACTCTGACCTTGAAAACAACAAGCATGTGAGAAGACGACATACCACAGACTAACCTGGGGTCCGAGTGAAACTTTGTCGTTGGGACAACCGACTGAAGTTTGGAAGTCGTGGTTTCCTCATTTCCATAAGTTGTGATCTGCACACACACACACACACACACACACACACACAGCTCACTTTCAAAACCACAACCAGGGTTTAGTCGCTGAGACTGCTGTAAACATACCAACTGAGATAACATGATAATTGAAACGTTTGACGGAATCACAATCTAAATCGCCCGGTTCATGGGGTCGGACTGTTTGAATCCGGCCTGTGAGTGATAAATACATCTGTGCACAATATGCGTAGCCAAAAATCTGTGGGATAAAAACTAGCGAAAATTAGCCTGATTGGAACGTTTACATTAATAATGAATGCAAAATATCGGCCTCATCTCATAGTACTGATAATTGGATAGAAAAGCCTGTCTTCCCTGTCCCAGTCTTAGTTCAAACTTGTTCAACGAACAGGAATCACACTAAATTTAAAAGTAGGTTTCGAGAGCTGCATCTGACGATAACGGTAGGCGCTTGTCATAACACAAACTTGGTTGTCCCAACCAAAGTTAATAACCAAATTCCGTGTCAATAGATAACAAATGGCCCTTCGCGCTGGCAACCATAGCAGGAGTTCATTAAAACAAAATGTGCTTGGCTAGTGTAATAACCTTGGATTTATATTACAGCCTGTGAGTTTTGGTTTTTGCTAATCGAACATCAACTACGCTTGACCTCAGTTTTCACATTCAAGTAGAGGGTTCGACTAGCTCAGTCCCAAAGAATACCCTCTTTGATGCTGACCACTTCTGTATCAGTTGTCGTCGTCACACACTCCAAAGTGTTCGTCATTCATTCACGTTCCATGTTACTGTACACCTTGAAACACCTGGATACAAACCAGCTGTGTGGGCTGTAATAAAGACAGTGGTCCAAGCCGCATTTTATCTTCACAGACCTTAACGATTTTACCGTACACGGTTCAATTAATGTAAACACAATTCATGTCATGAAGTTACCGGTATCTGTACGACTGGGTTATTTGTTTATATGTGCTCGTAATTTGGCCCTCGATCACCCGGTCTAAACTTGAAGAAGGCAGTAATGTTCCGAGTCTCGTTTATCACGTATTCGCAGCTGACCAGCTGTGATCTGACGGGTGGTTGGGGTGGTGGGTTCCGCAGATTCTTGTCTGATGTGATTATCAACGTCTTAATAAATACCAGCCAACTAACTCGTTTCACAAGCAATCTACACAAGGCAAGTCGAATGCGGGTGGCTTGACCCTAGAACCGGTGGGGTCGCTCCTTATGTGTCCGTCGAAAAGATTACATTTAATTATTCCGAAATCGAATGCTTCATTATCGTCTTACGAGTCCAATGTTGCTGACTGGCGCCCTAGTGTAATGTTCGTCTTATTTGACCAACTAACTTAGAAGAAGAAAACTCCGTCGTCTCTTATCTAGTAGGGTGTTAAATTACAAAGCAAGTGAACTTTACCTCAAATTGTTCGTCCCCGTGTTTACCTACCTAACGATATCAGTATATGCTTCCCCTGTCTCTCATAATTTTCTGTAGATTATGCGTCCTTTAGGTAAGTTAGAGGTTGCCAATATTTTCATGTTCTCCGATATGCAGACCAGGCGTCATGGTAGCAGTGTACTGTCAGACGTGGTACGCAGTAGTTGGTATTAGACTGGGACCGGTAAACCAGTCTGGATAGTGTCTGTTTAACCGATTATGGTTAAATGAGTGATGACGATCTAGTGATGTCACAAACGGTGATGACCGCTGACATACTCAGTTCAGTTTGGACCAGATGGAAGTAGTTTACTTAGGTGGAACGCGATTAATATGCAGATCGAATAAATTCCTCAATCTACCAACAATCTCTTGACGAATGTAATTACAATAAATTTGTACGACTGGTCATTATGGCTACAGTACAAACTGCTGCTGCACACGTGGACTGAAGGCAAAACTATTGGTTTCAACGGGCTTTGGAAGTGCACTTTGGAACTGCCAGACAACGCCCGGTTACGACCGGTTTTAACTCATCCAGGTTGGAAGGTGGACGAGCAAGCTTAGAGGTAAAAACACCAGCCGTAATCGTGTTGATAGCAATCACTTAAGAAAACAAGGGTAATCGGTCACTAGCATTGGCGCATATAAATTAGATCGTTTGATGAGTTCACCCAAGAACCAAGCTTGAAGTGTAAGGTTGTTTTTAGGGGCAGGGGATTTGCGTGTTGCACTTACATCATAAGATTTACGAGCCTTCGTGATCTATACCCCTCGAGAAAGTTGATCTATGTTCATTCTTTCGAATAATATGCTGAAACTTGACATGCTTTACTGGGAATGGCTCAACGGACACAGTAACGCAGGTGGTAGGTCACTGGATGCTACTAACACCAAAATGTGCCGAATAATGGACAGCAGTACTACAGATGATCTACTTCAAAGTATTCATTCACGCTCCGTCGCTACCGTCTGATCTGTCTAAACACGAAGTACTGCACTCAATATTAATTTGTATGTTTCCCTCAGACAAGATTTATGAATGGTCTTGTGAACAAGTCTGTTAAACATGAATCGATGACGAAGAAGACTGGCATGCCACTCGGTATATTAACCCAGATATTTTGATCGCTTCACGTAAAAAACTTTCTTTTGATCACTGACTCAAAGTTGAGATAGTATGTAAAATTCTTTCCGGACATCAGGAGTAAATTATTTGTTGAACGCTTTCCCGGTGCCATTCCGATCATCCCAAAATTGTGGTCACCAGAATAACTGTTAAGAGATATGATACGTTCATTGCCAATGTATACAATTTGTTATCTGTTGAAATACACGTGCCTCGTGCCAAGTCTGTAAGTCTAAAGTTTATTTCTCTTTTTTGTACTCTCATTTCAGCTAACTTTGTTATGTATCATCCCCCTGTGTTTCTTAACACTTTTGCAACAAACAGCTTTACAGTTCTCTCTACATTAACAGTATTCTATCCTGCCACTGTCCAACATAGAGGGGGCTGGACGTAGACGATGTCAGTTTAAGTTAGCTTATGAGGTTTTAATGATTCCAATGATTTCGACGGCAAGAATAGATACATCTGTGCACTGAAAGCAGAATAAACGTAATTGGAATTAGCTTGGCTGACGCTTGATTTGTCGACTGCTCCAACGGTTGGTGATAAGGTTAGTGACACTACGGGATCTATACGTATACATGAAGACTCATCTGGCCAGCACTATACATGGCTTTTCAAGCAATTCATCTACCATAATTAGGTTACTTTATATCAGAGCTAATCTTCCCAATGAAACGCACAACCAACACGGCTAAGTTAAATTCTAACAGTAGTGGAATATAATGGAACAGTGGTGGAATAGAACAAAGTACTGAGTGCAGTGAAACTTGACGGAAACACCAGTTGTTTTAAACAAATACTGATATAATTTACTTGCTTTTGGTAACCTTCGTCTTTCGGATTGTAACTCAGGAGAAGCAAAAAGTGGCATACGTCACTCTGTCGACAGTTGGGGACCTAGTGATCTTGCGCATTTCTGTCCCAGTTTACACAACGGCAACCGCTTCACTTATAAGACCGCCCGGTTGTGCGTCAGACAATGCACACACATACATACAGATAAGAAAAGATAGATAGTAAACATTTGAGGTCAACAATCCCGTCAGCGGAACTTCGTTGTATGTTGCCTGCGGTTGGATGTTCGGTTTCACCTTCTGTGTAAAATTTGTTAGTCATATAGTCATCCCCATGGGCCTGTTTTACCACTTTCACTGCACGGTCTCTTCAATTGTTTACGATAGCAGGATGATAACTGGACCATGAAAATGAGTGTGAAGTGGATTCCTGCTGTGACGCCTGATCGATTAAACACAATTTTGGGTTATGCGTGCGTACATGTGTCTGTGTAAGATTAGAGCTCGTCTTCACAGATCGTGATTCCTCAATCTTGGACAAAGGAATGCCAAAATCTTCTTCAAGCTATACATGAAGTGTTTCCACGTATCACCCATCTACAGCCCTGTAAACAAAACATTTCCCAAACTAGTTATGGTTACATGCTGTGCGTCGAACGTAGATGCGTGGAGTACTAAGTCAAGCTAAATACACTTTAGCTGGTTGTTGCTGTTTACTTGTAACATTCAGCGAAATGTTGGAACTGGTAGAGTATAACTCGAGGTTATATATTAAGGGTGAGTGAGTTGACTCCCTGTCGTAAATTGTACTGTACAATAACTAGGTCAGCTGATCATACTCAAGAGGTCCTTGGCATTTCTGGTCTGTCGCCATTTTGTTATGCGACAAATTGGTCATAAAACAATGTAAATATATAAATAAATGAATACTGAACAAGTTCAAAACATCTAAACCAAAAACGGATTCTGATGAAGTTAAGTATATTGTCTGCCGTGTATTGACATTTGGATGAATCAAACGGCGAGTAACACACCGCCGTCTTGTTAACTTTTCGAGTCATCAAAATGTGACTGAATGTTTGCCTTCATTCATCCGATGACTCATTTAATGGCTCCTTATTTCGGCTTAAAAGATCGCACCAAATTTGATGTTTCGTTGTGAAAATCAATAGCATAACGTTCTACCACTAACAGTGTACCTCAAGTTTCTGTTGTTAGATGTGATAATTCCTGTTATTCCTCCTTCAGATATCATAGCTGGTAAGTTTTCCGGTACTTATATACGACGAGGATGCAACAGTGCGATGGACGGTGGAATAATGGACCACTAACAGGGAGAAGACACAACACTTTTTTGACATTCTGCGTCGCATCAATTTTATTCCCTCAAATTTTAATTAACAGATAATGGTTGTTCTTCTTGTGGTAAGCAATTTCTAGTAGAATTGTCTGTAGTTACCATCATCCTCCGCTGGGACAGGAAGAACCGTTTTAGATCAGGTCTCCCTCATAAATGTGCCTTGCTGTCAAGTAAAGCAGACATGATCATTGGGATGGTAACCCGGTTTTTGAAACATTTCGGTTAGAGTGATGTTCAGTGCACTTGTACCCCTAGCACCTCGTGTTCTGATACATGTTGGCATTATGAAAAATATTCATTTGTTTGAACCACTAGATAAGGGGATTACAAAGAGTATAATGTCACTTCTTTCGTTTTCTTATTCAGAAAACAATGCCTAGACCGAATCAGTTCTACACACCATTTTAACCTATGAAATGCTTCACGAGATTCCGCGTCCTCTGGAGCGCATTCTTATACTTAGTCCAAATCATTGGCTCTAAGATTACTCTTTAAAGACGAAACCTCAGATGAACTGTTTGTCATGAACATAACAGTCTTTTGTGTTTTGACACACTCAGTCTAGAACAGGCATCAGTAGATGACTTCAGGCGATTTCTTGATACATACTTTCATGATGCCAGTCCCAGTCCCCAATAAGGATGCCCAGCTGGTTAATTTTGAAATGTACACCATAATGCGGTGCTCTTGTTTCATGCCTCACTATCATTTCTGAAATACAATTCACTTTCTATATTCTAATTTCATTTAGCATTGTTGTGATTCTTATTAACTTTTTCCTTACAAACTGTGATGCCGAGATATATCTGTACACTGGACATGCCTGAAATAACACCTGATTGTTTAGTCACAGTAGCTTATAAGTAAAGCTCAGAGGTCCCATCTCTGAAGGTGTCTAGTTGAATGTGAGATGGCAGTTTAGCATGGCTGTTTTTTGTGCAAAACCCATCCAGAAGAACTTGACGAGACATGCATGTGGCGTCTAATATATACCCATTTTCCGTCTCAGCCTACCTAAGTGTTGATGGTTGAATGTGTACTAGTCGGACGTTGTTTTTTTTCAACAGGGCGAAACGCTGGTCGTCACGAGGCTGCCTTGTAGTCCGTCTGAACTATCTACTAATCTTGGTGACACTTTTTCTGCCAAGTAGCGTGTGTGGGAGACAAACGGTGACTGTCTGTGCCTGACAGTCCCGAATGCGTCACACCTTCTCTCATGGTCGCGAGAACACTGGTAGAATGTTTTCTATCATCTGAAACACGTGTGAGTGTAGGGGGATGACAACTGACCAGGAGAATTCACGCTTCATGCAGCGATTTAAAATAATTTCGCCTCATGAGGACTTGAGGAGTTATGTTTGAAAAACTAAACAAAGGCACCCACAATTTTACTGGTCAGTGGTTTTGAGGCAAATGAATCTGTTATAATGTCAACTACAAATTCATTCACAAGGTAAGAGCAGCGTAATATGACAAGATTATTTGAGCTGATAATCCCGCAAGGTGTATTAATTATAGTTTGGGTAACGACTGGAAGCTGTGCACTCCTGTTACAGTTCAACAGCAGATTAGACAGTCATCTTCTAGTTGACCAGACTGCATGATCAGCTACATCACCTGGGTCTCTAGCTGCGCTACACTGCCGAAAGATGCAGATGGCCCGTA
>LUCH01000206.1:182421-200759 GCA_013368495.1 Paragonimus heterotremus | reverse complement strand
TTATCCGGCTTTAAAAACACTAAGTGTTGCATTCCTCTCAATTATCTCATGACTAGATAATGTTCCTGTTTCAGACAACACTGCTAACGAATAGGTACCGATAAAAATTGGTTAGAAGTATCTACCAATTTTGCAGGGAACCAACCAGTCTCATCAGAAGACGTGGGCGACCGATCTTACAGCTGTTCATACATATATTCGAACTGCACTTGCGTGTTCAACTTGTTGACTTCTTTGGGTGGTATTTTAAACTTCCCTCCAAGGGGGAGGACATAGAGATGCGTCTGTTTTAACTGAGTTGACGAAAGATTGCGTACATGCTTTAAGCCATCAGTAGGAAATACACTCCTATTGTCTGAGCCCGAAAGATGGCCCCGGAGAAAACGATGAATTCTGACCTTGGTGTTACGAACAGTTTCTCTGGAAAAGTTTCCAAACTTAATACGACACACCAACGACAATCAGTTAAGGGCTTCAGCAAAACGGTAGTGGGTTTCTGCAAGACCGTTTGCTTCATCCCGAGCAGCTTCTCAGTCAGTTAGTCAGATTGCAGCCGGACGACCGAATGTCTGTGTGTTATCTGAACCGTTATCTCGCGGTTGCTATCTGATGCCCCTTGTAACATTATCTGTTCTAACCCCCTGACTGTCATACAGAATCATCTCATTTGATTTGCTCTGCGTCTTGCCAGCCATGTATGGTAGACATTTCGTGCTACAAATTTAAAGTTTCTGTGAACAAATTCTGACTCGTCCTTCCAATAAACGGTGTTGTCACCTCTTTTCTCTTTCTTGGTTTTAATTCAGGTGATTGGGCGGGTAAAAGAAGGGACGTCCCAATAAATGCTTAATCATTTGCTAGCATAACGTCGTTTGACAATGTTTCAGAGTTACATTTACTGATAATAGATTGCTCATAGTTGACTGCGTTGTACAGAGATTCTCGTACAACCGGAGAGAGAGAGAGTTAGTAGCATTCATCGTTCTGAAATTGCACGTGAACCTTATCATGTTCGATGTTCTCAATTACAGTTATTGAGTAATTATACAATTTGTGAGAAGGTTTTGAGATGTGAAAGATTTTATCCAGTAAACTGAAACAACACGAAGGATTCCCCAGTGAAGCATGTCATATTAACGGTTATTTCGGTAGGCGGAATCTGCTTGTGAGATGAAAAAGATTTTGGTGAAATTGCCCCAAAAACGAACAGCATAAATAAGACATTTCCCAATTTTGTGCGAGAAAATAGAAGGATACAGGCGTGAGTTTTTCAGCTACGTGTGAATGAGATGACCTGTATTCATTTTTGTTGTTGCCATGTGAACTCAGTCAATAAGAGATTGTCTCATTTCAAACTACGGGGAGCTTTATGCACCAATGACGTGATTGTTCAAGCTTCCTCAGGTAACCATGTACGGTGTTCGAGGTAGCAAAACGGTCTGCGAGTAAAAGTTTTCGCAGGATAAGTGTAGAGGGCTAGAATGGACATGCAAGTGAGAGCTTGAGGGAGTGAATGTAGAATAGCGTCGGTTGGAAAAATTATTTTCTTGTATTCTGGGCGGAGAAAGAATACGATTGACAACTGTCCTTTCAAAAATCCTCTTCATTTCTTGTAACTAAATGCCTAGAATTTATTAGATTATTCAAGCATGTACGGAAAGCAAGACTATGGTTAGGAGTTTATTTGAATTATCACAGCTGAAATATGGCAAACTGGAGTCCTTGAAGATTGGTTGCAATAAGGAGTTGGTAGCCGAAATAATGTTAGGCAACACCTATCCAAAGATATCAAAGAAAGAACCTGCGTTGATTATAAGCCCTATGTTTTTATTCATTATCAACAGTTACATATTCACTATGTGTTTGTCTTCCGTGAACGCTCCCGTCTGCTCTTCAGCAGATCCTAAAGAAAGCTGATTGTTCCACGTGATAAGTTTGGAACATTTTTCGAAACTGAGTACCAAATGTTAAAGTTGCCATAACTCACAAGGTGGACAGTTTCCTTCATATGCAAAACGTTCTCACAAACTATTTCACTGGACGACTAACAATTATTTTCTCTTTGGATTAAAGAATTGCTATCTGTCAGTCTGAGAACATATTTCATGATCCCTACCACTTGTAAGTTCTAGGTGTATGTTTGAAGTTGCTGAATACAGTTCTGTTGTAGGTTAAACAATGATACAGAATGTTTTTATGGTGACAGCATTTATGTTCACCGTTAACAGTGGCTGGTGGTACCGTTGAGAATGTTGTAGAGTAAAAACATATGATCACTGTAGAATAATACTTGATAATAGACAGTTAGTAAGACCGAGCTTGAGCGCTGAGTGGTTGGTGTAAACTGATATATAGGGGAAGTTTCTATGACGAGGTTTCAATGTATACTGATAAGGAAGACTGCAAAACTGATGTGCGAACGAAAGAACCAATGTGGCCTGAACTGCGCGGATGAGGAGGTAGCAATTATGAGAGTTGTGAGACGTGGAATGACTATTGATCGGCTGCGCTTGACCAACCTGCAAAATGAAGGTAAGCTACCACCAGGATGTGTACACAATTATCGGGAAACTTGGGATGCAAGATTGACTTGTCTGTTTATGTATAGGCTAAAAAGGAGACAGAATTGCCCTTTGTACAACAATATCATAAAATGGTAACCTAGCAATTCAAGCTAGCATAATCTGTTCTCCAATATATTTGGGAAGAAAATGTTGAATAATGCAATCAGTATGCGTTTTTAGTCAAGTATCTTCAACAAGACTAACGAAAGTAAACTTACAAACCAGGATGCTCAACCTCATAATTTTCTTTGCTGTTCACAGAATGCAAAGTTATATGATCTACGATAACAGAAACGTCGAGTTGTTCAAGTCTAAAGGCACGTGCTCACTCCATCTGTCGCGAAGTCGAGGTCACTCCGAATAGAACACTTAAACCTACGACTGATTATTTGGTCAATATGAATGTAATTGTCTTTGATACTCAGGCACATACAAATTCAGTCATATGTAGATCTTAATTTCTTTTGAGCCACTATTTGGACGCAGTAACTCCCCAGTGAATTAGTAACCTCGCTCGCTTCTCAGCTAGTGTTGCGGTTCACACCATGAAGGCTACTAGCCAGTGTCTTGGCGACTTTATCTTGGTTTGATACACTCAGTGAAGTAGAATCATAACAGCGGACAGCCATAAATAAAACAAGCACAGCAAGAAGAGATTGATTTACAGTGAGCTTCGAAGTTATCAGATTTATAACAAGTGTGTAAGTAACTAGACAACAAGAGAGCATGAGCCAAACGTCTTTGAAAAACCGTGACGATGACCGACTTAAGTCAGTTTAAGTGGAACATGCGCACCTTGATTTCACGTCAAGAACATTTTGTGATTATCATGAATTAGTTGATAATATCCTTCCAGATTAATAGAAACCATAATGATATTCAGTAACATAGGTCAAGGTTAATTTGGCTTCAGTAGGAATTAGTCCATTCTAAGCATTACGCTCTAGATTACGCCACCTGCTTAGCAAGTATAATCGTAGACGAGCTGCAGGTGTTCTTCATTACTGGCTTGGCAAGAAACAACTGCGATGTGCATGTCAAATGGAACGTTTATCTCACAACGTAAACCGACTTGACGTATGTGAGTAACAGTTCGATTCACATTCTGGCCCACAGTCTGTTTTTAGCCGTTTTTCCCGTCATTCATGAACATCCCAACATACCCATGAAAATGCATTTAGGCGAACTAGGTCATGACTGCACCACCTTCACCTCGCTTCCGGCTGACTGACTCAGATCACATAAACACATGGGATGATTTTGTAACATGTTGTCATGGCGACAGCTCGTGTAATCTCCAAGCCCCAAATCCTTGGCAAGTGGTACATGTGGGCGAGATTAAATCACAACCGAATCAGTTGAATCTTGTGGGCAAGGGGCAGAATAACATCCCTGAGGCGGTGCGGGTGCCATTGACCCTAGTCATTACGAGCATTCCCCCAAGTTGTTTGATATCGATCATCTGACCAGTTGACCACAAAACGGATTTCGTTACACTGAGTTGGACGGTGAATCGTACAGTGACCCTGTAACATGATCACTTGAAACACGAAGATCAAGAAACGGTGTACTTCATTTCACCGCTATGTGGCAGTTTTCGTTTGCGTAAATGTTAAGGTCGATGTATCTTGCCTTCGATTGACGTCTACTTAGATGTAACCGATTACAATATGCTAAGGAAGGTCAAACGGACTGAACTGTGTGCTGGCTTTTAGGTTATCCTGGACCGGTACAATTTAGCACTATACTCACTGATCTGTGAACTTACATGAAAAGAAGAACTATCTCGCATGGCTCCAGTGACCTCGCTTGTTAGGATCACCTGGACTCTAGTATACTCAGCGTATTCACTGGCTACACAACATAAAACTAAATGCGAAGTTGCTTCCGTGTAAATTATTCACACAAACATTGTAAGGTTATTCTTTATGACTGGTTATGTCTAAATTGCCTGGATTAAGACGACCCATCCATGATTTAAGATGAGACCCAACTGTGAAAAGTCAGGGCTTCGGCTGGATTCGAACCAGTGACAGAAACGCCATGCCTCTACACTGCAAGCGCTCTACCAGCTGAGCTACGAAGCCACGCCAGGAGCTCGGAAATTTCACATTTGGACTCGGTTACCCACCCGTCCCACTGTCTCATATGAAATCCACCAAATGATCCAGGGGATTGACTGCCTCGGCAGGATTTCTCAAACAGTTCACGCTGGAATCCACCAGGATTGTCAATATTCGGTGACCATGACTGCAAGTGCCGTAGATGGAACTGAAGTAGGTGTTTGGAATTAACAAGTGTTTCGCGAGCTGAAGCTCGTGTTTACTCAGCAACCAGTCTCATTTACACCAACGTGAGTGATATATTTACATAGTCGGCATAGGTGTAGCTTGCTGCCTTGACTAATCAACATAAATCCGTTTCGCATACTGCAGTACATCTTGTCCCTATAGTTTCTCTCCAAGTATGTTCTCCATCTTGTATCAGCTAGTTAAGTAACTACTAACCGGGACACATTGCTTTCAGAAAAGCTGTTACTGCGGGTTATCAAACGCATTCATATGTATCGATTAAAGTCCGGACAACGCGCTAAAGTTAACACACCTATTTCATCAATACCAGACTGTAAGCCTCTATACTTATAGATTCGTTCTCTACGAGTAAGCAAAAAGTGAGGCAAAAAAAACAGAATTACTTCTATCAAATCTTATTTACATAACATACACATACACGGGCGAAATTTCACCCGAGTTATTAACTTCGCAGAGCGGAGCAATAAATCTTTTGTTCCAATATGTTCACTTTTAATGAGAACATATACAAGGAGGTGAATTAGGTTCTCAGTGTAGACAGTCAAATAGTCAAGCCTTCTCAAAATGAACAATGATGGGTGCGTGTGAAGTGTAAGAGTTTGACAATCGGTGATGTATACGCGTGGTTTCTATCTTGGTTGATTAGCGACCCATCAAAATGACCATAAAATTAGAAGTACTTAAGCTGTTAAGCAACAGGACAACTTATGTGAATATTGGCTGACATACACACACTGCAAACCAAATGATCTCAAACAGATGTGCAATAAGTCCAGAATAAACTTTAGAATACGGATGGTTTTACCTAAGGTAGTTTCACTTTGTGGGTTCCTTACCGTCGATTCAAAAACCTGGCAAGTTTGTGGTGGTAATGCTCACGATGGTCCAAGTTATAAGTGATGCTTCGTGCCATTTGTCATTCGCTGTTAGAACTGCTTGAAACCTTTCGTCTGTCGTTTGATGCGAAAGTGATTTCGCCGATCAACCCCAATGAACTTCCTTAGTCCTCTAAAAACTATGGAAAATCGCTTCTTATGGATTTTTATTTTGACGGATTGTTGAGTGTTACATTCAACTTCTTTATCACCCCACATTTGTTGGGTCGTCTTGACAATATACTGAGATTTACTTCTGTCTATTTGTCAAACCCGGCCTGTCCAGTGTTACATTTACCGGTCAATTCATGCGCTGATGTTATTTGTATAGTACGCAGTACTACACAGCCCTTTTATATTTGGTCTAAACTGTCGACCTGGCTAACTCTATCCAGACAGTTTCGTACGATGAGGCACTCAGAACCCACAATTCCAAGATCGAGATGAAAAGACTGATTCTGTATTTCACCTGACGAATGTCACATCAAGGAATATGTGGCAATAGCCATTTTGCCACATTCTGTGTTCTACAAACAGGCCTCACTTTCTAAATGAAAATAACTGTTAAACTGACAGCAAGGTCGTGGAAGTTATATATCCATTGTTTGAATAGTGAACCTCAGTATTAAAGCCGCAGAATGGTTCTATCTAAGGTAGAACGATCTCTTTTGAAGATGAATAGAAATTTCAGTTCACTAGGTGTGCATCCACAATGTCACCTGGTAAACACCGAGCGATACTGTTTGTCCGAAGTGACGTCAACTTTTAAAGTGCCCAAAGCTACAGGGATCTTCTAACGGTGATAATAGAACTAGTGGCTAAAAAACTAGGCTCATGTTAGGACGGCTGATTAATGAAATTCAAATAAACGAGCACCACATGTCTGATGTAGGGACTTTTTAAAATCAAGTCATAACGATGGCTCCATGGCAATGACTATCTTCGTCGGAGCCACTTGTGTTCCCATCTATCAGGCGAATGAATGAAACCAACAGTCAATAAATTCGTAAGTTATCAGCTCGTTTGTCCTGCTGACAGACCGTATTCTCGCCTCGCTGGTTTCTAACTGATAAGCCGACGCAAGCAAATGTCGTTTCGTTGTACTGAAGTTGAATGCCGTTTGTGGGTTACAGCTTATACCTGCATTCATATACAAATGTACCAACTTAAATATGATCCACTAGATTCAGATGCACACTCCTCGTCTAGTCTGAATTTTCCTCGTTCAACTTTTGAATCAAATTGCACACATGATTTGAGATACTTGGACGTTAATCAAGAGACATACTAAGGGTATACTTAAATGTTTCATGTAAGGCCTCATTCCAAAACACTTAACTTTCCAAACTTTGTTCATCGTATTTATGCTGACTGGTCGGAAATCAGTAACGAAAACCTTCCTAACTGCCTGTCCCCAGTGTCCACTAATTTTACCGTTTCCTTCCTTGTCTGTTAATACGGTTTCAAACGCAATTCCCCTGAACTAAGACCTTTGGCTGGCCACCAGTGAAAGCTGGGTTAGCTAACCAAAAACTGCCAACTGTCGATACATGTAAACATTCCCTCTGAAAATAGTTCCCTTGAAAAAGATCGTTCTTCGTCTTTCGTTTTCGTCGTCTCCGTCATTTACCACCCGTTAATCGGTGGCACGAAGTCAAGTAAATCGCGTTATGATCCACTTACTCCAACAGTACTATGGTCATGGGCAACGTATGACTTGGACTGTACAACTGTGAGCATGCCAGCTGGTTCCGTTACTTCCATCTGTCGCAAAATTTGTTTCCATTGCCTTTCTAATTCATCATATTAAAATCGATAGGATAACACGTGTGATTAGTGTACTCATTACATTTGTCATCGGCAGGCTCCATTAGGATTTGACCTGTCACCTAACATACTGGAACTCGTACTGCAGTCGTGTGTCAAACTTAACTGATCACTACACATAGGTCACACGTTATCCAGCGCAAGAAACTCACGTCGTTTCTTTCGGCCGCAATCTCGTACATCATTTGAATATTTTCTACTCATCGCCATGGTGGACGGTAAAAAAAGGGTATATCATGTATTTCATATTCCGGCTTGTGTTGTTATCTCACATGTTAGTCAGCAGCTCGGTAAAACTGTCAACATTCCAACGGAAATAGAAACGATTCTATCACACATTTATCACAACTAGAACGACTGAAGGAGCTCTGATCAGCTAGGTTTTAACTCATCGACCGCTCATTATCTGATTTGTAACAACTAATTCCTCTACTTTCGGTAACTTTGGATGTTTGTCATCCTAGATGCAACTGAATGCCCGTATTTCGTTGTCATGGACACAATATTGACTCCCCTTTGTAATCTAGTCAACGTGACTTGCACAATGACGGCATCAGTTAGCGGTCTACTGACATCAAATTAGCGTAATCTGACGGTTTGACGCTATCAATTCCGCTACGTTACCACTTGGATCCACGTGGATTCGATGCCCTCCCCAGCTGAATACATGTCATGTGATTAACTTACCGATTTCAGCATTGGAAGCAGATAGTGTTACTGCACCTTGACAACGCTCAAATTACAAGTAGTTCCAGCAACCCATTCAACCGTATTTAGTTTACTACCCTTTGTCCGGGTCAACAATACAATTATTGCAATCACTGATATCTGTTACGTAACAGGGGGCATTTTTGTGAGAACTGTCGTTGGCCCATTCATATGATCTAAAGAGGTAGCAATTGAATTCAGTTCATCGCCACGACTATACTAACTCCAGCGAACGAGGTCTAATAGAAGAATCCATAATGACTTTGATCCAAACGTATGAGGCTTTAACGGAATTATTCTAGAGAGCAACAGAAGTAAAACTAAAACAAGACAGGCATGGGTACTATGGCTACCCCATCCCTAGGGTTAATCCTTTCATCAAAATCACGAAATACCCTCCATTTGTGGACGTTTGCCTCGAGAATAAACCGTCGTACATGCCAGCTTATCTCGTTTTCCCTGTAGATTTGCGGTCATGAACGGTGCAATAATAGTGTACTGAATCTACTACTGGACAATCCATCATATCTAATGACACGTATGTGTGTGTGAGGGGGTTGTTTAACAGTTATTACACCTACTCTGTACCGCTTACGACAATAATATTGTTTCTATTTTCATAGAATTTAGCTCATCCTCAAAAAGTCCAGCAATGTTGCAAAATATTGGATCGCGTTAATAATTATAATCTCTTCAGGTGCTTTTCTTGCTTTAATTGTATTGAGTGGGCAGTTTACAAGACTTATGCATTTTATCGTCAGTTTAGTCTTGAGGGACACGGACACGAACAAGGACAGGACAACTAACCATTTACGTCTTGGGATGCGCGTCTGATGTTTATAACTTGCACGGACAGTGAGCTTGGAAGAACACATCACTGGCTGTGATTGGATACTAGACAAATGCTATGATCTTGCGGAATTCAATTTTGGCAGTGGCCTGTATATAATCCGTTCCTCAACTGCATTTGTGAATCCTTGAGTAAATCAAACGAGATGGATAAACAGAAGTATCTGTGGTGTTTTTAAACGGTTTACGTAATGTAGGTTCCGAACCAAGAATGTGACAATATAAAGTTCGTCAACCTAAGAATGCCCACAGGAAGCGTGCTTGTGTAATTTACAAAAAATTTCAAATGAAATAGGAAAAATAAATCCCACTATCTCTTTTGTAAGGAAAACCATTCGGTTTGTTATTACATCCATAGGGTCAGCCTAAAAAATGCCCAAACTTGATAGTGAAATGGATGGTATATAAATACCGTTGGAACAAAAGGGAGGGACCTCAACTTTGGCTTGGCTTACTGCCAGTCACATCACTGAGGAATTTAGTACTCACTGTCCTAAGCGTACTTCATTCTACAGTATCCTTAACATAACGCCCATGGTCTGTATCTAACACCTGCTCGAAATCGAATCATGCGAATGCACGATTTTAGTTATCAGTAAAAAGGCCTCAATGATTGGTCATCAGTCATTATTATAATGAAGCTGTACGGTCGAGCCACTAGGTCGTGGTGATTGAGATGATCCAGACGACGAACCCCAACGGAATTTAGGACACACTGAAAGCTGTGTACAGATGCACCAGACAATTTGAAAAGCACCAGGATTAAACAGATTCGAACGATGCACTTGGTCGAGGGGGCCAGATACATTTGAGGCTAAATCCTCAGGCCTTCAAACAGAGGTCATACAAACTGATTTAGCCATCATACACTTTGACGACCTGTGAACACTAGAGGTGATCGAGAAATGTCGTTGTTGTTTTTCACATGAAAGCGAGTAAAACAATTTTAAAAACTTAGTGTCGGTGATGGCTGCTAGAAATAATATGCGGCAAATGCCCCACTGGATTTGTTTATTACGAAAAACAGCTCACATAAGTGGGGTATAATTAAATAGATTTTTCGCAGGATATATCTGACTTGCTCCCCGTACAACATAAGTTTCACAGTTTATCGTGCACATATCACCGTTAAATCGCTCGTGTATTATGTGATTTGGGGAAATAGTTGTCTCGTTAACTTCGGTGGAATCTGCAACAACCTCTGGAGATGACATACTGTAAGTCTAATTGTAATATCGTTAACGTGGTCAACGTAGCATTGACGTTAAGCAAACCAGCAGTGGAGTCACTCCCTCATTTTGTGTAGTTAAAAGTACATGTCGTCGCGACTCAGCTGGATTCATTCAAATTTCGGCTAGCCCGTTTCGACGACAGATGGAATGACAGATCGCTGGCAGTAGTGAAGGAAATCATACCACTTTGGTCACTGATGTAGGTGTGTGGTTGCGTTTGTGTGAACGTGTACGTGTAAACCAGGTTAGGTCTCTTTTGCCTTGCACGAGGTCTCCTCTGTGGTCATTGTTGATTTGCAGTTCGCAAAACAGACTACAGAGGGTAGTCAACCCCCATTTCTGGGTGGTGTGTGAACAGCACTCCAATCTGCTAGACTTTGAAGGGCATCACACCATACGTTGTCTATTTTACTAATGACTGACTATCCACTGGACCTGACAGTATGACCCTCCGATTAACTAGGGTCTGAGGTAGTAAACAGAAACGTCGATCTTATCAACAACTGTAAATGTTCAACCTTCACTTTTGTCGTACACGTTCTCCATGAAGCGAATGAGTGGAGATAACCACAAAAGTGGATGGATCTCGTTCTAGCGTTAGATGCCTCGAATTGACTTCTGTACGGACTAGTGAATAAAGTTTCTGTGTATTACCGATTGTGCTGACCCAAGTATGTAACATCACGAAAAGCGCATAGTATGTTTCCTTGTCGGGCTCAATGAGACCTGTTTTGTTGACATGTGGAATATTAACTGACTGACTGGAAGCAACTCTAACCATCCGGATTCATAGGACTCAGAGCTTATACATACGTGTGCTGAGTAACGTATGTCTTGCTTATGTGAGACCCGAAGAGCCGTTGGTTTACTACAAACAGTTAATTAAATCAAATCTGCCCCAGAAAGACGGCAAAAGTCTTGGACACTTGTCTGCTAGACCTTTTATTCTAAACTTTCGGGTATCAGCTCTGATTCACAAAAAGTTTGGGGTATTTATTGGTGAAGAATGCAAACGACCTTCGCTCAGTTTAATTGGAAAAATTATCTGAGAATCAGTCCACTGGTGGTCTGGACAAGCGTTACTGTTGAAAAACTTTTCGTTCAATTCATTTTTTTGTTAATTTTATAGGTGTATGTGCATGTTTTAAGGCAGGTGGTTTGACTGAGAATTGCTTGTTGCAAACAAAAAGCTGATATCACGCCCTGCTTTAAAAAGTAATTTTCTGTAACAAACTCCCGACCATGTCTGCAGCCCATAAGGACGTTGCAACTCACTCTTCTCAGGCCTGAACCGTGTGTCCAAAATAACTGGTCAGTTTTGTTGCGTTCCATTCAAGTTGACTAACCGATATTAAGCAAGTACTCTTCTAGTTGGCACACGTCTCCGATTTAAGACGAAGTTCATGAAATTTTATTCCTTGAATTGTGTTCAAAGGGATGTGAGTGACGAATTGTTTCATATAGAAGTCTGCTGAACTTAACAAAAGGATACTATCTTTTATTCTAAGGTCGACGTTTAGCCCGCGGGCTACTAGTTTTCGATCAGTTAGTCGTCACTAGATGGAAAACTTATAATATTTCTCATTTAAAATTTGTTCACTGTTCCGCTGGCCATGTCATCACTATGCCCTTTATTTTAATACTTTTTGGGAGACCCTTTAGGTAGAAGTGAAGCATTTTCTTTTTTTCCTTATGCGAATTTACGTTCTATCGACGATTGTCTCTCTAACACTGCGACCCAAACTATTCCAAGTATGTACAAACAATTTCAAGCCTAATAACGGCATCTGCCAAGGTTTAGTTCAGACTAGTTAAGAGGGCCAATTTTTGTATTTCCCCATGACAACATGGCGCTATCTTGTCTATTTTTATGATCCAATCACTGGAATTGCTGAGCGCAAAAAATGGATGGTATTTTAATTTAGACCTTACTAATGATACTGGTCGTAGCTTTTGCATTCGAGTAGACTTTCCAGTCAGTTTCTACCGTATAACTCGTCAGTTCCCCTCTGTTGTTCGCCCAGGCGAAATCTTCATGAACGGTAAGATTGCTCTTGATTAAGACGACAGGTACGGTAACGAGGAATTCGAATGATTGTCGTTTGCTCACAACTTCGTACACGAGTTCAAAACCGGTACTGACAACTTTACGCGACTTTAATCTAATACCATGGTGGTCAGAAGCATCTATGTTAAACCCATGAAGGTTGCAGTCGTGTGCGCCCTTCCATCAGCAGTTAAACTTTGCAGATGCGCTTACCGTGTATTTCGATTTTCGTTTATAGCTACGCCCCAAAAGCATTGTGTTGACATAGCAGTACAACCATTTTAATCGGTTTCTCTAAAGCTAAAGTTAGTAATTATCGATCATTCCGTACACCAGTACTTTTTTATCTCGTTCTTTGCATCCTATTTGAACGACATCTAGGCGTCCATCTGCATATCATGGCTCGGGAAGTTATCAAAAAATGATTTGCCCATTCAAAACACTTTCATGGTTTGCAACACCTGTTGGTCACTCCGAATCCCATGCAACTATAGTATTGTTCAGACCCCAGCGCGAAGACATTGTCTGATGCCAAATCATGTTCAGTAAGATAGATCATTTGACTTGTCACATGACACACTTATCTAGTGCATTACTATAGGGTAAGACCTCGCAAGCCCAACGGTGTGTATACTCTATAAACAAAAAAAAAACCCAATATTAAATGTTGCTTCTATGTTCTGCCACGCTTTACTCACTGGTGGTTAAAATGGTAGGATGTCTTTCCAACATCCCTGACCTATTTATTTAGAGGGAGAAAGCTGCAGATAATTGCTTCCGTTGCGTGCTTACAAATGATTTGTCTTAGCAAGAATTGTTAACTAGAACTGTTCCATGTGTGCCATAATCGATTTGGTATGGTCTGTTTGAGGTGTAAGTCTTACACTTGGCTTCGAGTGAATTTCGAGTTCCATAGTTTTATTTTTCCCACGGTGAAAAGCCTGAAAACGGAACATCACTCCGTCTCTCAACAAGAGTTAACAGTTGTACCTGGAACCCAAGATGCAGAGAAATTTTTTTACATCAGACTGCTCCACCCTGGTTTTCACCCGGTTCACTTAACTGGAAAGAACTTTTGAAGTATCTAAAATCGAAAGGGTAGACCGTTAGACTCGGCTAGCCACGAGGCTACTGTGGTGGCAAATATACAAAGGTCAAAGTATTCAACAGCTGTGGTAAATTTGTTCTTGATTCACGCATAAGTGGATCTGAAGTGATCAAAAGCATATTTCGTTCCCTCCGACAGACTAAGTTTTGGGCTAGAGTTTAACACCAGTCAGCATACTGGGAAGAGCTTAGGCGCCCCGTAAAAAGGAATATCAGTGTGTCGTAAACACACATGAACTCTATGTCATACGTTAGAAGATTGTAAAATTTCAAAGATCTCACAGATTATAGAGTTTCACGACTTACTAGAATAAGTTAGGGTGTGTTGAGAGAATAAATAGGGTTCGAATCCAGTCGAAGTCCTGACTTTTCACAGTTGGGTCTCTTCTAAATAAATAGGGAAAACAAATGATATGAAGGTACAAAAGAACGGATCGATCGAAACCGCACAGCCTTTAATACGCCAGTTTTACTGTAAGACAGGCTGGAACGGAAGAGCGTTAAGTAAAGTTGTACAACTCCATGTCACCTATATGCAACCATACGCAATCCAGCTTGGAACGTTTCGTTTGTTTTTGATGCGAAAGTCTCACCCTACACTACGTGGTCAGTTTATATATCTAGCTGATGATAGAGCGGATGAAACTCCTGTATGTTATTGTAAGTTTCTACTGGCACACTCAAAGAAAGATAGAAACGACTGTACAATATGTGTGTACGAAGTGACAGGGAGAAGTGTTAACATCATTGTGATATTCCACTTGACGATTGTGCATTGCTGGTGCGTAATGAGGATCTGGGTCGAGGAATTAAGTTATGAACAAAATCCTAAACATGACTATAACTATCGAATGTTGCTAAGAAGAAGATAAACAGGTGATTTGTTCACTTGCTTTCGTTTGAAACACTACGTTCCCGTGATCCAGTTTATCAATAACGAAGGAAGACATGTCGCGAAATGTTAACGTTTTGTATACTTTTTTAGTCACGAACGTAAAACATTAGGCTTTGCAGAATATTTGGGTAGCAACAGCATTAGAAGTTGTCAATCACTGGACATCACATAAAAGGGGATTTTCTGTTCCATGGCAGACAAACTGTTGAGTCAACAGTTTATGCACACTAAGAACAGGACGACGAGGACTGATTGAGATTACCTCGCAAAATGCGAGCAATTTCGGATTCCGGTTCCACAACAGCATGTTGAATGAGCTGACGAGATTAAAACGTGATCTGTTGCCAATATTCATTTCGCAGTTAACGAGGTATGATTTCGGTCCGCTCGTACCTTAATCCCTAACGGCCGATAGTATTTTACATACTCACTGCTCATAGCTGATGCCTCTGTAACGGTAAAAATAACCCATACAATCTTTTTTCATAAAGTTAGTTTATTTGGTGTATTTCTACTGCTTTGATTACATTTACTGAAACATCACGAAGTGAAAAACTTAAGTTTGTAAGCCGAATGGATCTGATAAAGAATCTCATGCTCATTTATTGCCAGACATTTTACGATTCAAGTGGACTGTCCAATGTTATCCGTAGTTAAGCGATTATAGGGATCATCGCCTGTTGATACTTTGTTGCAACATTAAAAAAAATATTACTTATTCATAACAAAAATTAACCCTACTAAAAATCTGTACACACAAATGTTAATTCAGATTGATATGCTGGACCCTTCTAATATCTTAGAGTTCATACTTTCCCCAACTGTGAAGGGCGTTTCCATCCGACGTTATAAGCTACAGAGTGGGAAAATTCAATCAGCGAACATGACAACGGTTTACAACGGAAATGAGTTATTCACTTATTTGAGTTTTGTTTTGTTAATTGTCTCGAGCACAGTGATATCCGTGTAGCAGTGAAAATGTCAACAGTACAGCTGTATTCTATCGGACATACTAATGACGTAAACCTGTCCACATTGTTCGTGGTTAGTGATACGACACAGTGCGTGTGTTTTAGAGTGAATGCAAACAATAGGAGAGGTCAAATAACATTTAGAAGGCAACAGAGGGAACAGCGTTAACAATTTGCTGAGGAAAGTTTCATTATCCGCTTGCATTTTTTATGAGAGTTAATTGTGTCGAAGTAGTCATTAGCTTAGATAGCCCCTTCCATAGGTAGTGCATTAAAGTACCAATACACCGGTTATATATAATTATCAATCTATGAACATTTTGAGCTAGAACAAAGGTTTCATAATGTTTTTAAATGAACAGTTCTTCTTCTGTTTACTAAACCATTAGAGGAATGAGTACTGATCGAATCTGATGACATTTTTAGCACTCACTCCGATTTTTTGAATGACCAACTGAAAAAGCTAAAGACAAATATAATTTGTGTTAAAACTCGTCACCACTGTGGCTGCTATTTATGGTTTGATCCGGTTGGCCATTGCACTACTGACTTCTAGCAGAGTAGGATATAGTTGTAGCACCTGAGCACTCCATTATAATCGCTTGCGAGTAGCATCCGGGCTGCTTGCTCATTCCTAGACATTTTACTACCTCTTGTCGATAAGCCAGCGGGTTCTCTGCTGAAGCGAGTGATTTTGAGGTTAAAAACAGGACTTACTAACCAAAACTTCAGAATGAGAGTGAAATCAGCTAGAAAAGCATACGTACTAAATAAGTGAACGTTAAACTGCCTCATGGATTAGTCGGACAGCTCACTCGGACTGTGGTAGCTGATGGTGTTAAGTCAAGCGCCACCTGACGTCGAGCACTCATAAACATATTATAGTTACTAGTGAGTTACCGATTAGATACGTTAGGGTATCCACTGTGTTCGTGATAACCGCCGGCAGAGTGGTAAATCGAACGTGCAAACAGGTGTGAACAAGTGGGGTAGCTATCACAAAACCGGTTGGAGAATATCGAACGTCCCGTTGTTTTTAGTATTTCCATATTAGGTAAGGTTGGTGTTCTGAACCGTGAGCAGTACGGGCGGGTTGGATGAGACCGGTGGTAAGGCTTGCCGGTATTCACTATGGTCTGATGTTAGGACGTTCGAATATCGAGCTCATTAGACATGCTTCCTAAGTGGGCATCGTAGATTACCGGGTCTTACAACCGGACAAGTAGAGTTACTCCTATACAGTTTCATATAAAACTGGTCGCACGAACGTTTATTAAAGAAACATTTAGGACCAATACACCATTCCATTAGTTGGGGCGTATCGTAAACTCAACTATCATGAAGGACTGTCGGACTTAACTGAAGCTGTTTAGAGTTAGAGTACATGCAGAATCGTGTTTTTCCATTACTGACCATGAATCTGATCCTCTTTCACACGTCAGTTGTATAGTTCCTGGAAGGAACTGAAAGTGCAGTCGTTGCTATTAAGCATTCAATCATTAAGGGCCTTTATAAGCTTTCTGTAGCAAACCACTAAACAGAACCACCAGAACGCTGATAAACCGGCTGCTTTTCTTCTTCAGCGCTCCAGTACGGTGCCGTAATTGTTTTTCGTCAGACCAATCTACTTTCCTCACAACTGTGGAATTCTGGATCAAGTTCAATAGCTGAGTTCTTCAGATAGTGGAGTTCACATGGGTTGCGTTTTCCGACTGATTGTTTCGCGTTGATATGTCGCTCGGTGCCCTTTCTCTTTGGCAGGTGGAACCACAAGCAGCAAGATACATGAATGCCAGTCCCGAAATTTCGTTTTATGACGAAGACTTCTGGGTTAGTACCACTGGGGAAAATGGACCGCATCTCTCTGATAAACATAGATGATGAGAGTTGCTGCAGTCTGTATGTGTTTATCAGTGACTGCGGGTGTCTGACCGCACACTGTCACCGGACACTGATTACGACAACCAGAGTGTTTGAACTGATTCATAGGGTCCCTAGGATATTATTGTGATTCTGTTATTCTCTTAATGCTCCACCATCAAATTAGCAATCCCCGACCAGATTTATTTCAGTTTGCGTTTGTCGGGCACAACTATCAGGAGAATTAAGTGAAATGTCAGACAGATCAGAGACTAGCCGTGGAGCCCGAATTTACCATAACCAGTCCGACTGTGCAGGAGGTCATTCTATACAAACGTAAACAGATTACGAACACTAATGTGAAACCAATTCACAAACCAGAAATGATTTTCATGTGATACTGTATAAAGGAATGAGAAATTTATAGGAGAAATCTCAGAATCTGGTTACAGTTCTTGTGGGTACCCCAAGTGCAGTTAAAGCTAATTTTCTTGTGGTTCAATTGGACTAGTTTTTCTGGTTCAGTGAAGGAAAATAGAAATTCGTAATATGTCCCAGCCAAAACGGTGTGTACCGTAATCGTAGACCGAGACACTTAATTGTTAGTAAGTGTGGTGCTACCAAACACAACAGAAATTTTAATTTAAAAAGGAGGTGAAAAATTCTAGGATTTAACTAAATTGTGCCATATCAATTATAGGTAGCCCTTTTAACCGTTTAGTTCTTTTCGGTAAGTTTTGTCTGATAACCACCGTTTTTCAGCCCTACCCACTGTTTCACTAAACAGTAGCTGTTGTTTCTGTCACTTTTCGTCGAATTTTTCCCAGTCTTAGCTGGTTATTAAATTCATATGGACTGAGAGCATGCAAACACTGTGCTCGTTTTGCATCGTCGGCTGACTGGCAGAGAACAAAGCGTTGACAATTTTGTAGATAGACCATCGTGTTCAACAAGTCGGCATCACTTCTAGTAGCTTATTTGACGTTAGAGAAACCCAGGGACCAGGTTGTGTCTATCATAGTTCTGAATGACTGTAAGGTCGGTAATGGAATCTTTGGCTGTTGCAGCGCCACCATCTCTCTCTCTTTGGA
>LUCH01000206.1:117041-168044 GCA_013368495.1 Paragonimus heterotremus | reverse complement strand
CAATAGTTTTCCGACCCTACTGCTCTCCAACTGCTCATGTATGCAGGTTGGTGATATGATGGACAAAACACAGTTCAACTGGGCATGACATGGAGTACCACTTCAATTGACAAACAGGCAAGTCGTTGTTCCACAATGTGCTCCCCCACATCCATCACCTGCATGCCATGCATTTATGTGGCCGTTTAACGGTCTGTACTACTCAACTCTAAACTACCCTGTTATTCTTCACACTTGGTTTATTTGTTTCAGTTGACTTACCCATGTGGGGCATAGTTTTGTCTGATGCTCTGAAGTACACAACGGCTAAGCGCAATTCCAACTAATGATATCAAAGCGAACACCCCGAGACCACGGTGAACTTTGAACATGTTCAAACTGCATTTGGACTTTTGGGTGCTCTGGAGGGAGGGCTAGAAAAATTCTTTCTGATGATCAGCACCCTGAACAAATATGTGGTCGACCGAATGCAACATTTATTGTGAATTTTTTGCACTTGGAAACTGGTATCATGTTGAAGATTTTAACTCTAGCTCAAAACGGAGTATATGAAGCTCTTTCCAGTCGTGCTTATCGAATGAGTTACGGACACTCTTGTTGCTGTTCTCTGAAATGTTACGGAAGATATCATTTCAGTTTCACCCACAAGTTGGGCAGTTAGCTGTGTATAGTACAGTTGTCGAACAGCTGCCGAAGTGAACTTTCGTAAAACTGAACAAGATAGTGTAAACTTTTATCAGCTTAAGCGATAAGCAAATTCACTCACATTTTGATTAAGCTAACTGTCCTGGTATGACTTTCCAGAAGGAAAACGAATTCACCTACCGTTCAAGTGTAGCATGGGCAGGAAAACTGGAAGTTAAGTTAGCAAATACGTATCAACTAACTGGGTTACGTTCTGCTGGATTCAGTCACATTTTAGTCGACATTAATCATTCACGTCCAAGCTAACACTAAAACGGACGTTGGAAGTTTGTAAGTTTTCTGCTGTCACTTCAAACCCAAATTCGTAAAATGAAACGGAAACTAATTTGCATAGTTCAACTGTTCTCACTTGTACCGCATTTGTCATTTCCGACACGCCACGCTGAGCACATGTTGGTCTCGTCAACCCCATTTACCAAAAATCTTTTGAAGTAGGAAATAAATTTGTCACGGAAATGGACCGCATGGTGCTTTGCATCACTCAAACGATAAATATATGCCGATAAATTGATATGTTCATAAGACAGAAACCAAAATTAATCAGTAGGTGCATGGTTAAACGTTTACGGAAAAGCAGAACACAGTGGTATGTTGGAATACAGAGGTAAACTCCAAGATGTATATATATATTCCAACTATCATTGAATTGTGGGAAGCAGTGACATCTGAGTGTAACAAGTGTGTGATGAGTGTGAAAGCACTTGGGTTTATGAGTGATCTAAAGAGTGACCAACGTAAAATAAAAGCGATCTCATGCTTCAGATACCAACACCGACACTGACAGCAGCCCACGGGTTAGTTACCCGACTCAGCAGTGGCTGCATTCGCTTCTACAAGAGTGGATTGCATACCACAACGAGAACTGCGAGATCGCTTTAACGACATGGCAATGCAATCTCCCCGGGGACAGGTAAATGATATCAAGAGATGGCATTAAAATGTATCCTTAACGTTTTGGTCTATGAATTCAGAATGCCTTCTTTGGTTCATCCGTATAAACAGTGTTCGAATAATTTTCTCGACTTTGCGCCTGAAAACAATGGTCAAATCACAACTGCGTATTCATCTTTTGTGCCTCGTCGTATGTCTGAATATAACTAAATTATGGATTTACTGGATTACACATCAGTTTAAGCAGGAGTTCTCGGCACACAACCTTGCTCATTCTCCAACTAGCCACCTGGTAGGGGATTTTTGTACAGATTTCGCGCTTGAGCGATAAGCTGTGTTTTGCTTATCCCTGCCGTGTACAATCGAACTGCTGTCCAAGTAAGTAGCAGATGGTAGCTGGCCTTCATCAGGTGAGGCATAACACAGCAGATTTGACTATTTTCGATTTTTTCAGGTCATATATGTGAGAACCCCAATCTTTATGTTCGCAATCTGCGCAGTATACCCCAGTGAGTTTGTTACGAATGTCAGTTGTGTGAACTATCAGTAAGTGTGCGCCGGGATTAGGAAACTTAGGTCGGCCTCATATTGGGAGTACACACTCATCTCCGTGATATTCGTTGGATCTAGGAAGTTTATTGTTTGGCTACACTCGACTAGAAATAAGAAACTTGCACAGTCATTCCGCCGGATAGTGTTATGAACCCACAGTACGATTATTTGACAGTAAATCGGACTGGGTAAATTAGTAAAGGTTTTGTCACTGCAATTCTTATTTACCACGATGGTTATAACGAAATATCCAGTAAAGTAAACTGAAGTCCAGACAGAAGAAATCCTCTGCTACAGTTCCGTAACTGTATATTTCTGTCAGTTATGTTGAACGCCTGGCTTACTCTAAGCTGTTTGTACGCTGAGGCTAATATCTTGTCCTGCTAACTACTGTTCACATCGTGAAGGCAAACGCATCAAGAACAATTGCACTTTGGTCGTTTGCGAGCTCTTCTTTCATTATGCGACTTCAAAGTTGCAAGTCGTTTTGTCGCAGTAATCAGGACGTGCTCAAAATCTACTCCATCTTGATGATATTCTTTATTAGACTGTTGAGATAACTGACCGATAGCACGTGTTATTGTATTTTCCAGATCCAGCTAGAAACCTGTCAGTTACAATTCACTCGTTTTCAATTAATTTGATGCGAATCCAAATCCGAGTTCATTAAGCAATCTGGTTTTTCAGTAGTACAAGTTACTTGGTAGAGTTGACAATAAACCTTCAGCTAGTTGAACATCATGTGGCTTTTGGAGGTAACTTCCAAATTGAATCGAGGACTACCAAGAGAGACGAACTCCACTGTGTCTACTTGAATAGTTAGACCAATCTAAGGGCTCACAGAGGATTGGGCTTACTGAGTATACAATCCTAGTGAAACAATCCAAAGAGTCCCATAAATGTTCTTAACCGGTGACACAGTTCGGAGATAGCCTAGAATCATTAGGTACAATCTTTCCATAGGTTTGTTCATGGACCATGTGCCCAAATGCTAGCCTCCAAGAACATATTCACCAAAGTCCGAATGTCAGAGACACACTACTTCGAAATTGGCGGTGGTGAACGATAGCTGGCTGGTCGTAGCCTAACCGTTTAATGCGTTGAGTTTTAACAATAATTCGTGTGGTATGCACTACGTGTTATTCTCCCCACTACAGCAGACGGTACGTAGGCAGACGAGCTTGGCAAACATGTTAGACAGTTCACTGTAAATAAATACGATTGCCCTAGATTTATCTGAAAAACAGAAAGCATGGTAGCTGTCTCTGCCATCTGTTAACTGTTCAATATTTGACTTTACATTTGTATGTTTCAGATGCGTTAAATATGCATGTTTGTGCCATATATTTGACCAGTTTACTGTTGATTAGGCGAGAGGTACGTTATAAAACGTGTGTACAACCCACCGTGATTTGATTTCACTTGACCACGCACCCAGCATGTTTCATTTGCTTTCTAACAAGGTATGTCATTCTACCGAACTCGAACGTGCACACGAGTTAAATGAGTACTGTTACGGAACAGCTGTTGTGGTGTTACGTTGATCTGAATTTAAAATGTCTGCTTTGTTCAAGTAAGTCTGAGAACCAAGCATTGCCTCTAAAACGAACTGTTGAACTGCTACACAGTTTGATTTCAAACAAAAAAAATCACGGTCTTATTACCGTAGTGAATGAGCAAAAGCAGAATTTCAATGAGCATCTCACGTGTGCAGTTAGCGTCCTTACTGAGAACTCAGAATAACTTCCTCGGCTACTCAGGATCTACCAAACGCCTGATTAATTTGGAAATTAGTTTCGCCGCCGAGGCCTGTTTTCGACGTAGTATTTCCGTCGATTTTCATGGTATAAGCAGAATGGCTCACAGTGTTAAACCACACCATGGTTATACAGTAGAAGCTACCACCTAGTACGAATGCGTAAACTGCCCAGTATTCAGACACTAGGAGAATTGTTTTGACCACTTGGTGTTACATCCACCGCTTTTGGTGCGTAACTCTAGAATCTCAACCTGCATATTCGTGCTGGTTATTTTTCTTCAGTATTTGTCACTATACACGACCGACGCAGCCAATGGTTACCCCGGCAACTACTAGTCAAGTCAGTTCCTCAGTTAGCGGCTTTGTAACCCTGACCCCGATTTGGACAGGTTGGGGTCGATTTTCACACCTCATCCTCATTCAACGTGTTGCCAAACCCTAGCCGGTGTGTTGATTTCACCCCACAGCCACCCCGTGTGATACGGAGGTTAGTTACCTGGGTAAGCTTCACACATGTTTAAAGGCCGTTAGATAAATGGGGTCAACTTGAATGCGTGTACGGTGCCTTAAATGCACGCGGTGTCGACAGGTATCCTCAAGCAAAAAAGAAATTTGTTGAAAGGTAGAACATAGACCTGATCGCTACTCGGTGTCATAGTCAGACTATGGTTCTGTGGGGATGGATCAAACGGTAGTCGCGGACATAAGCAGCTTTGCACAAAGCGTTAGACCGTGAAACACTACCTCGTTATTGTGATATGTTCCTTAAACTGTTTGGGAGCTCCTAACATTTACTGTCCTACCAGATAGATTTTATCTCGTTCGTTCTCACTTTTTACAAAAATGCTGGTGTCGGCAATAGTCAGGTCCTTTTTGTCATGTTAATTTGGATTGTTTGATAATCTCTTCTTCACGTGAAAAATAGCTTATTGTTTAATTTCCAGTGGGACGGACTAAGTTGCCTGATTAGACGATGGGTACTAATACAATCAGTTTTAACTGAGACGGTGATCGTATCGTCGGTTGTCCGTTCCGTTTTTTGATGTTTGCCCAGAAGTCTGAGGCACGAGGTGCGTGTTTGCTCCAACAATGGACTCAATTGTAATTGGTCCCTCCTACCTACTGACCTATTACGCAAGGCAGCTAATAAAGGTCAGTCGCGCAAGCTCATTAGAGTAGCCCGGCCGACCAAACTGCGATGAACCAGTGCAATCCGACACATGCACTATCGTCATAGTTATGGGTGTCGATCGTCTCCAAATGAAGGGCTCTGGGGATAACTTGTACAGCTCGAACATCGCCGACTAGAACCGCAGACGTGCTAACCATTCAGTGCGAACTAGGTGAAATCTGAATGAATGTCGTTAAATTATGTTGTCATTGCTCACCAATAAGTCCGAATTCATTGAACTTGGTGTTGTTTACTACATATGCACAGTGTTTTACAAAGTTACGCATTCACTGCAATCTAATCATCGTGACTTCTGCACGTGATGTGAACCTTATGTACGGATCTG
Organism: Paragonimus heterotremus; assembly: GCA_013368495.1. NCBI lineage: Eukaryota > Metazoa > Platyhelminthes > Trematoda > Plagiorchiida > Troglotrematidae > Paragonimus > Paragonimus heterotremus. The sequence goes on along the minus strand of LUCH01000206.1, from coordinate 162,620 downwards.
TCGAATTCTGCCGGTTGCTATAACAAATCCAAACCCAACTACAGGCTGCTTTTGCGATTCCCATCCATGAACGGGGATGTTTTTGCTTCTAGGAATACTGGCGTCTTGCTCACATTTTGCAAGCTCACTCTGATCAAAATTCGGCCTACAAACTCCTATTTTATGCCTACCATTTCTCCTCCGTGTTCTTTAAATTGCTTGCGGGATTTAAAATTGCAAAAGTTTCCAAAGAGATGACCAAAACATAGACGATTCGGAATATAACAAGCCGTACATTTCCAAGTTGAATAGAAAACGAGGGTTATTCGGATCAAATGTGCTGTAGCAAGGAGGGCAATAAGCAGAATCCGGACACATTATACAACAAAACGCATCCACTAATTCGAAAAGTCAAATTTTTTCCTTAAATTGGGACACAACTTTTCTCCAACAGACAGTACTGTTAATAAATACTGATGGATCGAATGTGCAAAACATATGTCCTGTGCAAAGGAACATGCTTCTATAGTGCGTAAGTTATCATATTCATGAACAAAGTGACTAACTGTTATATCTGCACTACGCACTGAAGTGAGAACTCAAAAGATGTATGTGTGTGTGAATGCACATGCATGAACGTAACGTGGATGGACCGTACACTAACTTTTACGAAAGCCCTCTTTAAAAGGAAAAAGACTTACGCACACGAAAGGTACATGCAGAAGAAGAATAACTTAACCTCAGAAGCTTTGTATTTCTAGCAGAGTAATAAGTCTCAGTGGATGTCAGCGACTTCTCAAATGCAGTGGTTTCAAGAACGTCTAACTGATTCATCTCGCTCGGTTATATTCCAAAATGCATCTTACAATAAAGTAGCCAAGAAGAATTATAGCCATCAAGTGTAAGCAGTGACAATCTTCAGCTTTCATATACTTACATAGGTGGCGGTCATTGCATTCAAAGATTCAATGTCCAGCGACAAACATGTATCCAAACAAATTTCGTAAAAATGGGGGGGGGTAAAGACGTTTTCTTCCATAATACTCGGGTAGAATGCGTAACACCTGATTTAAAAAGCGGTGGCGGATTACAAGGATTAGAGGGAATGATGTACATCTGTAGATGAATTATCTGTCATTTCTGCACAAGTTCCAGAGTGCTGACGAGACTATGCACTGGTGGCTCACTGCAGTGACCGCATTACTCCTGGTGTCCACTAGTTGACCACAAATATGCACTGTTTGATGACACATCCCACGGAAGCAAGTATTTTCGTGAAACTTTCAAACAATTAACGCTTCCCACAAATTTCGAGTGAGCTCCGAAATTTCGGACCGTTTCCGGCCTGTTCACTAACTGAGTTCCAACTACCATATGTCCCGAATATAATCACCCATCTGGGACAGCCTGAACGGTCTACATCGAAAATCGTTTCAGCTACACTCCTACCATTTGAAATGTCATAAGAATCGCAGCTGGACACAATCGTGACTATATTGTTACAAGTGTGGGAATGTAACACAACATGACGTCGACACTAGTTCACTGAATATGACCAGAAACTAGCTCAGTTCTGGCTTCCCGCTGGGGAAATGCTCGCTTCAGCAATCTGCACAGGGTCCACCTAAACATACACGAACGCACTCACTGAAAGATTGCCAGAATCGAGAGCGATGTTTTAGGTGAAGCCTTCAAGCTTCATTCAACCGCTCTGTTCCAAGACTCGAGGAAAACTGAGGTCATCAAACCACATAAATCGCATTACTTACACAGCGAATGCCTCATCGATCTGTTGTCGACTAATGATCCTCATGTCGTTGGTTTCTTTTCTGTCAGAGTAACAGGCGAATGGACTTGACTGTCTGCTTCCAGTGAACCGCGGAAAGCGATTCACTTATTTGGTGCCTGTCAACGTAGGTGGTTACTTAATGAATGCATATAATCAGTAAGTTCTCAATTGAAAAATGCACTTCCGGATGGGGTTTGTTAAGAATTATTTTCTTGCTTCGCACAGTAAGAGTTGGGAAATGTGTATGAACCCGAGGGGATCCCCACGATCAGAATAAATCACGTGCTACCACCTGCAGGCATTTAAAATAAGTATGCCCCAAAATGTCAGGTCATTTGTACAAACGAAGGCAACAGAAACTCGCTTATTGTGGACAAGATCATAGTAGGCTAGTCTTCACCGGTTTAGCTACAGAGCCAAGGAGGACATGATAAATGAAGTGGTCTCGACTGTGGAATGTGTTCTTCTTCCACAACCTATTCATGCATACTCATCTCAAAGGGCCACACAGAGTTGATTACGATGCAGAGTATATCATTTTCGAAGAAACTCAATTCGTTTATCTATTGACTGACATATTCCTCACCGATAGGGTTTCAGTCTGGTTGTTTCCAGTTAACATCAGTTTGTTGTGTATGTTGCTTCCAATGTAGTATATGATGGAGGGAAAAATGAAAACAAACTGTCGGTATCAGCTAGCTGGCTTGGATCACATATGAATGGACAGTGTATCCGTTTATATCTCACTGCACTGTTGGAAGTTCATTAACAAAGACCTTAGTTTATTACAGTGAATGAAGCGACTTGCTGCAGTTCCCATTGCCTACCTCTCGACAGGGATAGAGTACGTGCTGTTCGCCGAGTACTATTCAGATCACCAACCCTATTTCGTTTCACTCAACACAGACCACACGAACTTGACAAACACCGCCATGTGGAGATCAACTGAAATGTAGTAGGTGAACTGATTTTGTGCAGCGTGTGTGTTGGATGAGCAAACGGTTGGAATTGCGCGAATCATCGGTCGCAAAGGTATTCCTACAATACTGCTGAAGATGTTGCTGACGAAGTCTGTGTGAGCTGTCCTACAATCAACCGGTGTGAGTAAGGAAGACTTTCCGGATCACCCCGTTAACCGCTTGATTTACGAAACCTTTTAGCAAGAACGTCTGGTATTAGTGGTATTCATCCAGTATGTCTGGATATTTCAAGGCAGTAGGACTCTGATTGCTCATTATGACGGAAGACTTCGTCGTCCGATACAAATCCCTTTGGATTGCTTTTTCATCTTTTGCCTATTGGTGTTAGGTACTTGGGCTATAGCGTCCAGTGAGGAAAAGAGGTGACGAACAGAGCAGGCTACTGTCATAATCAATCAACTCCGAAATGAAGAGTATTCAGTGAAAGTCAGCTGGGCCATTAATCCAGAGAAGCGAGCACACATACATTAAAGTGTATCGAAGCAAGAACGACGGCTGTTTGTTTATGTCTCGATCGACTCAAATTTCCTTCTGTGTTGATCACTGCGCCAATGACCTCATATTGGGTACGACTGACTCATCATATGTAAACCTTCAATCAGACTCACTCATCCACAATCAAAATTTGGTTCAACAGGTTAATGATTTCTGTGATTTCAGTATGGAATGAAGTCATCGATTAGAGTTAACACAGCAGTTACTGTATCTTCCGTTGAGACGATCGGGCAACCTGATAACTAATTACAAGCGAAAGTGGTCGAGCGTTCAGATATGATAATTCAGTCTTGCCTAATGTGAGGTCAGTGGTGCAGTATTCAACACGGATGCCTCATGAAAGTGTGATCGGAGTCCTAGTCCCTACTGTGGTAAAGATATGAACTACCAACAAGCTCCAACAAGAGCGAAACTGGCGATTAGTGCTTCTTTTCGGAAGAGGATGACTGAAAAGTCTATGGAAATGCAACAACTGCGATCTATTGTGAGCGATGTTGAACTTATACAAAAACCAAGGTCTCCTCAATCTGTCAGTTTGCAATCTACACAGTATGCAACATTTTGTGACAAGACACATCTACTTCAATGGTCAATCGGTTGATTCAGAAGAAAGCAACAAATCGTGTGGTTATTTGAGGAAACTAAACAACTTAGTATGTGTTATTGCCTCGATTCTGATCTGTTGAGTATTGCGAAGAGAGGAGTATAGTAAACTCAGAACGCAGAAGGAAGGAACCGCCCATTAATATGTAGAAAGAACGTATTCCTATGTTTAATGGCATCACTGCTTGGTTTTCTTACATGCTATTTAGTCTGAGAGAGTAAGCACTCCATGAAAAAATGCGTACTAGTCAACTTCAGCGAGATGACAAGGTGGTTCCACCACAATGCAGGAAAGGCCCGCTCCAATGTGATGTTATTTGAAGACCCATTGAGATGGCTGACTGACAGCAGTAAGTATACAATTTTACGCCCATTTGTTGACCTACCAGACACAGTTCGGTGGTTATCAATTTATATAGCGCGAATAAACGCTTGTTTAACCATTATCCTACAAGTTACTCACAAAATGAAACGACTGACCACTTGCAAATGAAACATTCTTGAACTGACAACGTCTTCCTGATGTTTAACATGGTTGAAATTATGTGGTTCCGAATGCATCTTGGACGAAAAGTGATTGTTACATCGCTCCCATGGTGATTTAGGGTAATTCACTCAGTAACGCATAGTCGACAATTCCAATAACGCTTATTCTGATGGTCGGGTTAACAGGACAATCTTCCAAGTCAAAAAAAAACGTCAAAAAAAGCGATCGAAAAGATTGGAATTTATACGGTACTGTTTAATAAAATTAGAACAAAGGTACTTTTTCACCTTGAATGTGAATCAGCCGGGTAAACAAATTATCCAGCAAAGGAGTTCAAAATGGGGCAACTAAGCACGTGTTCATAAACAGCTACCAATCAACGGGAAATGACTTCATTAAAACAATCGGGTACAGATGAACATGAGAACATGTCAACAACACCAAGGAGGAAGTTTTAACAGACAGACAATGATAGTTGTAAAAAGGAAAAAATACATATTTTATGTGCAATTATGGTGTAAAATTCGTTATGATCGTTTACTGCACACAGCAAAGAAATAAAGGCAGATTAAGGATAGGCTTTCTACAGACAAATCCAATATGCCTCAACGGATTCGACGTTCTGCATTATATCAAACGAAAGGCGACAAACATACCAGACAAACGTTAACAAATCCAACAATGATATTGAGGTGTGTAGCAACCAGTTCTGTGTCTCTCAATTAATCTTTCCCGTTAAAATCAAGCATTTTCATGAGAAATGCTGTAAGCCTGACCGGATATTTGTCTCTAGATGGTGATGCACAGCGATTTGAGCATAAATAATAAACATCTATATGGAGCGTTTTAACCAGCCTTGTGAGCAACTTGAGCACCAGATCACTGAAGTACACTAGAGAGACAAGCTAAGGTTAATCGAAACTGTCGTACATGTACCTTGTGTTTGGGATAGAGATGTCACAATTTTGTCTTCAAGGCAGTATTCAGTGTAGCTCATATGACGAAGTTGTTTTACCCCATATTGAGATGTGTGGAATGGACGTCGTCAGTTGGTAGTCCAGCTGTGCAAGGCGTTACAGTTTAGCAATCACTGGTCCGTCGTTTATACTTCGTGGTACACTAGCCTTTTATGGGCGGTAACATGGAAGTAGACGTACAGAACTGGGGAGTCTATAGGAATGCAATAGGCGCGGTCAACTGTGGGTGATGTTCAACTTTTATGAAACCCAAAATCCCTTACTGTTCATTATTAATTTACTTATGCACACAAACATCTGCAGAAATTCTGCAGTGTGTTTCCACTGGCGTAGTGCCAAATACAGTCGTCTAACAGTCATCCAGGTTGAGCAAAAATACATATTTTTGTAGAATGTTACGACCATTTTTGAAATGGACTGGTGGACAGATTTCAGTCAAACACGAAATTCGATTTCAACTACGAGTAGTGCATTACTATAACGAAAAATATCCACGCCTATCAAATTGTGACAAATGACCAATCATTATGCTCTGTTCCAGACTTAGTGATCCATATACAGTCACTGCGAGACTCGCAAAGAAAGACACACTTCGCCACTCATAGTTGTAGACTGAGTTTTCATAATTTTATCATACTGGTTGGCGCACCTAACAGCCTGAATTAAAGCACAGTTTTCTACCAGAAGACCAAAGTAACATTAAATGCGTATCAGGTAAAACCTTTTTATTTCGTTTTGGTGTCACACTCCTACATACGAAACCGATCGCAATTAAACAGCACATAATATTTGGGTAATTCACCCAATTTTTATCCGATGAAATCTGAAGACGGCCAACGTTAAACGATAACGGCCTATTTTTCAATTTTTATACTATGATAATGTCATTTTGCAGTCGTTCGGATAGTTGTTTCTTACTTCGTTCATATACTTCAAGCCTTTACATTGAAGCATAAGTCACGTTTTACCGTCTAATAGATACATTGCATGCAGTCATATGAATTTTTACTGTACAGCTGTTAAAACATTGTCGAGAATAGTGAAACCACTATGATGAATTGGTGAGAAACCTCAGTAACTGCTCATTTATTGTCTATTCTCGTCACGTTGACAAGTTTACAGGTTCATAGGTTGTTACAGTAGGGGGGAAGATATTTGATTGTACATTCCTCCCTTTGGGTTAGTCGGTGAAAACTTGTGTTGGATAGTTTGTAGGTATAAGGAAAAAGTGAATGGAACTAAGCAAGAGGCAAATTCAACGAAGCTGCTGGCCGCAACCATTTCAGCAACGAACACTGAAACAACACTCAGTCAGACATGTGCAGTTGATGACCTGAACTAGTATGGCGGTTAGGAAACTTGTAGTGCTGGTTGTATCTCACGTTTCTGTCGATCAGTTAATATTTTAAAACTCCCAACCAATTCACCCGTGACCAAAGAGTTGGGCAGTGTCCCAATATGAACAGCTCTTAATTGTGAAACAGTTCTGTCTACAACGTAACCTGTCTGTTCCATAAAGGAGATTCAGCGAGTGACCTGTTGAACGTTCATTCTTATTTAGTTGGAAGAAATGTGTCTATGAATGATCGGTGGTGTGGAGTATTTTGTAGGTAAAGACTCATTATCTTGAATCTTCGGACATGTTTGTAATTCCTTGAGAAGATACCTAATTATGTGAGTCCTTCCTGGCAGGAGGTTTTCCTTAGCCCAATATTTCTTCTAGTGGCCCATCTCAAGACCATTTCAGTAAATATCAAATATCTTATAAGATAAGAACGACAGGCATGGGCCGATTATAGAGACAAACACAACGAAAAGCACTTCGGGGCGGAGGGTTCTTCACACTTTTTCCGTAATGTTCAGCGCTACTTTTATTGTTTCAGCCATGGTTGAAAATTTTTTGTTAAGCTCAGAATGTCCGCCACTATGGTCCCTAAGTCTCTTTGGCATGCTGACACGAGCAGCTTAGTGTTGTCAGGGTAATAGGCAGTACGATTTTGATGGGGAACGCGCGTCACAACTCTTGGTGACATTGAACGGCAAGTTATTTTATATAGGTCGCTGATTTAGACAGTTCAAACCATCTTTCAATGCTACCACATCTTGCAAATACTCTAGAACTCGCCAGAGATTCTTGTCGTCAGCTTAGGGCAACATCGGCGACTTGAATGCACTGGATAGTTCAAAAACGAAATGAGAAAATAACAGAGGTCCTAAGATCAACCTTTGCGGAAGAGCGCTGTTGGCTGAGAGTCAACCACACAGTTGTCCATTCACTTTGACGCCGAACATAGGTTCAGCCAGATAATCCTCAAACATTATGAGTAGGCGCTCATCAAGTCCAGAACTATTAATTTTCCACAGTAAGATGGAGTGACCAACACTGTCAGATGCTTTGGAAAATTCAAGGTGAACGACGTGTGTGGCCAGCTGTGCTTCTGCAGCCTTCGTTCAAGCACCACGAGCACTCAGCGGATTCGTGATGCATGAGTATCCCACACGAAAGCTGTGTTGCTCCTTGGTGATGAGTTGGGGGTTGTCAACCTTAGCCCAGAGACAGTCATCTAATACACTGCCCATCACCTTAAGGACCACCAAAACAAACCTACTGGCCGATAGTCCGCGGTTACCTCTGAAGATAGATGTGATTGTGAACTGTTTCGTGACCTTCGGTGGAGAGCCTGTTGATAAGAAGCAATTGGGAAGTGCTGTAAACGGTTTTGCTAATTACAGATGAACAGCTTCTGGGTTCGCGTTAAGCGGTAGCCTGTCCTTAACTGTTTGCCACCTTAGTTACGGATCTAGTCTCATCTTCTTACCAGTGGCGGCAGAATTTGTATCATTATCAGAGTACTTGGTCTCTGACCCACATCTACAACCAACGAACCGTGGTAAAGCCAGGACAGAACAGTCCGTAGTCAGGCAGTGGTTTGCTTTACTAAACCTAATTTTGAATTGTAAACACGTGAAGATAAGTTCTTATCTCTTTACTGTAACATCGCCTTTTTTCATAGTATTCGCAAAGGAACGTCACGTGGAGTTAGCTACATCAGGTGGCAAGGGGCAACAAATCTTTCTCAACTGATTCACAAGGGCAACAGCATCAGCTTGTGTAGCGATGAAGCTACACTGTATGTTTCGAAGACGCTGCCTTAGAGAACCCAATGATCTTTCTTATTGACCCTCCGTAACTTGGTGATGTTTTGTGGCAAACTCAGTGATTTGGTAGAGGTTGGGGAGAACCGTGAGTTGCATGGACTCGTAGTCACATAGATGTAGACAGTCGGCTATCTGCTCCTACAAACTCTCAGTCACAATCAGAACAAATCTCCTCAGAAAACTCCTTAAAGAACGGACTAGCAGATGATCGCAGTCCGATTACTCTTGAAAGCTGGATACATACTCAGAATGGCACCTTGACCATTCCGTCCAGATTAAACTTAATTCAGCTGGCTTTCAAAGACACTCTAAGGGACCCGCCACCATGTTTCAAAAATACCACTCGAACCTGGCCAGTCAAACTACAGCCCGGGGCAATGGAGTCTAAAATGAATACCGAAAATATAACTATATGGTTTGTTTGCACGCACTGAAAAAGCGCGTGAGATAGTGACCTCTTCAGATCGATATCCAAGAACTTACTGAAATATTCAATGTAGGAACCCAACGATGTGGTACGTCGACTCAAGACATCAAGACTGGTCAGCCACCTGTCTGTAGTCGAGCTACCTGCAACATAACAAGAATCTAAGCCAGCTTGGTTTTCTTTAGATTGCACAGGGTTTCATTGCCTAAGCGCCTAAGACTGGTGGATCGTGGAGAGGCGGTTACCTGAAGACATTCAGAATAGAATGAATGCGTTGAGAAGATAGGTGAGAACCAGTACGCAATCCGTCTAAAAACAGTAGTTAGGAAAAAATATCCCGAGTTGTTGGGAGTGAGTTTCTCTACTCTCATGGTCAGAATTGTTACGAACATTTGGAGTCACAAACTGGCTGACAATACAGTGTACGTATAAAAGGGAATCAGGGAAGTTGTAGGTTGTGTAGGGCAGAAAGTGGAGAAAAAGGTAGAGGGGAAAGACAGTAACCTGGAGGACACAGAGATCTACTGCATGTTCACCACTGACTCCTTTTCTCCGCATGTCCTATGGGCTATTTAAGTGAGGCAGGACGTTGCAAGCAGAGAGTTGGCATTCGCAGAATCCTTTTTGCGTTAGCCGAACCTGTGGGATGTATCTGTTATGCTGAGTGACCTAGAGAGCTTTCCTGCTGTGAAGACACATCAACGAATTCCACCAGTACTAACACTGTGATCCTACCACGCTTTTTCAATGGCTCAGATCACTGTAAGCATCCTACGCACGAACCAGCAAGGTTTCGTAGTCATACGTGAAGACCGCTCAAACATTGATATTTTGCATTCGGCATTTCACTGAAGATTGAAATCATACCTGCTCCACAAATTGCATAATTCGGCAAACGCCACCGGTGCTTTAACCATGTGATGATCAGACTGAAGAGGTAATTACCTGCTTAATCGCCAGATAGATGTTTATATGAAATGTGCAGTATTAGTTGTGCACAAACTTCCGATAACTGCGAGCCATTCCCACTCTCTAGAAGTATAAAGGATGAAACATCAGGGTGATAGCACAGAGTTTTTTAGGATGTGCTGATTCCAAAGAATGTTTTCTCAAACAGATATCTCGTTGGTGGTTTCCTTCATTTTTTTTACGGGTTCAGCACTAAGCCATTTAGACAATTCACTGCTTCGTCCATAAATGCTGTCGGATATCTTTCTTTCCAAAGGAAATACCGGTTGGTGGCATCCGGTCCGGACTAGCCTGTCACAGTGACTGAAGCCCAAAGACGCCTGCGCCTAACCATCACCACAAGTGAGTTGCGGTGTACCACTTGTGGTTTCACTCACACACCACGCATCCACTGTAGCCCCGAAAGAATAAGAGTGAGTGAGGTCATTGTGTCCAGTGGACCAACGCTGCTTGGTCATTTGACAGGATAGCATGAAACTGAAATTCCTATTTCTTGGGAAATTAACTGAGACAGACTAATGATATGATATAACTTGGGAGGAAAAGGTTGAAAATCTAATGTAAGACATGATACAGTATATAATTACACGTTAGGGCGCTCTAGAAGGGGTGGGAGGAGAAAAAACCCTCAAGGTTGAACTGGAAGAAAACAGGTAAACCATTCACCATACAATACACTAACACAACTGAAGAGAGGGAACGATAGACGGTAATAGAGACCTAAGCTTCCGAAAAGGGGAGCGGAGGAATTGCCAAACGATGGAGCTCCATGGACGATGCGACCAAAAAAATGAATATAACAAATATAATCTATCTGAAACTAACTTACTCGTTGTCTTTTGGCCGAAGGTGTACTATGAGCAGAGTGACGACCTACTAATCCCAGACGGCCAGCGCATTCGTTGCAGCACACATCGCAACACCATATAACCATGTCACTACGGCCAACTCTTCCCAACATTTAAAATCAGCGCTACAGCACGAAAGACCTAATTTGATAACATTCGCCTTTGACCACCAGGATTTCGCTTGTCTGATTTCAGTAGTCTCTGAAGCACCTACTTTGGAATCCGGTCATCGCTCATCCGACGGACGTGACCTAGTCAACGTATCTGATTCAGCATCAGTTTGGCTTCCATCCCATCCATGTCCGCTCGCCGCAGTACATCAGTGTTAGGATATAAGTCCGACCACCTATTACTCAGGATGTGTCTTAGACGGTACAACTGGTAATGGCTCAGATAGCCCAAGTTTCGCTGATACAGTGTCTCAGTTTCACTGCCGCACAGCGGTATAGACAGCCCCACTGAGCGTTGAACACAGAGCTTAGCGGCAAACCTCTGGCTGTGGTTCTTTCATACACATCCTTCAAACGTCCGAAAGCAGTACTAGCCTTTGACACGTGAGCTCGTAAACCACAGTGCGCGGGCAGATCTGTTGACGAATTGCTGTCCATGTAGTAGAAGTGGGTGCAGCTGTTGACGACATCTCCATTGATGTGAATCTTAGGCACAGGCGCAGGAACAGTACCTGCACCAGGAGAAAGCTGAACTAAATAAAACGTCTTACCTGTGTTCATGTCCAATCCGAACTTGGGTGCCGTGGACGCGAAAGCCGTGGCCATTCGCTGTAGGTCGTCCTCGTCGTGTGCGAACAGCGCACTGTTGTCTGCAAACAGAAGCGTACGCATCGTTGATGTACGTGGTCAGCTTGGGGTGCCGAAACGTGAAATATTTAGCACGCGTCCGTCGGGTACACAACCTCAGCACCACCATCGGCCGAGTCCTGTAAAGCAACTGTTAACATGGCAGTCAAATACAAATTAACAGGGCTGGAGTTACTACAAAACCTTGCTTCACGCCAGTACCAACGTCAGCGTCGTCAGAGGTCGATCCACAAGCTTGTACTTTTGCCTTCATAGTCACCTGCAACGTTCTAATCAAATTAACGAACTCACCTGGAAATCCAAATTTACCAACCACTGTACACAGTGCTTTGCGGCTCACGGAATCTGAGGCCTTTTTGAAGTCTACGAAGAGAGCATACACGGGCTGGTTCTGTTTCCGGCACTTTTCCTGAAGCTGTCCAACAAACGAACACCAGGTGGATCGTACTCCGATCCGCCCGAAATCCGTATTGCTCCTCAGGAACGTTCGTCTCCAAGATTTTCGTATCTAGCCGGTTTAGGAAGATTCTGGCGATCACCTTACCTGCACAACTCAGCAGACTAATGTCCAGATAGATGTCGAGGCATTGTTTGTTACTCTTACCTTTCAACAAAGGTACTATCACAGCTTCCTTGAAATCTTGTGGCATCACTTTATGTCCCCAAATGCAGTGAACCAGCTGGAGTAGTGAACATTCCAGCGCCGATCTACCATCCTTCAGAATCTCACCCGGCAGTCCGTCTTCGCCTGTAGCCTCACAGTTACGCATTTGGCTAATTACTCTATGGGACTCCAGCAAACCCGGGGCGAAAGCAAGTAAAGGCTTGGTGGACCGTTGTGGCAGGTTGTTCATGATTCCCCAATCGATGGTCGCAGGACGATTTGGTAGGCTACCAAAGTATTTGCGTCAGATTTTCATGGTATCTTCTGGCAGAGTCGTAGAACTTCCTGTGTTGTCGGCAATCGGTGTAGCCCTACATCCGCTCACCTTGCTTCCTCCACCAATCGTCTCTTATTCCGCAAGTACTTTCGGCCAGTTGACCAAGAATACTTCGAAATATCAGTCTTACCTTCATCGTCCGGGTCTATTTTTGGAGGCGGCAGGGGCCACACTTTTCTTTCGTAACAATTTGGAGACTGCCGCGCTGTTGTCGTTGAGCCAGTCCGGAAGTTTTGGTGCCCGATACCGATCGTCTCGATAAATGCTGCTGTGACCTCTTCTGTCAGCCTTCGCCACGTACCTCCAGAGGTGGTGGATGCAGGAACGTCTTTCAGACGAGCGGCAAGTACATGTTGAAAAGCAATTTTCGTCTGACCGTTCCCTAATCGTTTGCCATTCAACTTCTGCCGTTGTCCGCACGATCTGCAATAAACAGGCTTGCATACATGGATACATGATTTAGTCCAGATCAGTCTATAACCACTTTGTAAGTGTCCATGACGTGATATCGCTCTCCTCCAGCCTGAATCGGGTGTACGTGAAAGCCAGTTCGTGAGTGGCACACAGGTGGAGCAAACGATCACCGTTCTCGTTGACCGAACCAGTGCCGTAGGTTCCAATGACTCCCGGTGAAACTACCGAATCGAGTCCAACTCGAGCGTTCAAATCACCCCGAACAAACAGCCGGTCACTCGCCGGTGCCGGCTGGATTGCGGTCGACAGATGATGTTAGAACTGGCACTTTGTATCCTTAATACGGCACATAGTCAGACCATAGACACTAAGGCGTGACACACTTACCTCGACCGGGTAGCAGGCGCATGAGCAGGATCTGAGGGCTGATGACGTGCAGTTTGCTTATAGTCAAAGCCCTGAGGCGATCAGTGAAATACCGATACCACACGTAAAGTAACTAACCCTTGCTCACATCCGATAAAAAGAACGCACAGCAAGCGAGTCTTGCTACATGACCGATGCTGGTATCTTTGAAGTACCTTGCGTTTTACCATGTTCTTGAGCGAGCTAAACCATACTCACTTTGAGGATGATTTCTACGCCCAGCACAACGGTCACATGTTGATTTACATGGTCGGCCGTTTCCATTTTGGTCGTGAGCACCACCAGCTGTAACAGACTTTCTTGCCAATTTTCAAACAGGCTTATAGGTAGCCAATTAAATATCCGCAGACTCAGCAGCAAAAGTACACATGATGTTCTTTACAGCTCCATCGCAAGTAGTATTAGGAAAAACCAGCTCTGCACTGTTTAGTTAACAAGTTACCGACAGGTTATCTCTGAAATCGTGGTCAGGCAGTATGATCTGGTTCGTACATCAGAACCAGTTCACATACAAATGCTGTCCGATATGCTGAACCCAGCAAAAGATTAGCAAACGTTCCCAGCACGGCTAAAATCAAACACAACGGCATAGATAATGAAGTTGTCAGCCGATGGTTCACGGGGCCGATCTAGTGTCGAATAAATAATACTGCATGGTGTATGTGAACTGAACACCTCTGCTACGGCCATATGGTCGCAACGCACCTATAACCACCTAGAGATTATTAAGTCCATCCAGAGTACGACCATAAGCAAGGTGGTTCCTGTTGGTTTTCCTCACAAAGAACGACTTATCTCTGCTGATAGATATTTTTGACCGACCACTTCTGTAGGGATGTTTGAAACTGCTAAGCTTCTACAAACCTGTTATTCACGAACAGTTTCTCAGCCAGCAATTAATACTTAATGTACCCGATTTCATTTTTCCGTACGTCACATGTCAACGATTTGGGGTAATTGCTTGCGTTTTGCTTTCATCCTCACAGCACAACCATAGATTACTTAAGCGTCTCAATGTGCAAACACTTGTAAGAAGCGGAATTTTGTGCGTAAGTAATGAGTTGAGAACGAAGTCCGGTCTGTTGCCAAGGGAAACCTCGACGACTGGCCACTGGCAGTCTTCGTCCGCGGTTCTTCATTGGTCCGTGAACTTCACACCGAGAGATTTTGGTGGCTTTGTTACACTTTAGTCGGCAGAAGTATATCAACATATCACCTCAACTCTCAACTAACTAACTGATTCATATGGTTAGTTTGAGTTATGATGTCTTGTGATAAACTCGGGAAAGGACATCCGATGCACGAATATATCGAAGCACAACGTGCCTAGAATAAAAAGATAACCTTTTAACAATCTGTAGGTTATTAACGGCCTAAAAGAAAGACTGATAAGTAATTTGACAGACTCAATAATTTTGAAAAAATTCCGTTTGCGAAAAATCTGGACTGTTTCTGTCGCTGGTTCGAATCCAGCAGAAGTCCAGAATTTTTGCAAATATATCTCTTCTAAAATTATCAAGTCTGCCAAACTACTTGTCAGTAATTCATTGTCAATGCTCATCGGTGGCGTTGGTGGATTCCAGCGTGAACTGATTGAGAAATCCTGCTCGGGCAGTCAATCGGCTGGATCATCTGGTGGATTCCATATGACACAGTTGGTTGGGTGTGTAACTAGGTCCAAATGTGAAATTTCTGAACTTCCTGCGCGGCTTCGTAGCTCAGCTGGTAGAGCTCTTGCCGCGTTTGGGCATGGTGTTTCTGTCGCTGATTTGAATTCAGCCGAAGTCCAGATTCTTTGCGAATGGATCTCTTCTAAAGGAAAGAATCGTATCATAAGAGATAATGCAATTTGTAGTTGACACAAGATCACGGTGCTGGTCAAACCTTGGTTGTAGAACTTTTGGAAAATAGAGCTAAAAAGCCTATTCGATTTCTATCATGGAACAGAATTGGTGAACGTAAGTTTCAATTGAGGAATTAATTACGGCGGCCGTTACTACCCAAAAATTTGGCGATTTCTCATTTTCCTGGACAACAACTACACATATCATACTGTTTTTATTTTCGCGGTGATGGAAACCGGGGATATCGTGCCTAGTGGGTCCAAATGCTCATCGTGCCTTCAATTCAAACTGTAATATGGACCTGAATAATTATCGTTTTAGGCCCGAAATATTAGTACAGCGTACGCCTAATGAGAAAACAATGGTTGAGTCGCGATTTCCCAAACACCGGTCTGACAGAGGCTGAAAGAAAACACCGTCCAAACAGCTAGACGTAGTGCACTAACTCATGTGGGAAGTACCAAGTTCAGCTGTACAGAAGGTGTTATTATATGCTTGGTACTCATGTCTGGCTAATTCAGACAGCTGTAGCATCTCATCCACATCGTCCAACTGAACACCCCAATTCGATCTTTTCACGGAAAAGTTTCCTGCTGAGTGAAACCTCTGAATTGAATTAGAAATCACGATTCAGTAAGAAGGTAACAAACCTGAGAATTGTTTGCGTGGCCCAGAATATCCGCCAGAGTGTCATGTAGTTTCACAACGCGCCTCACAGAGGGTGCCATGAAACTTGAGAACGACGTGACGTGACTTAGGCTTTATGCAGGACTTACGGATTCAGTCTGATTGTGCTTTTGTGTCAGGACTGAAACGTTAGCGATATAGCGAATCACTGCCTTTATAAACGGTTCTGGGATTTCGGCTTCTAACTCAAGCTCAAGCGTATTATACATAATAGTCTCGTCTTCTTTTAAGCTCAGAGTCTTTTCCCCTCATGATTACAGTTTTCTTTTGCAGTACGTGCATACCGATTTCCACGTATTGCTTGACTCACGTGGGTGCTTGTACGACCCGCAAGCTTCACTCTGCGCTCCCGTATCTGCTTTTCTGTCTTTGGTATTACGAGCCCACGCGTGTTTTTACTGTCTGTACGAATAGTTAAGGCAATTACTATGTAATGTGTATTCGCGTATGACTGATGTCTGAGCTATTACGTTCGTATCCTTTACGGGATTGTCCTCACGTTTCTCAACTGGAAGCTGTGACTGAACACAAAGTGAACACAACAATCCGACTAAAAACATACGTTCATCAACTTACCAACTCAAATGTACACGTTAGTCGCCTCAGTGTGTAAGCGTTTGCACACTATTCGTAAATAGTATGGATATACGGCATTACCAGTTTCGAAAGATTTTCAGACACGACATTGCAGAGTTCTATAACATCCTACTTGCTGTCAACACAGAAGCCCAATTTCCATACTGAGGGAAGGCTAAATTGTTGATGGTTTTCTGTGTAAATGGTTGTAATATAAGTATTGTCTACTCCTTAACCAACTGATGAATGTATGAAGGCATCTGATTTTAAGTTTAGTAGAAAAAGTCAAATTTTTCCACTAAAACAGTTGGAATGGACGAGTTTGTTATAACTACGTTTAAAGTGGGGGATCGTTGTTCTTGTAGAAACCAGGTTCCTTGAAATGAATTCTGTGTGATGACCGACTTGACATCTAAAGGGAAAAAATGAGCGTCTTCACAGTCATGTCGTGCATCAAAATTTGTCAGCTGGCGCCAGATTTGTACGCCCATTCATATTCGCAAGCTGGTTCTTTATAAAGTTGCATACACACGATTGTTACAAGATATCACATCTCCACTGTATGCATGTCATCATCTTTTGTTAAGGTCGGTGACCTTTTGCGTGAAACATGGCGGAACATGCACAATAAACTCATTTATACTGTCATGTTTCCCGGTGGCGAATAAGAGATTGCTGAAGAATTGGCCTAGACAAGATTGCAATCTCTATTCATTCGCACATAACATATGTAAAGATTCCTGGATCATGAGGGCATCCCTGATAAAGAACATCTTTCCCTAAAAATATCTAGTTTGGCAGGTCACTTGCGTGATCGTCTACATGCGCGGTCACTTCTAAACACCCTTATGTCCAGATTAAAATAGACAATGAGATTTAACGTTCGAAGACTTTCAATAACCTGATCCCTAGAATTGTCGGTTAACAAGAGTGGATGATGAGGTGAAAACGATGAAATCCCCCGGCAAGTTAATCAAGACCTTTTGGTTCTCGATAAGTACAATGAAGAAAATTAGCTAATGCTGAGTAATTTACAAAAATTTTTCTAATGGCTTCTAAATCTGGGAAGGTTTGGCTTAATTTAAGCGATGATACTCGTAGCATGGGTCATAACCTGATGTCCGTCACCATGATTTATTATGGTTAGATCACCAATTGTCGTACGAGATTGGTTTAAGTGACTCAGCCTACAGTTAGATAACTAAACATTGCGCAACACTAATCCAGGTTTCAGCTTTTGTATTCTGAATGTATTGTAACGTCAAACAGACTTTATCGACTTCAGTAAATCTGTACTGAAACGCATAAATCAGCGGTATCAAAAGTGGGTCTAATACATACATCAAGCACATCGTCAGTGTATATCATTTTTGGGCATGGGATTGCCACTTTGATCTTAGAGCTTAGGTGACGAACGCGTAACACACTGAACTCTAATTAACCCAGTCCATGTGACCAGATCTAAAAGTGCAACCAGAACCGCATTGAGTAATGCATATTCAGATTTACGAACTTGGTGTAAGGACACTGGTTGACTGCACTGTTTAGCTCAGCGACACCTGCTTGAAATATTTTTTTAATGTAGATCACTGAAGAAAGGGGTACCTTCTAAAGATTTCTGTTGCGATATGCTACCAAAAGTTAGCTTTAGTTCAAAAACCCCATTGGATACAAACTCAGTTAATTTTATGTAAAAGTCTGCTTCAACTTAAAAACGTGAAGTAGTTAGTAAAATCAGACGAAAAACAAAAGAATGAGAGAAATTATTGAACACCGGTTTTGTCAGCTTTACACTGCATTTAGTTTGTGCTATTTTCTTTCAATTGTTTCTATTAAGTAATTATTATCTACCTTAAAAGATGGATCAATAATGCTACAGCAATACACTTAAGAGAATTTAGTGCGATGATTTCCATCTAGGATGATACCCTACTATGTCACTGATTAGTACTGCTAAACGTCTTTTGAACACCAGCCGGGAAGAATTAACAGAGATTAGCCGTGCTGTCAATTTTCTTGAACTACTTCAACTTATAGGCTGTTCTATCCGGATATCACCAGTCAGTATACGTAATCTTGTGCAAATCACATCGGGATGAAAGTAGTTGGCGAAGAGAGAGACTAACTATTCCCATCACACTTCCGAACTTTACCGCTACCCTGGTTTTGCCATGACTATGCAGGACAATATATTGGGCACAACAAGAGGGAGCTAAGAAAGAAGTCAACATTCAATGACGATAAAAATAAGGGATACAAAAGTGAGATAACTGCGGCCTTTTACCAGCATTCGTCAGAAATATCGAATAGCCATAAACTGAAATTCCTCCGTGAACGCACACTTCCTTTAATCTCCTTTAATTTTAGCAGATCACGGAAACCACAGTTCCTTAACTGTTATGTCGCTACGACGTTCAGACTAGATCTATGATATTTTGGAACACGTTGAATACCACATATTAAGTCCGGCGTGTCCAGTTAATACAATCTTACAACGATCCTACTATGCGACACTGACGTGATTTCCCGCCTACTTTCCATGGTTTCCCTCTAAGATAATCAATACTTAGTTGAGCCCACGGTTCGGTAATCTGGGATCTCCACTGTACCAAGATGCATATCACAACTTATAGTATTATGCCTACTTTCAGCCAGCTTTCCCAGAACAAAAAGCACTGATTTCGGTCAGCAATGTACAATCTTATCCAGATCGATAATGGCACGTCCATTCTCGTACTTCTGAACCAACAGGAGCGTTTTCAATCTTCCTGCATATACTATGTGTTATTAAACGGTCTCTTGAAACTTGTTTTAGGGACGATAAACAATAATCCCGATCAATACAGGAGTAAACTTGTGATGCTTTATGCAGCTTACTACTCTCACAAACGACGATCATGTAGTTATAGCCAACGCCGCTTTTAACTAGTCCATTTCTATCATAAACCCCACCTAGGAATGGTCATTTCATCACTTCGACAAGCTCCTCCCATCAGATAAATTAATATTGGATCATCAATTCCGCATGAATATCTAATGGCTGTTAACTAAACACAGACGCGAATTTAACTCCCCCGTGCACATGTTTTTCTCACAGAAATAGTCACTGAGGCTGAAGACTTCAAAAAGCATGTCCTTTGTACAGTTTACCGATAGGTTTTTATATCAAGTCGTTTAGTCATACCTGTCATCTAGGTTTGATTCTGGTTAGTTTGAGCGTTTAATACAGATAGGCTGTGGATGATATCGTTTACTACTTTAGATAAAATGATATAAATTGTCATTTTTGTACCCAACTGGTCACAGCCTATTCAAGCTGGCAATCCGAGGCAGACTGTTTTTAAACACTACCTGGGTGTTATCATGTTACATCTGAACTACATTATATAAATAAAGCACCACTCACAATTGATCTCAGCTATCTCATTCTCATAGGCTTCTCAGTTAACTCTTTTCAAAAAGAGACATCATACTTGACTTTCGCTCTTGTTAGGGCTCGTTGGCATTGCATATCTTTGTCAGAGCCATGATTAGAACTCCGGCCACGCTCTCACAAGACAACCTTATTCATCTCTGCTCCTTTGGCTTCACAATACCCACGAATGTATCACTATGGAAAGTTTAAGGAGGTGTGACGGCTGCGGCCTATTGTAAGTGGTGTTCAGTTTGTAAGAAATCCCATACTAACTACCAGTGAACCATCATATGTGAATGTTCAGCCACAATCACCTGTGAATAACGCTCAGGTTGCCCGACCGCCTCAACAGCATACACAGTAACTGTAATGTTAACTCCTATCGATGACGCCTCGACTAAGACTTCCCTCCAAGTTGAAATCACAGAATTCATTAACCTGTTGGGAAGTGTTTTGACTACTGATGAGTAGTAGAGGATTTTAGTTTTCAAATAAATTGTACGGCGACTTCTTTTGTGCACGACCACCAGCCAAGTCCGTGAACTCATTCCTGAGGATTTCAACTCGGAGAAAATTGCTGGTCGTTGGGCCATTGACTGGAATTAACGGGTCAGTTACTGTGTCACCGTTTGAGACGGGTAGGCCATGTGAAAATCATTCACAGGCGAATGTGGCTGGGCTTACTGGACATTTGGCTCAGGCTGGTTCTTGTAGTTTCCTTTTACACTACTGCGTATGGAACCCATACTCCAGAAGAACGCCATTCCCCGGTGTCTCCACGTTGCCCCAAAGTTGGTCCACAAATGTAGCGGATAATCAGAGTGCAAACGGCCGTCTTGTATGTTACATTTATAACCAGTTACGCATTCATTTAACGTGGCAATATAGAACTTGTTGGCTTACCCTTGTAATGACCTTCAAGAACCGTTTTCGGACTATGCGTAGGTGGAAGGTGAAAGTGTTAACCTGTTTTCATGGTCAGTCGACCTAACGCATGCCTCGTTTCATACAGATCAATTAGAACACTGTGATTTAAAGCTATTCGTCAAATGTGATCGCGCGGGCTTGACTGACGACAGGACACACAAGAAACCGTCGTCATCTCTGCAATCCACTCTTATTCCACATCAGTGTGGGAACGGTTCATTCCCACTTTGTGCAAAACCGAGTCTGGAAAGCAATCCTACTGGCTTCTGTGCAGTGGACCAAATTCCCCGAAGAGGTGCTTTGCATCCTATACGTTTTCACATCGGACATATTTGTCCACCCTGACCCTGTTGGGGCGGAACGGAACTTCCATACTTTCGGGGCTGTGTGTTTATGGCTACTCAAGTATATATCTAAAGATTTGGATTCGCGAGCGCTGTCTATGTCCAACAGCGCTAGAAAAGAAACGTCAATGGGAACCTGATGTGGTACTTTTTCGAATGTTGTAGGGTCATGCACTCAGGGGTGAGCTTTCCTACACCCGCGTATGATTCAGTTAATCCTGATTGTTGAGCGTAAGAAAAACTCACTATTTCCCCAGTGCTCTCGGCTGTCGGTGGCAAGCCATGCCTATCGGTTGGGTTGAGTGAAGTTTGTGTAATAGGATTCTACAAACAGTAAGCTTTTTGTACATAAGAAGGTTAGGACTCACAATTGTGAAGCTGTTAAAACCCAGGTTGTTTTTAGTCAAGTTCTATAGTCATATCTAGTTAAACACTCAAAAAAAAAGCGGTTTGTTTGCAGCGGTCACAGTAAACGACAGAACACGGAGGCGTAAATATAAAGAACACTTGAATCACGTTTAGAAATCTTAGTCATGTACCAGACACAAACATACATGTTCGATAAGTTGGGTCTAACAACCTTAAACGATAGGCTATAATGGGTGACCCCTATTATCCAAAGATAGATTTTCCACAATCCGCTGAAACCTTCCAGAACCAACAACTTTTTATGGTACATTTTTGAATAGGTTATTCCCAGTTATCTTAACTGAGCTCAAGTCTGACTGATTGTATCAAGCTGAGTAGATTCATCCGAGTTGCACGCCACCTTTCATCATACGATGCCTAGGGTCTCGGTAGATTACATCAGGAACACATATGGCAAGCAACGATTACACAACTATGCCATGAATCCGTAACTTAAAACAGATTGAAGTCATAAGGCGGTACCATTTATCTAATGGCGTGAGACAGATCACATGCCAAAAACACAGGGGAAGACACAAATTCATAAGCTGTAGCCAGACGTGTAACATGTATGGTTTTTACTAGCGTAAAACGACATGGCATAACTCGCAAAATAACTTATTGCTTGTACATTTTATTCCGTCGCAATAAATGCGGTTCCAATTATTCACTGATTACTGTCGAATAGATATGTTTTATTATATCCAGATAATGTATATGGATACGATAGTGTATATGGTGCGGTCTACGAACGCAGGGAAAGAGCATTATGAGGACAAGCAGTCAGAAGCGCATTCACCAGTTGATGTTAAATCTCTAATGCCCAGCTAAGTAAAGAAAAGTGGACCAAGCGTTTCTCTTACATACAGGAGCCATGGCGACATTGTTGGTTTGTCTTCATTGTTTTGGTGAGTCTGAATAAGTAGAAAACACCTGAGTTAACAGCTTCCAACATCAATTGAGATTTACTTGCTTTAAACGCATTGACTGCAAACTTGAAACACGGCGCTCCATTCGTTTTTACTTGTTTCCGATTGACACCATAAAACTAATATGAATATAGGTCTGTCACTTAGTTAATTTTCGTTGGAACATGAAAACGTGGTTCATATAAACATCTTACGTGACCGCTGCAGATTAAAACTTGTTGTTTGTATGATTTTCGGGGCTGCACCATCCTGCATAATTAGTTCGTGCTAATCTCCCATCCGATTGTGAAATGAGATGACATGTCTGCAAACTCACCATAACACAAATTCAAGAAACTGAACCATTCTGTCAATATGATTCTGACCCGTTCCAAAACGTATGCTAACACCAGCTGGACTTATATGTGTGACCTGTTAGTAAGTAACTGAATACAGTTCACAGCTTATGCAGTTGATTAGCGTGAAAATTTGGTTAGTCGACCAGGGCCATTAAACTGGTGCAGTAGAAAACATCTCAGTGACCGTCACCAGTTTCTGAGACATTAGTTAACCGCGCTCGGAAACTGATTGCACTACCAGAGATCCGGCCACGGCTGGGAACACTGTCATAGGAGGTATTCAGTTCCGATAAAGGTAAAACCGACAAGCTGTATAGCAACAAGGTTCAACGTTCACCCCAGTACAAAACAACCGTCATCGCGTCAGCTTCATATAACTGAAAGATTAATGAATATTTTCATTATAACTTCATTCACAGTTCACGTTGTGTTACCATAGCTGCAAACTGACTTGATTGGCAAAGTACCCTCGCGAAGTGCATCTTAACTTTACGACTGCCCATGAAGATGAAAATCCGTGTGAAAGGTGTTCGTTTCTCATACAAAAATGGAAACACCAGACCAGAAGCAGATGTGTGTGTGAAGGTGGAAGTAAAAAACAGTTTGTTTACATTACCTGACAGGTCATTCATCTTCCTCATCTCGTTTGGCTTCAGCTCCCTTCCGTGGTCGAAACGGAGGTGCGCTGCTGATGAGTACCCGTGTAATGCTGCTGTTCATATTTGGAACCACATCCATGTTCAGCAGACAAACCTCCAAACTACGAAAAACGTGTTGCTTTAAAAAGGACCAAATGATATCGTTCAATCCGAATACCCGTGCAGTTGGCCTATTGCACGCTATCCATTATTCATACCGACCAGTCATATTGATGTCGACTGTCCTTTATTAAAGGATTGCACTGCCAGCATCACTCTGCTGGTTGCCCTCGGGACAGATAAGAAGCAGTGCCCATCTCACGTTACAATCCGCTAAATATTTTGGACGGTATTAGGTCATAACGTGACGTGGATTTCTCGTGCTAACGGCTTTGCGACAGTGAGATATTTCACGTTTCACGTTCAGGTCTACATTGTATGCAGCCAGAAGTAATCTCTCTCTTAATTATTTCCCATTTCAGTGAATTTTTCTTTGTCTTCGTGAGGCAATTGTCTAACGGTAGTCGTATTCCTCATTCCAACCTCACTGGACTTACTACGTTTTTACACTTCAAACTAAATAATATGTTTGTATTCAAGCTAACGTTTGATGCTAATTATTCCGCCTACACATATCCTTTTAACTGTTTATCGGTAACTATGAGTAAACTTCACCGTAATTCTACGTAGGCCCGCAATCCTGTTTATGATTTTCTCGTTATCTGTCGCTTAGCAGAACTTCTTACTAAGCTCGAAGTATCCACAACATTCTGTTCTAAATTCTCTAAGCGAACAAACCGTTTATTTCTGCACATCTCCATCTGCCTCACCTTATGTCCAATCTAATTCCCACTGGGTGGGAAATGGTAATGGAATCTCTTAGTATGATGAAATGTCAAAACGCGCGCAGAAAACGCCGGTGGTTGTAGAAGATATTCAAGAGTTAGGCTTTCTCAAATCCACAAACTTTACAGTTAAAGACAGTCATCTCACTCATCCTATTTGATCACGTGGCGATCAAAAACTAAGCCATAGGTCGTTCTCACCTGAGACACCAGGATCGGTGGTAACTTCAAGATGCATTTTGTCGTTCATTCTCCAGATGCACCTTTCTCCACAGTACTTTTTCAATCGAGTAAAAGGAATCGTCTGTTCACTTTACCTCACTCAATCGTCCAAAATATCAAGGTTATGGCCCGATTCACGCACCTTCGTCGATGACTGGCTTTCAGATTGGTTTCCGTTTGTAGTTCCTGGCTGACACGAATCTTGTTTGACATTTTTGGTGCCAAGTTTCACACCGTATGGTTTTATCAGTTTA
Source organism: Paragonimus heterotremus (assembly GCA_013368495.1). Taxonomy (NCBI): domain Eukaryota; kingdom Metazoa; phylum Platyhelminthes; class Trematoda; order Plagiorchiida; family Troglotrematidae; genus Paragonimus; species Paragonimus heterotremus. Next base: position 137,881 of record LUCH01000206.1, on the reverse strand, counting down.
ACGTACCGATTTCCGGGTGCATTTTTTATCTCTACCCAACCCATTTCTTCATGTTGGGTTGAGTTCAATGACTTCAATCTAAACGAAGTCAATGCACATGAGTAGAATATTCCTTGACCCGTGAGCTCGTCATATGAATATCCATCACAGGCCTTAGGAACAGCACTAGACGACATATGACATGGTTGCTAACTCGTCAGTAGAAAACTGGTAGACCAGTAAATATAATGTGCAAAATACTATCGGCTGGTGAACGAATACCGACGTATACTCTACGACAAATCTTTGTTGCATTTGCCATCCTGTCTGTGCTTGTCACCCTAATTATGTTTGTTAGAATAGAAAAACCTCATTGTTGCGAGAACAGGAGTCAACTAAATGTCTTCCAATTCCGAGTAAACCTAGGAAATGTGCACTGACACACGTCTTTAACCTATCCATGTCAGCAGCAACACCTTTACGTGGGTATTGCAAATGCCCCAAACTAGTATGGTTTGGTTCAACAGAACACCTGACCTTCAGCCTGATTGTTCATGCTGGCGTTAATTAGTAGCCGGTCAGCGGACACCTGTAAAATTTCTATCGCTAGACATGGAAGGCGAAAATACTGGTTCCATGAACCCTTGCCAAAGCATCAGACTTTCCTTAAGTCCTAGTGAACTGACATACAGTCCGAGTTATTTTTGGTCTGCATACTCATTCTGCGATTTGTAGTCTGACAGACAGACAGCGGTGAGACAGAAACGAATATTCTGATAATTTGGAAACTCATATTATGCAGATCCACGTTTCTTAAGATTCAGCGGCCCAACCACATATGAGTTTCACGTACGCTAATTGCGGAATTCAGTTGGTCATCATGATGTAGTCGTCAAACCATCCTACAAATGTTTATCTCCTTAAACATTGCTACGTAACTAATATACCGGCAGGCATGAGGTGCCTCAAACACTATGACGTAAAAGCGGCAAAGGTATATACCGCATGAGACAACTGTTCTGCCTCTAATTTTCTAGGCTACTTCCAAACCTGTATCTAAAGGATTCGCAGCGTAAGGATGATAAAAAATTGAATAAAATAGCTATAGGCTATGGAGACCACATATTTCAACATGACTGTAAATTCTGCTTGAATAAACCAAAGGACATTGTTGTTTGTCACATTGGTACTCTATCAGATCCTAAGTAAATCTACATCTCTCAATTGATGTCATAACATTCTCTGCTGCGCAAATCTGAATTGAAAAAGCATGTGCCAAGAAATAGCATAGTTTCTTCCGTTATCTTAAGTTGTATTAACTAAGTTGGTCTGCCGCTATCCAGTGGAATTTCATACTTCAGTTTATCTTCTGGAATTGGTAGGAAGGGTCGTTCCGGGACCTACTTCGTATCACTAGTTAGCATGCCCTAAAAAATATAGTCCACTGGTTCCCGCTGGGAGACCTTATTTAACTAGCCAAGTCAATCCTTCGCAACTAAACAAACAATCGTCGAAATAGTCGGTGAGATGATAAAGCATCACCGGTTGACTCCGGACCGGCTGAGGTCGAATACACTGGAGATGTACGAGACTTCTGAATGCGTAGTTCTCATTTTTCCGTAAGCTTCGACCCACAGGCACAAACTTCATTTTCGACCTCGCAACGTGGACTTTATTCCACCGATAGCAACGCATATACTAGCAGACATACCATGGTTATTATAACCAACACTGGAACGACGATTTAAACCCACTGCGTCTTTCAAGTCAGTTTGCGTATACTCATTAGACCGTAAGTATACGCGCATTTTGTCAGTGAATACATTTCCGTAAAGAAATGCTTAACCTGAACACTAGCAAAAGAAAATTTGATCAGCCCATTCACAATAGTTGTAATGTAGAAAATTCCGAGTACATCTGCTGGGGTGAAGAAGCTTTGGCTGATTGTTTTAGTATTAATTCTGATCTATCGTACAAGCACAAGGGTGAATTTAGAGACTAATATTAAGCAAAACCTTGTCACAAACACGACTACTGTTATCAAGAGTAATAAGTGAATTGATGTTAGTAATTCAAATTAACCTTCACCCAGCCGACAAAAATTTAAGGCTTCTGCGATATTAGATTTTTTCCTAGTCAATACAAAACTGGGTAGTTGTTGAAGTTTGTAGATTCTGGATTTTGCAATCCGAGTGCCAACTATGTTTGATCTCAGCTTTCACATTAAGGTAGAAAATGTGTACGCTATGTTGCTGACTACTTCCGTGTCATTTGTTGTCATCAAGAACACATTCCACAGCTATGGTCCTTTAGTTGTATTTCCTGTCACCGAACCTATCGGTACAGGTCAGCTATATAGATGCTTCTCCATTTGGACTGTAATGGAATCGGTAGGTGATACAGAATTCATTCTGTTCAGATCTCAACGGTTCTGTCATACCCACTTCAATGAATGTAAACATAAACCATGCTGGTATACCTAACACTGGTTCATTTGTTTATCTGTGCTCGCCAGTTGGCCACCCACCGCCTGCCCTAAACTTTTGGACGACAGTAATGTTCCAAGTCCTGTTTATCAATTATTCGCAGCTGACCAGCCGTGACCCGAGAGATGGATAGTGTGTGTGACCCTGTGGGTTCGTCTCTGATATGACGCTCGATGTCTCGTTATATGTCAGACAGCGGACTCGTTCCAGGAGTGGTTCACAAGAAGGTAAGTCGGATGCGGGTAGTCTGCCCTTAGAACCGATGGAATTTCTTGTTAGGCGCCCGTTGACTTGAAACTATAAACGGGATTCAGGCGAACCAGTCGAGACCAACAACCTAGCAACACTTACCGTTTATCAAAGCCTTGACGACCGATGCGTTTGTGGCTCTAAACAGTTTTGTGGGTCAGTCCTATTTAATGGAATCTCGTGGTTATGTGTAATTAGTCCGAAGTCGAATACATGATTGTAGTTTCAAAATCTCAGTGTTACTGATTGAGGATCTCTCATATTGCTTGTGGTATTCGTCCTATTAAACCTGAGGACATAGACTTCATCACATATGAATTACCTCCTCGGTAAATTGTAAACCGAATGGACTTTTACATGAAAGTGGTCTGGAGTAGCTGTGGTTACACTGAAACGGGTTCATTGTCTCGGATAACGTCTGACATCCCATCGGGGCTACCTAAACAATGTTGACGCAGCAACTTAATTGAATTGGTTGATTGGCGTATCAGCGATAGTCCACCAATAGACAAGTTGCCATACCTAGCCTTGGTTGGACATAACAAACGGTACCATTAGTCCACAGTGAGAAAAACAAGGCATCTGCTCTGGACAATTATGATCGAGACACCCAATTCACCTTGTCGTTATTCTTTTCGTCGTTATGACATATCGCATAGACTTAGCATAATCTAACCTGTATAGGCTCAGTATTGCATACCTCACGATTTAAGAAAACGTTGCCCAGGGTTAACCTGGCTCAGCCTATTATGGGGTCAACGCAATCTATGAAATTGAACGGAATTTTCAAAGTCACTACCATCTGAATACTACGGCGATGAAAAAAATTGTGACGTTGTCCCGAAAGTCTGTACGCGACTGGACTGTCTACTGACGTATACCTGTGGTCTTGCTTCAGTCGGTAGGTCTGTTCATCTTTACTATCCGTTGGTACGAAAGACAGCAACGAATCAGCTTGAACCACAAGTAAGTATTTTGAACAGGTGAACTGTGATGTGTAGATAAAATGAAATTCTGGTTCCCTACATCACAAGTGTGGTGAAACGGATAATTACGGTATGCAGTTCACAACTCCTTGGCCATGATAGATACAGGAGTCATCACTGGTACGCACGTGGATTGAAAGTGAGTTCACCATTTGTAATGGTTTTGCGATGCACTCCGCGTGCCCGGGTTATTTCTGGTTTGAAGTTTTCCGATAGACAGAGGGAAAGACTGATTAGTAACGTTGGAACTAAGTGCGGATACACTTATCTCTTTAATTGCATACCCTGCTGGTATCATGATTGACCTAACTACAACCTTTGACTCGCAATACAATGACTTCTGGTTCGAAGCGCTGTTCAGCCTTATCCATTTGCTAAGTGCAATCCAGGACCGAACCAGATATGGGAGTTGTTTTGAGAGTGAGGGAGCCATTTGAAATATTTATCTCATAACAAGAACGAGCTTTTGTAAGTTTGATGCTTGGTCACTGCTCATTCCGGTAAATAACTTGCTGAGAGACGACAGGTCACTAGTATATTTTCTCGGTAGACTTAAACTGATATGGTTGATACACGAATGATGCATCGACTGAAATAACCGCATCTCGTAGGTTCTTCGATGTTGGTATGTGCTGAAAAATAACGAACTGTACAGCAGAAGGAGATAAACTTCAAAATTTTATTTTCATTTTGCACTACTTTTATTTATTTCCTCCAAAAACAAGGTAGTGCTGAGATATGGTTATTTGTGCAGATCTTAATAGGTAGGATCTAGGATCATACATACTGGAAGATGTCAGCTTGTCTCTTGCTCATGCCTAGCTGTCCAAGTAGGCCGACACGATAGTGGGATGTTGACGCCGTTGTTTAGACGAATTCAACAACTGAGGCTGTCCTTGAAGTCGTACTCAATGGTACAGTAACACCTACCTATCGTGACTTCGTCTATCTGTTTATAACCCATGTTTTGAGAATAAAATTTAACATTTTTAGTACGGAATGATATCAAAGGTTTCAGGATTTTGTTTGAGACATGGAGTTGTATGTTATGAGCCCGTGCAAAATCACAGATAAAGTCAACCGTCTCCGTTAATGATGCATTTGTTGAAAACGAATTTACGTAACTTTTCCTTTCAAACCAGCCTTATGTAGAATGTCACACACCTCATTTGTATCCTTCAGATACAGTCGTGAAGCGCGTGCGTAAGCTGGCTACAAAAATTCCACTACCCACTTGGCCAGTTTGTGATAAGTTGAACTCGCCATCACAAGGATTGGCCGTGATGGTATTTGCAGTTTGTGAGTCATTGGTATACCACACAACTGTGGGGTCGTACCCCCAGTAGGCTTCATATATTTGTTCTTTATTTCCGTTTTGTATCTGTGTAAACGCAAAGTCTGTAACTCACGTCAAGTGCGCTTCTTCACCAACACTGAGTTGTCAAGCTGGCCGTCCGGCAGAAACCTTGTGTTATCCGAAGTATGACAGTCATTTTCTCCACACATTTCTACTTGTCTGTCACAGCAACTCCAGACCGTTTGTCACGTATTAAGATAATTACACCCCCCAGTTTACTAGAGCCTTGAGGATTTGATAGTGTTCATTGCGGAATAAGAAATTTTGTTTGATGGGAGCATTCAAAATCTGATGGGATAAATCCACCTATCTTATCTTAAATCAACTGTGGTTGTCCTCAGATGTGGACGCTATCTCTCACAGCCGACTACACAGGTTTTCTAATTGCGCCCGAATTTGTGAGGTGTCAAGAATTGTACGAGGGCATTTAAATTGAAACCCAAGATAATGTACTTCAAATTCGGGGCGAAAAGGAGATCTCGCAGGCAGATTCACAACTAATCTGCGCAAATCGGTGGGAAATGTACCAATCGATGTGGTAGATGACGAAGATCTTTGTAGATATGCCACGCTGGAATCCCGAAAACGTTTAACGATTTGACAGCAAGCGTTTAAAAATTCAATTCGCGAAACAACTGGTAGGGTGTCCAACAGTGAAAATACTTCACTTGGATTTTCAACAGTTTTGCCAGTCTATCACGGGTGGACTCGATACGGGATTCGTTCAGGCATCTCAGATTGAACGAGGTCACTTTTATTCTCCTTCTGCGAATACACTGCATGACACCCTGATTTATCGACGATGTGTTGATTCCACAATAGTAATACACAACCTATTGTTGCGATGTCAATATGCTGAGCTTTCTTAGAAACAGTAGCAAGAATCCTGCTCAAACTTTGTAATGCTGAAAGTGTAAAAATCCGTATTCCCGAGGAAGAGTATGGTTTCCTGACTAGCCGCGGTATAATTAACAGGATGTTGGGCATTTCGGACGTTAAGAAGATTGGACTGAACTTAGCCTACGTTGCATATCTTTTTCATAGAGTTCACCAAGCGTTTGATTCCTTGAGACCCGATGGATTTTGGACAATGTGGGATGATTTTTGCCATCTCCCTGGCCTAGTTAGTTTATTATAACGTTGATTATTGGCAAGAAAGTGAAAGAACAGAGGTGTGGACCAATCTCTGATGATTCTGACATTATCACTTGCTGGAAGAAAGCTCAACTTATCAGTTGCAAACCGTAACCATAACTAACGTAAGGGAATATACTGTGCGCTGTGTTGAATTTTACTATTAATTATCATTATCAATAGAAAATACATGTTTAAACCACAACGAGTTAAAACCAAATATCATAGATTTCACAACATTTCGACCATATTGGTGACCATTTAGTAAGCGATTCACGTGGGGATAATTGTAGCATACAAGCTCGTTTGTAGTTTATTGCAATACTAACAGTATATCTTTCGAACCTGAAGGATGGGATTCAGAAGTTATACCGCACAGATAGTCACCTGCTGAATATTCAACCGTTTGATGTTTTAAGTCAGTCGCATTATGCTGTTCGTAACTGACATTGCGGTATCTGTACACATTGAAGAGGAGCTATAATGGATGGTCAAGGCTTTTGCGATCGCGACAATCAAGTTTGACTGGATCTTAACATCGGTAGATAATTTCCTTCTTCTCAGCTTCTTCCTAACTTAAGGGTTAAGCCTACGCGCTTGATCCTCCTCAGTGAAGGTATTGTGAATTTACGTAAACTGAACACCGTTCACAACTGACCGCAGCTGCTCCATTTCTATCAAAATTTCAGCTGGACCCTTTGAGGAAAAAAGAAACACCATACTCAAATTCCGCTCGTGATAACAGGACGCTCACTGTTTCAACGCTAGAGGCGACTAGGCCACATAAACATCATTCACAAGCGAATGTGGCTAGGCGTTTACATATGGTGAATTAATTATGTCCAATGTATGGTCAGTGGCGTAGTGGTAAGTGTGGCTGTAGCTCTAATCCCGGCCCTGGCAGAGATGTGTACTGCCGACAAGTTCCGTCAAAAGCGAAACTCGAGTCTAATACTTCTTTTCGATAGCAGCCGGCTGAATTGTCCATGGGCATGCAATAACAGCGATCACTTGCGAGTAATGTTCATTTTGTGTAAAACCAAATTCCCATACTACTCATGTTGTAGAATGTAGTTCAAACTTCTGTTGCATGGGTAACCATCTGTCTACAGGATTTTTAATGGAATGTGATTTGTAGTCAGTTGCGGTGAGGGCTGCTTTGCTTTCGAACTTCACTTAAGAAGAATTTAACCTGGAGATTAAAACCATGTTGTTTACTTTCCACACAATGGCGTTGCCTACACAGCTGTAAGACAATAAGTCATAAACACTATCTAAATGAAAGTTGCAATATCCGAGTCGTTTCTATCTGAACTATCCTAAGTACGTCCTGGCTATTCGTTGGTCAGACATGGTCCCAGACACCGAGGAACCTCGGTGAATAGACAGGGACAAGAATGAACCCAGTGTAAATGGCAAGGTTAATTCCATCAGATGAGTGAGTAGTGGAACCTGAATTAACTGTTGCACCGGAAGCCTAAAACAGGCACACAAAACCCCAGTCTTCGGAAACGGCACTGCCGGAATTTCGCGCATTATTACACATCAAAGATTCCGGCAGCAAGTAGACGACCTGGATGAGCGTGATCTGGAAGAAGGTCTGTAAGTTTCGTGGAAGGCAGCTGTGTGGTTGTGAATTGAAGTGAGCGGTGTGCAAAAGAAAAATACTGACCACAATTAGTGGTAACGCGTCCGTGTAATGCTACAACAAGTACACCGACCTTCGCGTACAGGTAAGTCAATAGCTTACTCACAGATAACGAAGAGACGGTGAATGCATTAGGCGCACATACATAAATTTTAGTGCATACTTCTTTCTTCATTTGTGTCAATCTACTATCTTCATCAGGTTGTGAACTGTCGGTTCTTTTCTCTAAAAACTTGAGTCAATGTGGCTTAGAACTGTTCTCATTATTTTAGGTTTGTTGATGCGTAGTCTCCTGGTGTGTGTTTGCATCTCTATTGAAAGCTGAATCATTTTTTCTTCCCAGTGCTACATAAGACGTAATGTTATCTACTCCGAGTTTGAAACGCCCTTTATCTTTAATTTTTAACGTACGTTTTCCGTTATACCTTAAAACTTTCCACTGTAGTCTGTCTACCTTTGTTTGTCTGTTATCAGTTTAGTCATAATTGGTCGACTGGACTATACTGGCTAATATGCTCAATGTTGTCAGATGGTAGGTCACCGGTGTAATCAGATAACAGCGTCAACGAAGAGCCGACGATTACGTCAAGCATAGTTGGTTTAAGTCAGTTATTTTTTTTTAAAATATTATCAACCAACCATCTCCGTTGGTTGGTAAATCATTCACTGTCATGTTCAGAAATATTGTTCACGTTGAACTGTTATCTTTTGGTTTCTTCAGCCCTGTTGGTCATTTTACGCTGAAAGCACTGTTTGTTCCATCTATGCTCCTTCCCGATCCTCTACAGAGTGCAGTAAAGTGTAATCTTATTTGGAATTTCCTCCTCGCCTTGTATTTTCGATATCTTTTCTCCTAGTTTAGATCGCACCGTTGTAGTATTGTACACTTTTGTGTCCCAGAGGTAAGGGTTTCCTATTCACATTAACCTAATATTTAGTTGGCTAACACTGGTCGGGTGGACTACAAAGACGTCCACTCACAAGCCTGCCAATTTTGGTCCTTCAAGTTTACATTGGATACAAGGTTGGTCATTAGAAACTGAAGTGATTCAAAGCAGGTTGTTTGTTATGGTCATTATGTTCAGGTGTCCATTGGCTCCGATCGTTGTGACAAGCTAGCCCGGAAACGGATGCCGTCAAACTACTGTGTAGGCGACTTATGGTGTCGCATATGTACAACCGTTTTTTGGCTTCAGTCGGTATGACAGGCTAATCTGAAGGCAGATGCCTCCAACACTGTCAGTTATATTGTACCATGTCTGAAACTGTCATGACATCATCAAAAAATGATTTGTTACACATATCCGTCATACTACTGTGAGCCTCCGAACAATGTGTTGATGGGGTATATGTGGCAATTGTGAGGTTTTATGCAGCTTGGTTGTCACGACTGGGCTAAGTAATACTGGGAGCAATTTTCCTAGTGGACGGTGTGGCCAGGACCGTCAGCATACCTTCAACCCAAGGTTTATCAAGAAGCCATTTCTACACGATAACCTATTAATGAATTTCAATAAGAACATGACACAAAATATTTGATTTATACAGATGTTGACGAATGATGCCTACACACTTATGATATTTTATCTTTCGGCGTGCATCTAGGGTGGATGAAGAATCGTCAAATGACATCCTACTCGCACCCACGCACTTGTACATAGCAACTTGGAATGCACAGTTTAGTTTGTACAACAGTGATAGTCCCAGGAACAATAAGATTACCTGGTTGTACATCAGTCCCTATGCACACAAACAGACAAGGTGAGAAAAAGATCGTAAACTTATGAGTTTGTCCGAATGTGGATGTTGGTTGGGAGTGCAACGTTCATGTCCGTTTAAAAGCCACCACAGTGACCGCATGGTCATCCCCATCAGGTTCTTCAAACATAAGCTGTTCAGTAGTTTACGACAGAATAACGATAGTTAAGCCATTAAAGTGACTTTAAAGTTGAACCTTGCAATGATGTTTGCTCGAATAAACTCGCTTCCTGATCGCGCGTGCGAATTGTTTGCTTTTGTGTTTGTGGCTTGTATGTGCAGATTCGCCATCTGGCCATTTCTGAGATACGGTTGACCACTTAGTCAACCACTTAGTCAAACTGCTCACAACATACTTTGATGTATCATTTTGAACTTTCTGATAACTTTCTTTAATGTTCGTGCTTTTCACAGACCAGTCGTGTTTTAACGTTTTGTTTGTACTTTACATGCACATTAGTGGACTACTAAAATCAGGTTAAATTTACTTCGGTTAGTCATAGGATTTTGTTTGTGGTAGTCTGGGGAAGTCTAGAATTAGCTTGTATAGTTAGCTGGTTAGTTAGTTGAAACTCAATAACCTGACATCCAGATGTACAGTACTCATACAACTGAGTCGACTGTTGTCTCGTAAAACCATTCTGAAATGTCCAGTTTATGGTCGTTTTCAACATATTGTGTAACCAAAACGCGTACAGCAACACGAAATTATAACTAAAGAGTTGTATTCTCTTATTCCACATAAGCCATGCCCATTTACATTGCTGATGGTGAGTTTGCTTTTGATTTCCATAACTTAGGCACCAGAAATAAGCTTCCCTGTTCAGATTAACGGTTTTGCTACTTCTTTCGAATGGCTGTCATATGAGCGTTTTGATCACAGTGCGGGTTACTTCAAACCGGGCACGAATGAATTACTACATCTAGAAGATCAGTGGGGGAAAACGCTCAGTGATACTTAATTTGTCGGAGTGTCTGTCGTCAGTGGAAAAATGTGAGAGATTATGTAACTCTATAACGAACATTTTCTTCGAAAATCTCCAAAGTCATTTGGTATCTTATGTGCTTTGTACCCTTGTGGTGTTAGGTCCACTTACCGGGAGACAATCATTGACTGTTACCGTGTAAAATAGCTCTGTACAGTTTTCATTTTACGATACTTTATGTAGAAATGATTGTCTTTTCTACGAACACCTATAGACCAGAATTTGACCAAACATACGTGTGGCGAATTTCGTACATCCAGTCTCCGTCTCAGATAAAGCAGCTGCTCTTGGTTGATTCCGCATTGTTTAGATGTTGACGCGTGAGATTTCCGGAGTGGTGTGACACTTTTCCCTATTGCTCTCTAGGGGTCCGTCAGTGCTATCCACCCCCCTCAACAACACATTGTATAGCAAGTGGTGTTTACTGAGAAGTAGCGATGGGGCGAAAAGCAACAACTGTCAATATCTCTCTTTTGGATATGCACCACAGTTTTTCTTAACAGTGAAGAACAACGATATTTCTGTTAAATGAAGCCGAAGTGAAGTTATTGTTGAGGTGAGTGTTTTCTGTCATCTGTCGCGCTTGTGTTCATGGGAGAACGGACACTGAGCACATAGCGTCATATAACATACGGTCATATTTCGAGTTCAGCTATCGCAGATGTGTGACGTTGCGGGCAGAAAATGCGACACTAACACTTACAGATTTCCTGATCAACTAAGTTTGTGTTGTTTGGAAGGACCTAACAAAATAGCATGGCGGGAATATCTGAACCAATAGTACTGCAGGGTGTGGTGAACCTTTTTCAGGATTACGAATAGAAGCATTGTAGCTATGTTTCTGTTAAATGCAGGTCGGATACCCATCGTCCAGCCGACTATGTTGCATGGCCCATCACACCAACTAAGTAGTTTATTAATCTGTCAGTTCTAGGTTCAGATGTCTCAATATCATATCTTTTGATAGCATTTTGCAGTGTCCAAAGGGGATTGTCTGAGATTCACAAACGAACGGAACCATAGGGTTAATACGGTTGGCGGCACCCGATTTGAACTGGCCTGTCACAGTGACCGAAGCCAAAGGAAGCATGCGCTTCAAACCATCACCCCCAAGTGGCTTGCGCTGCACCGTTTGCGGTTCCACTTACACACCACGTATCCGGTATAAATCCAAAGGAATAAGTCCAGCCGGCCAATGATGGATAGCCAATTAATTAGCTAGCACGAAAAGAAAACCGTCATCTCTCGGAAAATAAACAAAAGGAGACAAGCTGCAATGACAACATCTAAAGTGAGAGGAAAGATATGTAAAATGCAATAAAAGAAGCATTTCAGTGTACAGCTTCGTGTGGGCATATTCGAGAGAGGATGAGAATTTTTTTTAAAATTCACAGTTGGATTATGAAAAGGACGGACAAAAGATTTATCATACAATACACTAACAAAGCTGAAGAAAAGAATCGGTTGAAGACCGCAGACAAACAAGCTTCTAAAAAGTGAGGCGAACTAGTTGCCAAACTACCATAGCTTTGATCGATGCAATTAGTAACAAAAATAGAATGGATATACTGATATGACCTACCTGAACCTAACGTACTCGTCGTCTCTTTGCCGATGGTACACTATGAGAAAAATGGTGAACTATAGAGTCAAGGGGGCCAGCGCATTAGCGTCCGCAGACATTGCAATGCCATATAGTCATGTTAATACTGCCTGTAAAGCCGATGGTTCTCTTGCGCGCTTTTGTTCGCGGCCACACAATAACTGCTCGTTGAACTCTCGGACGCCCGTCCGGATCGTATTCCTCCAGCCAGTCCAGTTCAACAATAAGTCTTCCCAACATCCACAAACAAGTTTACAACGTAAAGACTCACCTGGATAACGTCCTGGTATCTCCGCTTCTGACCACCAAGATTTCGCTTACTTGATCTCATTTGTTCATAGAGCAGCCGCCTCAGGATATGGTCCTCGCCCATCCCACGGACGTGATCCATAGGGTTAATACACACATGTGTTGACGCACAGGGATTAGGTGGCCCTACGGAATGAAAGGCCACGAATCTGTCCGGTGCACAATGTAAACGAAACAACCTCGCCTATGCCCACTTTCCAGACTGACGGGGGCAAAGACTAATACGTATGCCGTGGGAACTGATCACGTGGGTGTCCGTGAGACATAGAATGCACACGGACAACACACATGGTAAACCAGTTGTCTGACAATGAGTGCATGGGCGATCTACTCAAGGGGGAGTGAACTACGGTCGCCGTCGCTCTCGTCATCCAATGGCCAGATAGGTCTGGCAAGCTCTTTTTCAGGTGTCAGACCTGAAGTCATCTCGATAACTTTCGGTAGGCTGGCGTAACCCCCAGGGAAATCGATCGTCCGCTTTCTCCAAGCCTGGGCATCGGGGTTATGTGACAAACCAGTGCAAATCCACTCAGGTTTTGAGTGGGCTAAGCATGATTCAAGCAAGAAAAACCCTTCTATGTGGGTGACTTAGAGATCTACTAGCTAATTTGCTACCCGAACAGTACGAATGAGGACGGACCAGCTACAGTCAACCGCATTGCAATACTAGAGCTGGTCGTGATAACGGCGGACACTGCGAGTGGCTGACTAAATATGAAAATGAACTGGCAAAATAAACTATAATGGAAACCAACTAATGGGCGAATGTTATCTATCCTCTTCGTTTCGCTAATAGCTTCCGAGAGATAGCTGCCAAGGAATTAAAATGACTGCCATTTTTAGTTAGTTTTAGCTTCTCTTAAATTGTTTCGTGTGTTTTGTAAAGCAATAACAGAGTTATACGCTTCACACGTGTGCAGATAGATAGTCTCACGACTGACACCGAACTTGAAAATACAATGACCCATCGACATTCACTATGCAACTTCAAGTATTTACTAAGCACCGTTGGACATTTTTATGAGCCATTTGAGTAGCATAATCACTGTTCGAACTATCTGTGCAATTCAACAATATGCACGTGAAATTTCGAACCGCTTCAGAAGTTGTTCGGTAGTTTATGTGCACGGTCATTTTTGACCATGTTTTAAAGTCAACCACGCTGGATGTAGAGATCTCAATGCTGACTGCGTATCATAGAGAGGGCTATAAATTGACAGGGACGGTCAGCAGCACTCACCTTTTTGAAAGTGTAAGTGAACGTCTTCAAACGTTTTCTCGCTCACAATTATTTAGTGGATACAGCTTTCGTGAGCCTTACTTGGCATCTGATAGTCCTAACCACATATGTTGAAACAGCTTGAGTAATTTCCTGATGGAAAATTCATTAATAACCACTAATTCAGCGAACCGAATCCATTGTTGAGATCACACGGGTCGTCTTAAGATTCCGTGGGTAGAATTTGAAATATACATGCAGAATTGTCCAACAGTTTAATGAATGTTAGTACAAACTACGGACAGCTTTATGAAACTATGGTGTTGCTATTCCAGATGAACTGCGGTATGAAAAGTATTGTTAAGGATGAGGCAGGTTAGCCAAATAACTGGCTTCAGTGAATTAAGTTCCGATGACCGCAGTTAGCTCACAAGCGAGAGAGTGACTGAGCGATTGTGGAATTTCGTTGGGGTGAACAAATATGTGTTTATATTTTAGGCGGAGAATGATTGTATCACATCAAGATAATGCGGAGGCGAGTATATGCTTAAGATCAATAATTATGTTCCCAGAAATCATTGGCGTATTCGACAAGAGGCCAAGAGTAGAGTAGATTGTTGGAAAATATACAAGTAGGATGATTGCTTTCGAACGTTCGTTTGGATTATCACGCCCAAAATATAGCTTACTGGGGATTTTGACGACCGAGTACGCTAAAGAGATGGTTATTGCGATAAGTCTGGTCATCATCCACCAAAAGTTCTCGAAGAGAGTGCTAGTCTTATAATCTCTACATTTCCATGTGCCAGTATCATTTCAAAAGTGGGCTGGCTGAAAGTCTTATCTGAATGCGAGTGCTGCGATCAAGTATGAGTGATGTTCAAACTGAAATTATCTTAACCTCGAACTCGTATTACCACACGTTTACTGTTTTCCTGACCGCTCGCGTATGTCCTTCAGCAGATCCTACAGAGAGTTGATCGTACCAGGTGATAACTTCGGAGTATTCTTCAAAGCCGAGCACCAAACTTTAAAGTTTCCATGATTCGTTTTCTCTTCGACATCTGGTCTTATTTTCCTATGTCATTTAGGTGGTTACTGATGCATTTCCTCCTAAAATGGACGACTGTGAATGGAAGAAAAGAAACTTGGCAACATTTGCGTGGACGTTCATCACCTCACCAGAACGATTAATCAACATAAAAATTTATCATCTGAAATGTGCTCACTGCCAGTGAGAGTTATTTGGTAGGTTTCATCCAGTCTCTGTGGGGGGGTTTAAGTTGTTCGATGCGTCGGCTGATGATGAAAATATAAACTTCATCGCACGCCGTCACCAGCTTTCAAAATAACTAACCCCATTCAGATCCCATACCATTTTTCATGTTTACGGAAACAAGTCACTCATTCAGTTTAGATAGTAGCTTTTAACGTTTTGTTTATTACACGACTTTACCAAGTAAAACGTGGTGCTGATTCCTAGTAAAAGATGTGACAGATGTGACACTGGTCTCTTCACGTGGGTTAACTGGACGACTAATTCATCTTTTCATTTGGACTTAAATATTGGTATTTCTCAGTTCGGGAACATTTTTCTTGATCTCGGTCGTTCATAAGCCTCAGATATGTCGCTCATATCGCTGAAGTCAGTTCTCATGTAAGTCGGTCAGAATAGGTGAAGAGTTTTGTTTTGATAAGTTAAATTTCGGTAATCCACGTTAACGACTGGTGTCTGTTATGAAGATGTGAATTACAAACAACTAATCGTTCCGGTGATTAGGGAGGTATTTACCGTGGGGGTAGGATGACATGTTCTTCACGGACCAATATACAGTGGCCACCGTTTGCAGTTGGTTGCCCAGAGGAGGGACCAGTGCAATAATTATTTACTTTACCCCTAACAAAGTGTTCACAAAATTCTGAGGAAAACAATAAAACCAATATGGGTTAACGCTGGCGAAAGTGAACCGACATATAAGGTGATGAGGTGATGACACTTCTTCAAGGTTCGGGGTGTAGAAAGATTGCGTTTTGCCTAACTATTATTGACTGAAGAAATCAGGAAAGATTTCCACTTACTTGATCTCGGGTTAATTAATCTGAGTGACTCTAGGACTAGGTTTTCGAATAATAGTGTGGAACATCTGCAACAGATAACAGTTTTCCTTTGAGAGGGCAAACAAACTTCGTTATCGTTTAAAAGTTGTACGCATCAGAGAACGAGAAGCAGGCCAACTGCTCATTTCCGCGAGACCATTCTGTAAAAGTGAGTGGGACTTGTCAATAGGATACATGTAACATAAAATTATGTTTACATTTTGAAAGACACAGCCGGATGAACCGGTGAATTGTTTCTTTTAAAGTAGAACAAAAGATATTTATATGATTACTCCCCGTCAAAACACAAAAAGCTGTGTGGCAGAAAAATGGCCATTCAAACGAGCGGACTTTTCTTTAGTAGTTGCCGCAGGAGTCGGTCTAATATCACTATCAGTAAGCGTTTTCAAAAGTAAATCCCTGTCACATTTGTCGATAGTGAATTGTAAACTAAAGCACCCAACTTCACAACTGTGCTTTTGTGATTCACATAGTCTAAAACTGTGAGGAATTGATTGTTGGAAGCACCATAATTGACATGTGGTCGAAGATACGTCCACTTCCTTACTCTCGAGGCAACGGTGTTAGTTGGATATGTGTTTGTCGTTAATAATGGGGCACGGAAATACACCACGGCATAATGGTTACTTTCTGTATGGGTCTTTATTTACTTACTATAACTATTCACCTAATTATTGGCATCTCTTGCTCCCCAGCTAACATAAGTGTGGTATGGCCTCGTAGCTCAGCTGGTAGAGCACTTACAGCACTTGGACATGGTGTTTCTGTCGTTGGTTCGAATCCAGCGGAAACCCGGATTTTTTATAATTGGGCCTCATCTAAGATCATAAATCTGCTAAACTACTTATTAGTAATGTGTTAGTGGTAGGGATTTTGGCACAGGTTACTTTGCATGAGAAACTCGTAACAGACTACATGGGGAATTTTGAATTCAGCGAGGGCCACTTATGAAAAAATATATGACCGATGATGAGGGAACAGTTCACAATGTGATACACAACCGCCAGCTTCGGAATAAGTTTCCCAGTGAATGGACAACAAGCTAACTTGAACTAGAGATCCACAAGAGGTCCTGACCATCGTTAACTAAAATGAACGAATATGTGTACGGTACCGTAACATCAACAAAGTTTTGCCTAACCTAGAAGGGTTAAACGTTCATCGAGGATATTTTATTGGTTAACAGACCAAGCCAGTGCAGAACGCTGCGTCCTAGATTATCCATCCGTACATCATGGACAATCGGTTGCGAGTTACATAAATGAGAGCATGCATCATTTAAGAACAGGTACCCCTCATTGTTTATGTAAGTGCAGATGTCGGAAGAATCGCCAGAATTCATTGCCAGCCGGCTTGACCACCGTATGTAACAGTTCACTCCACAATTGAGATCCTGCTCAATGTTCGACCGGCTAATCTGTTATTCACAAATATTCCAGCATCTTCAGTTGATCTTTGTTTGAACTGGGTCACAGTAGAGCCAAAGTCTTCTCACTTCCAACTGACTAGTTCAGATCACAGGCCTGCGGGGAATTCTTTTCTGGACATGTTGCCTTGGCGACAAGCTAGCGTGATCACCACATCCCAAAACCTTAGCAAGTGGTACATGTGGGTAAGATTAAATCGCATCCAAATCGGTTGGATAGCATGAGCAAGAGGACAGCATAAAACTACTGGGGAAGTGCGGGTACCACTGGCCCCAGTGACTTCCAGCCCACCCGAGTGAGCTAGATATATTTAGTCTAGGTGGCAGATAGTAAAAGGGATTTGGTTACATCGAAATGAGAGGTGAATAGTGGGTTGACCCCGTAACACGATCTCCCTGATTCAAGCCGGCGAGGAGTCAGCTTTCTGCTCTGTGCCAACTTCGTGCGATCATTGGTTGCATGAAGATCAAAGTCAGGTTGCCCGGTTTTCCATCGACGTTAACTTGCAGGTTTGCCAGAGTAAGGAATGTGATGCACATGACCAAACACACTGAGTCCTGTATAGGCTTCTAAGCAATAATGGATTGACACAACAAAGGTATATGTGAACTGTACTATGAATTTTCTTATGAATTTCTTATGTGTTTTCTTATTTCGTGAGGCTCCCGAGACCGTGACTGTTATGAACTTAATGTTATTGGTACACGTGAGCACATAAAAATTATGTGTAACAAAGTTAACCACGAAATTAGCCGTTTTTATTTAGACTGGACCAAAGTAGAATGGTTAGTTGCTGTGACGTGTCAGGTAACGATTACCCCGTGCGAATATGGTCCATTTGGGATTGCCATGCTGTTTGTGGGGATTACTCTTAAACGAACACTCGAAGGCTTATAGAATTCGTTAGGTAGACAGAGCATGAACTAGTTTGAAATTGAGAGGCGATATTTTCCTAAACACTTCCCACCTGCTCGATCACCGATTTTGTGTACACCGTTTGGAGTGGTTTTTGTTCTTTGTCAGCACAGATCTGTGTTGCTTTCTCCAGGGATCATTCCAAAACATATAAGAAACTCGGGTCACAGTGTGCATCCGCTTTAGTTCATTGGAGACCTTACTCCCCCTGTATCGGCGACTCTAATCATTGCTTCTTAATGAATATGGCTGTCAGAGAAACAGACTATTTTATCAAGCACTTTCACGCATATTGATAGCGCAAAAGGCATGTGTTCACACTGGATGCCACATTTTCACTAAATTCACCTTTACCGTGTCTTTACTAAAGTTTATAAACACGTGGAACAGAATGGTTTTGTTGTTGTTAAGAACTTTGCGGACCACAGTCACCTCTCCCTAGACTTGACACTCTGAAATGTGGCTACATTCGAACTAGTGACAGAAACAATAGGCCCAAATGCAGTTGAGCTACAAAGCTATGCCGGGGGCTGAAGAATTTCACATTTGAACTCAGTTACCCGCCCAACCCACTCTGCCATATGGAATCCATCTAAGCATCTAGGAGCTTGATTACGCAGGCAGGATTTTTCAGCTGGTTCACGCTGGCTGACTGACCTTCTGAAAAAGTGTTGTCGATTGAACCACAAACTTTCAAACGGGTAATGGAAAATGCCTAAGTAGACTATTAGTTAAATGTCGGGAAGATACAGCGGTAATTTGGTTCTAGATTGCTTGTTTGTCAACTGTTCAATAAGGTCAAACGATGGAGTGTGTTTGATCTGTTAAACAATGAACCGATTATCATATTCACCCAGTTCGCGCAGAGCGATACCAAACAGGGGCAGACTGCGTTGGTGCGTGGTAAACTTCAGCAGTACGCATTTAACGCACTGACAGTTCTCATTTAGACAATGAGGATTTACCATCAATTCATTCAATTTGTGCGTTTGTTGAAAGTGGCTCAGTGCGCACACCTTGTTATTATCTAATAACCTAGTAAACAGTTTGAGAATGGGACCAGCCTCTGTGAATAGAGTAAGAACCAACGAAGCTGTGTATTTACAGCAGGACTTTGTGCACCATCCAACGGGAGCCTAAAAGTCTGAATATAGGGCTCAGTGAAAGCGTCACGTAGACTGAACTTAATCGGTTAATACCCGGTTCCTATTGAAGACCGAACAGGCTGATAGTTAGTGGCATATAAGTAACCTAATCTAGGGCATAATAACAGACTTTTATAAGCAGAAGTTAATGGTTGTGTTAGTCAGTTTTGTGGTTCACTTTACTGAGTTTATCGATCTATCTCGGTGTCTAACGGCCGTAGATGGACTGCCTATTTTGTAGTGGCTGATCATTCCACGATTGAGGTAGGAACTGTGTTGATTTTGTCCGTACAGTAGTGTCTAGCTTTCATTGCATCACATCCTTTGACCTCACCATAAGGTAGTTCTGCTGAGTTCATCTAAATCCGTGTAATCGATTTGACATTCATCTTTCAAACTTGCTGGACCCCTCTAACCATAACGTTCGTGAGTCTTGTTCAACGGCCACCAAACCCTGGTAGACATTGATTGTGGAATCCATATCTGCAACTGGAAGTTGCGATGCCCCAGCACGACTGCAGACCTCGCACCAGGAAAGTTTACATAACTTAGGGTCTTTTTGACATTAGGCGAAGTAAATATTATGGATATACGTGCTTACTTCACATGCAGCCTGTAGATTCTAGCCAGAATCTATAG
Source organism: Paragonimus heterotremus (assembly GCA_013368495.1). Classification (NCBI taxonomy): domain Eukaryota; kingdom Metazoa; phylum Platyhelminthes; class Trematoda; order Plagiorchiida; family Troglotrematidae; genus Paragonimus; species Paragonimus heterotremus. The sequence continues at coordinate 117,923 of LUCH01000206.1, read as the reverse complement.
AAGTTGTGTTCAGATCACTCCAACTGAAACTGATAGTTGGGTGGCAAGACGGCAACTGGTAGATCGAATCACGGAACCGCCACACCCCGCGCGGCGACTGTACCGCTCGACCAACAGTCTAATGCTGGTCGTGTGCACAATGCCAATCTCAACTGATCCCCATACCCATACCCCATTAACCAAACTGTCGTACTGTAGGTCTTACACATATATACCCCTGTATTGGTTACATTAATTACTGACCGAACGTTTCTTTCATTATTACACGTAACCAACCCTGCTCGGACACTATGAACCTCCCCTTTGAACTCGCTTTTTGTTTGTTTTCTACCGCCGCGTTGAACTGTTTACGCTACCGTGTTATTGGTTGATATTTGTTGCCGGTTAAATTCCGTGCACAGAGTTCACTCGGTTGTAAGTTGTATAATTTGCTAACCGTTGCTTATTTATGTACAGAACCAGTCTTATCTGAGTAAACCTTCAACATTCCGTCTTGTTCTGCTCTGAAGCAAGAGGTTTACAACCGCCCCGACAGACTGCGCATAACCATGAATCCCCGACAGATTCTACATTTCCCATATCCCATCTCTGTGGCTGGCTTCAGGCGGATCAAAATGCCGGTCAATCTTACGAACTAGTAATCACTCGGCAATCTTTCTTCGATCCAAAGCTTGTATTCTTCAGCTCTGAATCTACTCCTAAATATTTGATGCCTTTATCTCCATCCGGAGCACCCCGACTGCCGAAAAATCTACTAAGTGCCATCATAAACGAATAAGTCGACAGTGAGTTGAAAGTTTCAAAAGGATAACACGAATCTGGAAACAAATAAACACACAGCCATAACGCTTGTGTTCGCGTCTATTTATCTTGACCTTGAAC
>LUCH01000206.1:78100-116941 GCA_013368495.1 Paragonimus heterotremus | reverse complement strand
TATGAGGTAGGCTTGCCGTGGAAGCAAGATAGATGGGTATTGCATGACAATAAAGAGATGGCTGTGAAACGCCTTGCTGCATTGAAGAGAAGGTTGATTCGAGATCAAACCCTAAACGCTGGTTATTCGGCCGTGATAAGGGGGCATATCAGGAAAGGCTACATAAGTAAGAGTGTTACAACTTTGTGTGTTCTAGATTGAAACACCAACCCTGCTCCGACACTGAACTTTCTTTTTGAACTCGCTCTTTGTTTGTTTTGTACCGCTGCTTTGAACTGTTTACGCTACCGTGTTATTGGTTGCTATTTGCTGACGGTTAAATTCTCTGCACAGAATTCACTTGGTTGTAAGTTGTATAATTTGCTAACCGTTGCTTATTTATGTACAGAACCAGTCTTATCTGAGTAAACCTTCAACATTCCGTCTTGTTCTGCTCTGAAGCAAGAGGTTTACAACCGCCCCGATAGACTGCGTATAGCCGTGAATCCTGACAGATTCTACACTGCCTCATAATCCCAGATTCCAAGCTACTCAGCTTTGGTAATTGCACTCGCGGCTCAGATGAAGGCCGATAGGGAAGGTTAGTAACGAAAAGCTTCCCCTTTGCTGATGGTTATTATGTCCTACTCTAATTCCATCCTAAGTCCGAGGCGATTTCGGTTTTCTACAATTTCTCAGTGAACCAGGGTAGGAATGATCTATTCTGGATCGTCCATGAAAAAGGGTCAACTAACTAGCACGTGAAATTCCTCATCACCGGGATGTTCAACCATTTCATTTGATAGTCATCGTGCTTACCGTCAACTGTTCCTATCGCCCACAAAGTGGGAGATTGTTGTTTGGTTCCGGCCGTTCTGTCTGTCATTAAGTTTGTTTCCATTGCCCGACTGACTTAATGAAGAAAATCCGGTAGGATGACAGCGGTAATTAATTTAAAAATTACATTAGTCAATGGCAGGCCCCGTCGGAAACCGACCTGGCACCTGGCACCTGGCATTTTGGATGTCGTATTCCAGTCGTGTGTCAGTCTTAACTGATCCCTTAACTTCAGTTATCCTCCGTCTAGTGCAAGAAACGCATTTAACAATTCACTCGGGCTTAAGCCCATCCACCGGTTTCATTTTTTATGTCCGCCGTTATGGTAGATAGATATTATAAACTTCATATTTCGGCTTGTATCATTATCTGCCGAGCCAATCAACAGCTTGGTAAAATTGCCAGCAATCCAACGGAACAGAAACGATTTTAACACATATGTGACACAACTAAAACGACGGAAAAAACCGTGGTTATCTCCACTTTAGCATCTTGGTTGCTCGTTATTTAACTCGCAACTGTTCAGCTGAACGATGTCCCGCAAACTGGGAAAACTCGATTTGTTTTTCATCCTAGTTACGGTTCGCTGCCCTCAATTCGCTGTCACGGTTACAGGACTGGCTACCCTCTGTTATCTAGTCGACGTCACTGGTTCAATGACTATTTCAATTAGTGATCACTTAACATCGAATTTACGCGATTTGACAGCTTGATGCTATCGCTTCTGAGATATTGCCACTTGAATCCACGTGGACAACGCATTCTCAAACTAATTACACGTAATGTGATTAACTCTCTGATGCCTACGTCGCAGGCGTATCGTGTTACCATGTCTTGGCAACACAGATTGCGACTAGTTTCTGTCACCAAAACAAACTGTCAACCCAACCGGATTGCCATGATTGACCTTTGACCCTGTCCGTGCTTTGATGATTACGCAGCCCGGCGGAAATTACAAACCGAGGTATGTTGGGTAATCGTGGGAGCTGTCGTCAACTGAATCTGTAGGACTGCCAGAGTAGTAATTGTCTTCGCTTCACCCCTACGTTCATACCAACTCCAATCAACCAGGTTTGGTGATGAATCGGTAGCGATGCTGGCCCCACATATCTCAGTTTGATTGAACATAATGAGAAAATTTAAAACGTAACAGCAATACGGTGCTCCCTACAACTAGATTGCGTAAGCCCATGAATGGTAATTCGGAAGTGACCAGTGTATATGGTAACATATTTCGCTTTCTGCCGTTTTAATGTAGCCATAGATTGTACTAGTAAGACGTGTTAAGATGGGGAAGGACTACATGATCGCATTTGATTAAACGGACGTATGCATCTATAGGGCATTGAATTTAATCGATATCACCTGTGGGAATGATTATGCTTACAGTATTACGAAATTGACATATTCGTATTGGCAATACAATTTTGGTACGAAATATTCACTCTGTCATGTCAAAATTAATGAAAGCAGTTTTCTCCTGTAGTTTGCATTGATGCTGCTTTCTGATGAAAACTCTCTACTGTTGAAATCATGATCTCCAAACACAACATAAACATTGTGAGTCGCGAGTTACTTTTGTCGTGTACAAATGAACTTGGAGTTAGCCTGAATGGTAACAGTTGACACCCGTAAGTGGGAGTGTCAGGTCAGGTTTCACAATGCACGGATTATTGTAATCTAGTCGACCAGGGTTATCCTTTTCAGTTTAGCGCACTCTGAGGTAACAGATGATCAACGGCCTCATTGATTTGATGGATCAGCAAAGAAAACGACACCCTGAGCACTAAAAGTCGACACAAGCACATTTTTGTGAATGCGATTTGGGCGTAAAAACCGCAAACACGAAAATGACGGTCGAGAGCAGCGTTAGTGTTTCGGTTAAAATTTTCGTGTCAACAACCACTGTTTGGTCGAACACTTTAAAGAATCTCCCTAGAAACTTCAAAAAAATCTAATTATCAAAAAGGAGATAGGGTAACAAACACGACAATCTATACATTGATGTTGTGGCTTCGATGAACAGTTTATTGGGTTGACACCTTAGGTGCCATATAAATGCATAATTGTCAGTGCACACTTGTGTGATCCTTACGGAGCACAAAGTTAAGTCAAGTGACGAGACGCTTCTTTTGATTAAGAATAGCAAATTTAACGAATTACGTCCGAAATATCCACTTGTGATGTGTTTACCGAATTGAGCTTTTGCTTTGGTAAGAAAATCAGCAATCAATCCCAGGGTTGTAGTTCGAATACGGTAACTCTAACCTTCTTGTAAAGGCTGAAAAAGCTTGTTACGTTTTACCCGACCCCCTCCCACCGCAATTCCAAGATGTCATACGATCTTAACTACAGGTGGTGCAGGGTTAAATACCGAAATTTGCGGGTGCTGAGATTCAGTTAAATAAGACATACACTGCTAGATAAAACTTGCCTCCCTTGACACACTACGTTCATTCTGGATTGTTTTTACCTAGTGAAGAGAGGTTTAAACACATATCACTGGAATTCTATGTGTTCCTGCCGGGAAGTGAAACGTGCATATACTATCCGAAGAAACAAATGCCAATGTTGCTGACGAATCCAGTCAAGTCAAAAACCGTTTATTTTTCAAGCACAGACAGAAATGGCTTTTAGCCTCTATTGTTTAATGGTGATTACTATTCAGTTGACAGTGCTTAAGATCACCACACTTTCTGTCGTTTGAGGATACGATCCAGCTGGGATGAACGTACAGTGTTAGAGTTCACATCAACAGAGCAAACCGTACGATCTCAAAAAGTGTAGTAGGTTTAGGATAGGAAACTCGAGGTGGTCGTAACAGGCTCCTAACTAATTTTTACGTCACCGGCACATACCACTTTCATTCACAACCACAGAGGCTAATTGCAACTTCTTACGTCCAACAACGCCAATGGTTAGCTCTCCTTTCTCATTAGAACGGAAATATAACAACGGTGCTCAACGCACATTTAGACCTGGTGCATTCGTCTCAGGGTGGCACAGACGGACCGTGGAAAATTGGCAAGTGGACAAGCTATTAAAAATAATGCGAATAAGTTTATTCTGACTAGCTAATGTAAACATCGGTATTCTCTCCTATGCTTCATTGGCCTTCATCTGTTTGTCCCATGTTTTTCGGCTGCAAGATGGAGATATGTCTAGCGCTTTACCGTTATTCCACACAACATCAGAAATATGATAATCTAAGATTTTGTTTTACTCGTTAAAATCGTCTTAGATCTTCGTTGTCACTCAATATTGTGTGCTGCCGAGGCTGTCCACATAATCAATTACCACCGACTCGGCCTATTTGCACGATCGCAAAAATAGGCGTTTGATGTTTTATCACTTCACATGGACTATGAACTCACTACGCGGCAACAGAGATCATAAGGAACACACGGGTTTCTATGAACTGTCAGCTTGCAGATGCGAACACAGAAGGGCATAGACCGCAAGCTTGATGTGGCAGATCATGACACTAGGCTACAATGGATAGCAATATACTGTATGCTATCAGTATTTGAAGCAGCATTTTTGTTGAACAGGTTACTTCGCGTGACGCTGCTAGTGGTCTTTCGAGTTACCAAGGCGTTCAAGACTGACTATAGTTTTATTCTTTCAAAACACCTTCACGAAATCCAGGAAACCTTAATGATAACTTGGATACAGTGCTATTCTGTAAGACTGAGGTTTATGAGTGAAAGCACGTTCAAAATGATTGTCATATTCATCACACTACTGCAAAGCGAACTGGCTCCCGATAAGTGAGTTGGTGTCGAAATGTTGGACATGTGCACAATTCACACAAACCAGGAATGGCGCTGACAATCACTTGAAAGGTCATCGCCTGAGCACGTAGCTCATGTAGCTCCTAATGGCGTAGTTACTGTGACGCAATAGTCGTACGCGGCCGTCGAAATAGAAGACAGAACAGACGAACATAGCGTGGTAGACTGGCAAGTTGTTCCGAACTTGCATTCCATTGCACTGAATTTCGTAAACCACGAGGCAGCAAGAAAGTATGATGACCGATAGTTTTCTTCCGAATCGCTGATGAGAATTTTCTACAAAAGACTAATCTGTATCAGATAATTCTAGATTGTCCTGAGAAACTGGTACATTAATTAAGGCAAACGCTACATGGCAGAACTACCCGGAGTAAAACAAAAGTATGATGCGTAAGACGTACGTGGGTCTGGCCTCCTTACTGATCAGTCGACGCATATAAAGGCAAGTACAGTTATTCCTACGGTCGTGTGCTTGATTACTATAACGACGTGGTCGACTTGTATACTTAGGTGAATATACCACATAATAAGGAGGTTTGCAGGAGGGATGACGAATAATATCATCAGATGGTCCGTTCGGTTATGGGAAGCCGTTCAGATATATCGCGAAAACAAATGATACTCTGTCTAGAAAAAACTGTTGTCCGTGTCGTAATAGTCGACTTCAGGGAACTTACTAAAGAAAACTAATAAACAGAACCCCTACTGAGGACGTGATTAACTTTCGTGTATTATCAACGTGAACATACCCAAACGGATTGAAATTTAATTAAACATACGGAAAGTTAGTTGGATAAGCAAGACGCTGTTCACACAAAACTCAGCATGATTACATCAGCCGGAATGTGAACTCACCAGTCGCGTGCGTGGTTGAAATGAATGGCCGAACAAAACAAAATAATTGTTCTAACCGATAGACTTAGCGTGACAAGTTGAGGAATTAATCGGCTCGTTCACCAATCAGCACCGACTTCTGAAGAGGTTGTTGTTCTTCCGAAACAATGCTGTCAGTTTCTTGTACCATCAGTGACCTGGCGAATTCTCAGTGAAGCCATCAGTCGACCTCGTGAACACCGCCATCAAACACGGGCATTCTGTTGACACATGAATAGCAGCAGCTTTTACGGCGTGTTATTCATGAGTTAGGTGTTCGACCTTCATTAAATCATGTTAAATCAAGCTTATTTGCGCATCTTCATTACATCTAAACATGGACATAAGTGATGCTTGATCAAACGAGAGACTCCACCTCCTACTAAGTTGGTGAATTGCAAGGAGGAATCCAATTGCCGAACTGAATCCCTACTTTATTACTCGGCTACAGATCCATCTAATTTGCGGTAGAAAATGTAAAGAGAAATCCGAAGGTAACAAGAGTGCTTTAATCTGCAGATGCACATCGTTCACGGATAAGGTCTGGTAAAATATAGGCATAAGTATTCATAAAGTTCAGCAACACAGGTGGTTCTGTATCTCGGATATTAGTGACAATTTGAAAAATCATAGCTATGCACATTTTAGAAAAGCGAATGTGAATAACTGTGCTTGATGTGCCATCAAGGCCTACTGACCTGAATCCATTTATGGCCTAGTTTGAGAGATTCTACAGAAAAGTTTACACCATCGATACGGGAATCTGTACAAGCGATGCAGTGATCTACTACTTGCAGAGGTTCTTGCAACTGCTGTCAACAGATTAGGTCAGAGTTAAGAAACCACTTTTCTCCTCGTTGAGAATTAAGATGTGTTTCTGAGTAGGAGCAACATTTTTGACTCGTACTAGGACTGTTGTCCGCTTGAACCATAGTTAGTTTATATTTGCCCGATGGATCCACACAGACAGCGTCGAAATGTGAATGATTACGAACTCGTTCGTTGGTACCCTGGTTGTCTGGACCATTCAGGAGAGTTTCGGATTTAAACATAGTTCCACTCCTTTATCCAGCATCTCCGTGATTCCCGATATTTTCAGTAGATCCATTCGTAGATTCTTGGAAGCAACAGAGTTGCCTTCTTCGTTCAGCATGCAACCAGTAGACACTAAAGCCATAACAGACACATTTACTGGAATCCAGTATAAAGCTACATACAAATTCGGAAGGCACTGAGGTAACCGAAGTTGATTCAACTATAACACCCTATTACTTTCGAGCTGGGTGTCACTGGAGAACAATCCTATATATATATATATATATATATATATATATATAAAGTCGTATGATAGATAGATCCACTGGGAAAACAGGCGAATGGAATAAGTGTTACCATGGCACCTTGTGCAAGCTTTTTGACCAGACCATAAATTTTCACTAACGTGTTTTCTTATGCTACTCTAGCTGTACCTGAATACCAAAACCCGTTACACGAACTGTATTCATTGTGCAGTCTGTATTTTTGCATGTTCGCATAGGTAAAAGAGCTTTTTCTCACTGCATACCGTCACCAATGTTGAAAACACGATGACCGTTAACAGTTATTTCGTGAATGCTCCCCAGCTGAATTAACAGTGTGAAAATGGGGTTCAAATTGCGCAGTTATGAATACATTAGGGGTAATTGATAACGAGTGGAGATTCGGAACTCAACGATAGGCCAGTGGAGAGGGTTGACTTTATCTCCGGCAGAAAATTCACTTGGAACGCCCTGGTGTGGGAAGGTAGTGTTAGACTAACGTCCACATTAAAATGATATGGTCTGACAAATTAGCGGTCACTGCTGACCTCGAGCGAAAAGAAACTACGCATGACAACCTTAAGAGAACATGCTAAAAGAGTATACAAAAATCTCATGGTTTGACGTTTACCGGTCCTACCAAAGAATGTTACAAAACGATACCGTCGTAATATAATCTCCACCTGTATGCTATTTTGCAAACGCACATTCAGGAGCCGTGTAGCAGTTTAAAACGAGGTGAGAGGGATTTATCACGTCGGCTGTTTCGAATAAAAAATCGTTCAGCTTACTCCATGCAAAATGGAATAAACAATCAAGTATCCACATTACGGAAAGGTAGAAAATCGTACGTGACCATAGAATGGATGCCGAACGGAGGCTTCTATTTTTTAAAGGAAACATCACTGGTACCACCGTCCCTAACAAACTCAATATGTCCCGGTTACATGGTTCAGTATTTGCCTTGAGAGGTAGATATCTGGTGAGTGTATCACTGGAATGACAGCCACAATGTGCTTCCGTCACCCGTTTGAAGTTGTCATGCAAACGGTAAAGTTGATAATCAGTAGTATTGTTTGGCTCATTAGAAGCCGGTCACGATTGTGCTAAGCATTTCCAGGGAAATCGTTAGAAGACAGTGGTAGGGGGAATCTGGCTGTAGGTTCCGAAAGCATTCATGACAAACTGAAAGCTGTGTACACGTGTATCACACAGATGAAATGCAATGAGACTCACCACTAAATCCTAAAAATAGTCTCCCGAAATGTATGATTAGTACAGGGGTCCGGCTTTTCTTAAAGTTAAATCTACATACCAAAGGACCGACATTCCTCAAGACCGGTAATTTCCAACTTCCGTACTCTGTGTAACTTTTGGGTATTGGGGGTGAAGCTTTGGGCTTTGCAAATTATCTGTCCGAGGTCAACTTTGGTATGCCCACAAGTAAAATATTTTTAACAAACTGATGAGTTTCATAGAGTGCTGTCATGAGTTCTAGCCTTGACATTGATACGGATATGGGCTAGTAACAAATTCAAACAAGAACGAAACTCGAATTTAATGTTGTGATATTCGGTTTATATACAATAATAGTTCTTACCTCTAGAGTGTTTTATGAAAACCTGCATGGCACACTCTTTACGAGTAACTGTGTAGTCAACTTCGAGTTCTGCTTCAAATTGTGGAGCTGGCGCAATTAATGTCTAATTGCAACAACTTTGTTGTAGTCAACGTGCCGCGGCAATGACCTTGTAATTTTGCAGCACATGTACTTTAAGAAAATTAACGCATCAATGGAGAGGTCAGTCTCTCGTTTTGCGCCCGCAAGAATACCTGTCGGCGTGTCTCACCTGGATGTAGTCAAAATTCGGCTCGCGTGTTCCAACAATAGATGGACAGACCAGCCGTAAGCAGCAGTGGATGCGATCATACGTTGGTCACCGATGTATGTGTGTGGGTGTTCGGGTAACTGTGTACGTGTAAACCGGGTTGGATCTCTTTCGGGTTGCGTGAGATCTCATTTGTGGTCACTCGCGGTTCGTCACACTGATTAGGCAGGGTGGGTAACAGTCATGTCTAGGTCGTGTTTGAACCATTAACCAGTATGACAGATCTCAGAGCACATCACACCACAGAATGTCCATTTTACTACTGACAGGTTGTTCGATGCATATGACAACATGACCCTCTGACAAAGCGGGGTCTGGACATTGTCGACAGGGATGTCGACCTTGTCCGCCAACATGTTAACCTTTCAAATGCCACCTTGGCTGTACTTTGCTTGAGCACAGACAAACAGTTTTGCGCCTGTGTACCGTACTGAAGATTGCTGTCCAGAAGAATGGAGTGAACCACATAGCCTGATGTGTTAGCTCAGGCCAAGAACAGTATGAGGGACAAATTTGCATAGCATTACCGAGATTATCTAGATTCATAGTGTTACTATATGAAAATTTAATTCCACGGAGTGTATAAGGAAACAGGCCACATGAATTAAACACAATAAACACCTATCCGCGTACTCAGTTAATGCGATGTGTTCAGCTGGAAAGAGGCAAATTTGGGAGCAAACGCTTTTTTCCAAACATCCAATTTCGTAAAAGACCACTAGGGCGAATAGAAAATTACTGGAATATGGTTGAGTATGGTGACGCATGTATTCTTTTGACATTCGTAATCAAAGATCAGCAGAAGAACGCCTTCAGCTGGAAAGAATACAAGTGGCATTTGTTCACTAAAGCTTAAACACCTCCTTATAGAACAGACAAATTATGGTCATAATATGCGTTTAATTTAAACAGCATATTGAGTTTTGTCAATAAACCACACACCTGATAGTCACCGCTAATTTTGCTCCTTCACTTCCTACATCGATCACAGCGTTTTAACCCGTTATTGTTCTGTTTCTATGTGTATAGTTTAATGTTGGCTTATGCTTATTTCGGCTTTAATAGAACGGTTGGTTGTGTTATTGCAGAACAACCCTCTGCGTGAGACAGATGAAGGTATCGTTACGTTAATCATATGTCACAACGCGTAGAAAAAGAGGAAGGTAATCGGCCGCTATTGAACAGTTAGCCAGAATGGTAGAATGTTGACGGTCCGCATTATGGTAATAGAGACTGTATTACGTTGATACTGATATTCTGGACTACAGGAGACGAAACAATTTGTCTCTCGACTGAACATTTTAGGAAGAATGTTATTAGGATGAAAATTGTGGCCCTTCTACGAACAAAGGTGTTTAGTCAAAGTGAAATATGTAAGCGGTGATTACTTTCGTATACAACGCTATAAGGCAGACATTTCAGTTGCAGTGTGATTTTCACAGAAAGCAAGCTTTGGCTTGCTGGATTTTAAAGTGGGACTGTTTGAATCAACAATCTATGGCGCTGAATGTTCACTGTGGCAAATTAACTACTCGACACACGTCTCAAAGTTGCATACGAAATACTGAAGGTAAATTACACTTGCCCTGATTTTCCAGATCAAAGCAAAGCAGGCGTTGAAAGTTCCCTAGTAATCTTTCGCTTGTTTGTCAATTTACCGTTTTTCCGTCACATTTTTGCTGCTGAAAATTAAATTAATTAATTAATTTAATTAGTCGATTTGTTGCCGACTTCTCATAATTCCGGTTTCGGAATTCTTAGAAATATTGGCGGTTGCTTGCAAATTCTCGTTGTCGTTCAATGTGGTATGTTGCAGCAACCGTTCCTCAAATATTGTATTCAATTCAGTTAAACTGAACATCCGTAAATATCCACATCCATTGCGGCACGAGAACACAAAGGTTAGAGAACATGCCACGAAATGATGAACACAACGCGCACATAAATGAGCTGCCAGTTGTCGTCTTACATAAACGTGTTGAATTTAGCGATTCGACAGGCATCGGTGCGGTCGTTATCACAACGAAAGATTACTGCTCAGTGTCTTATCACGATCATTTACACAGCTGACTATCGACAATCGCAAGATGTACCTGTACAGTGCCTTCCCAGTTGACGGCACTTTGCCATCCTAGCTACTCATGTTCTGTATCGGTAGCCTGACAATACTAGCAGATGCATTTACGCAACAAGGTTTCCTTAAATTTCGTTGATTACATAATCTATCTTTCTTCCACTGTTATTTCTGCCAGATGGATTCCGTCCAATCTTGGTTGTGTACTCGGTTCAGTCTGACAACTTTACGATATGGAGTATACCGATTACCTTTTGCAACGCAAGTTCTAGAGAATCACACGGCACATCTGTACCACAATCAAAAGGAGGCATATGAGGAAATTTAACAGGGAATGTAAACCTTCATAACACATTGGTAATAAACGAACTGAAAAAACAACAACATAAGGAAGTTGTAATAATCGACTTTTCAACTACCTCAGGTATATTGTAATTCTGATAACAACACTCCTGTGGAAGTCCATCTGAGATGGTTGAAATGCTGTTTTACAAATTGCCTGTGACGTTCTGTTCTTCTCAGTACATTTATTAACAACACGGTAACCATGTCTCCCAAACTGGTTGACTTCATTTCACTTGGTTTGATGCATAAATCTGACCCAATGTGGTCCACAGTTTCTCGTGTTGTAAATCAACGTAAGCAAGTGCACTGCATTGTTTATTTGCCGAGAAACTCTAACGTGGTCCACTGAGCCATAAGTTCGGCAAGTGTGCATCTTCCTTACCAAATTTTGCCGAGTTGCCTAACAGAGGAAACTGCTGTTTTACTGTTCTACTTCAGGCTTACAAATAATTTGTCCAAACGTGTATTATTAAGCACCATGAACATTATTGTGACCAAAGAAATAAAGTCTGTCCAAGTTGTATCCCCAACATTTAACCTCAGATGGATTCTTAGTTTCATATTTGTATTTTTCCTCCGCTGAAAATTTGGACCCCGTGAAACTATCCCATGTTTCAGCGTAGTTTAGCTTTTGCATCAGGACCCTAACAAGCGGTCTAGAATGTTAGCTTCAGTTTGCTCCACCTCAAGTTTCACCTTGGGCATTTAATTGAAACGAACTTTTGAAGTGTCCCCAATCGAAGTGATAGACCGTCGGATGCTGCTGGCCACAAGGCCAGTGGAGTGACACATCTACAAAGTACAAATGATCAAACAGCTGCAACAGCTTTCGTCTTTTTTTCACGCACAAGTGGTTCTGAAGTGTACGGAAGCGTAACTTATCCGTTCCGATTAATCGACTGTTGAATTGGTGTTCAGCGCTAGTCAGCAAGATAGGAGTTAAGACACTCCGTGACCAGCACATTCGTGATCACATGAACATAATGTGTATCTTACATTAAGATGTCTGGAAATCTCCAGAAAGTTCATGAACTGTAGACATGTTTCGGTGTAGTTAAGTGCAGAACGTGCCACGATATCTTGAAGTGAAACAAAGCGGGTGTTCTACGCATAGACAGAAAGCAGTGGGTTGACAGTAGATTAAAGCAGATCGGTATCATCGATGTGCATTTTGTCACATCGGAATTAACTTGCGAAAAAAGGTCAGCAGAGTGGAAAGTGAAGAACGACAAATGAGTCCATGTCACTTTAGATCACCAGTATGCAACCACAAGTACCCCGTTTGGACCGATTCTTTTGTTGTTTGTTGCACACACTCTACCTTACACTCCACGACCTGGGTATCGGAATTGTTCCCATCAGAGTAGATGGCAGTTCAGGATACCGGCGGTTGTTCTTGTTGGAATGTTCCAATGAAACTGTAACCGATTATGAGTTACGCCTGTGAGAACTAACATAACAGGCCGCTGACCTCGTTGTGATAAGTCAACTGATGATCACGTATTCTAATTATTGATCGGGAAATTGGACTGTACACGTTAGACCAGGGCAAATGGAAGAGAACATTTATTTTTTTCCGTGCGGATAACAGGTTGATCGCCAGAGCAAGTTTTGCACATAACTGGGAACTATGAACTTGGTAACCATATGATACAAAAGTTTTTGAACGAAGTCCTTGTATACTTTTAGTGTTTCAAAGCAATTTTAGACGATGGATCAGATTCCACTTACACACCACCAAAACCCGGTTTTCCCTTACTAATAAAATCAATGCGACTTTGATTGCAAATTTATTTTGATTTGTGTACCACTATTGCTTTGAATAATAAAACTTGAAGGATCGATTTTCTCAGTTTGATTCCATTTGTGCTAATAAAATAAGGCTTAGTAATCAGACGCAGGGCGCTGGTGTTTACTGACTCGAATGAACTGTTCAAATGCATTCATGTTTGAATGATTGTACATCATTTTTATCACTTTTGATGCTTGACGTTAAAAAATGCACTTATCTGTAAGCAAACTTAAAATTACCACGTAACCATGTAGGTAAATGCCTAGTCAATTTGTCAGCAATAGCTAGGAAGTTCTCACTAATAACACTGTTCAGAATTGTGAAATGTGCTGCATCTCAAAATCTTCACTGCTAATCTGAAAGGCTTATCTATCTAACTTGTAGGTGATTTGTAGCTGGAAACGTTTATATACAACAAAGATCTCCCGTTTGTCTGACTGTAGGCAAGTGATGATAGAAATCAAATCGTATATATTTTAACAAAATTGAGGCCTGCGTTAGACGTTTATTTGAGAATATTTTGATACCCTGGTTCAACTATTGTACTGCTCTCACTACGCTGATGAATGTGTTATCTTGCCTACCATGACATGAGTTGAAAAGCTGTCTTGGATGTTATTTTCGACGGATGACACCTACACATACTAGGGACCAAAACTGTATGATATGCTTTTTCTCGATGAACCGCTTGATTTTATGCTCAATTTCCATAATGTTGTGGAATAAGTCAACATTCTACGCGTTTCAGCCAGACATGTAATGAAGTATGATTCTACATTCATTTGAACATTTTTTCCCGATCCACTGAAAAAAAACCGGTATATTAGCATTTTTCTTGTTAGAATTTGTTGATATTTCACTTCTGTTCGAGCACGGCATGGAGCTGCATGTGTACTGCCTCGGTTGTCTCTCGCGACAGTGACTACCTAAAAGGTAAGATTTCTTCTGTTTATCTGAGTGTTCCATTTGCGAGTGATTTACAAGATATCAGCTCATTTCCAGATGAGAAAACTTATTATGTTGTCATTTAGGGATGACACAGTGGTTTATTTGCTAAAGCTGCGGTCGGATATGGGTGGTGTTCAAAGTAAAGTTCACAAAGACTACGAAATGAACTAGAAAATTGTAGTTGATAAGTGAATGAGTGTCACACCGTGCGCAGAATAGAGCGGGTGATACATTTTCACTCTGAAAGACGATGGAATTCGACACTACTTTATCCAATAGGCAATACTGTTGAATGAAATTCCGGTATTTGTTTTGACTATTGAACGGAGAGTTATACAATGGTTGCTACACACAGTCGAGCAATGTCACCCAGTCGTCGTCTTCGTCTTAATATAAGGCAGAAAGAGAGAAAGCGGTGCCTGTTTTTCTAACCGTTACACATTTCAATCGTTTCAAAGTTATTTGCAAAATTTTGAGCACTAAGAGAAAGCTGATATCCTCTCATCCATCTAGCTACTGATCTAATATATGAGTGGACTGAATTAGAGTATGATGAAATTTCGCAGGTGCTGAATATAGCATCAAGTTCAACCAGTCGGGTACACTGGTTATCAGTATGGTTTATGTTTTTCAGGTGTATCCTTAACGATGCTTGTATGCAGCTCCGGTGGAACTGGACAGGGTGTTTGCCATGCAAGTTTCTTGATATCAAATTGGAATTGATACACTTGAAACGTGGTGAATCTAGTCATTGTGATGAACTGTTGCATTAATCAGAGCCTATGACAAATATGTTCGTCATGAACTCGTATGGTTTCTTTCAATTCCAGCTAATTCCACACCCTTACACATTAGTCCACTGTACAGCCTGCCTTACACATCCCAACCACACTTGCTTCTACTAGGCATTCCGGGATTACCTACACTAAAAACCAACCGTGTGACGCCACAAAAGAGTACAAAGTGAACACTTGTAAAAGTGATTCGCGTCTATCAGCGGTCAAACAAGTTGGTGCAAGTGTATTTAGCCATGCCAGACTAATAGTCTCGAAGCTGGATATTTAGGAATCAAGTCCAGATGTATTACTTCACGGTTTAGATAAAGTTATGGGGGCTGTGTGTTTCAGCTCAGTGTCATGGGCACAAGATACATTCAACCAACCTTCCTTTCAGTTAGTGATAATGCCAAATCACTGTAACCAAGTATAACCTCCGAGAGATCTGTCTGACACGGAAATATCTGTTATTTTACTGTGAAAGCTGATAAACGTCTCTTGGATGTGGATAACTGGTGGGATTTATCGCGGCGTGAATGGGTTGTACGATATCCATTTTGTCGCCTAAGCTGATTGAACTGGCCTAGACAGTGAGGATTAAACGGAGAGCAGTAGTGGTGTGTCAAGTGAATGAGAGAGCACCCTACCGGGATACAATTATAATCACTCGGCGCAAACGTGAACCGAGCAACGACCACAAGAGTATATTCGACTGCGAACTCCGCTTTAAGGGAGTAGACGTCAGGACCTGAGCGCTGGCAAAACGGTCACTTCCTATGCAGTTGAGACCATACTTAACGGGCATGTTTGCGATTGCACTCTGTTGTTGAATAATATATATAAAACCCACCCTCAACCAATGGTAACAATTGCAATCAAATAAGCCTCTCAACCGGTTTATTTCAAACGAATTCATTTGACTCGAGTCTAGTTCTTATTGGAATGAACCAGTATTGGATAAACTTTTCCGGATCTGATTGAACTCCGGCAGTCATATTTGTGAGATAAGCATGTTAACCACAACACCGATGATGTTATAATAGTCATGACCGAAAGCTCATATCCGAACGCTCAATCACAATCTCAGGTGGATAGGGTTTGGGTTGAGTGATCACATGGAATGATCAAATGAAGGCGCTCTTTTCATTCCAATCGAAAATCACCTGGGACCCCTCAGCTTGGTTGAAGCAACTAACTTCATTGGTTATGTTTTCGGGATTTGGGATACTGACTGTTACAATTCGAGCACAACCCATGTTTGATCGCAGTCTTCTCTTTTACATGAGCCTGTCGGCTACAGTAAAGATTTGACGTCAAGTCAGTAAGTGTCTTGTTCAGAAGTTGTTCCACCCAACTTTCAGTAAGCATGAGGCTGGAATGCGCAATGTAATTTCATTTTACAATGGGGTGAATTTGTTTTCCATTCTCCGAGTGAATGATAACCAACATAGGTTTTGAAGTTGTAATTTACCATATCCTACAAGCTGGCTAACACATTCATATTCCATAAACATCATACTTTAACTATGACCTGCGCATTTAGCACATTTAGCCTGCAGATTTAGCTTGAATTCAAGCTAATATTCACTATCCACCACAGTCGTACAGAACGGTAGCACGTTTTCTCTGTGGTCACTTTACCCCTCAGTCCGGTAGAGTTTTAGGTGTACACCGAAACCAACCAGTTGGTGCCTCTGTACAGGATATAGCTATAGATGTATCAATGCGCCCTCTCACCGGACAAGCTCGTCTTACCTTGCACAGTAGCGTCAACAGACAACAGAGGGTGTTAGGACAGCTCAAGTGACTGTTGTTTTCACGTGACTCAAGGCTAAACGGATCACCACTGACCAAAAGCCTTATTTATTCGAAGGCCGCCGGCTGAAGTGGACAGAAATGGCTGAAAACGATGATTCTATGCCAAAATCTGTAAGTACACTCTAAAGCGAAGAGAAAACGTGAGCAAGTAATTTTAATTACTGATGAGTATTGCGGGATTTTGGTTTTCATATGGATTGAATATCACCCACAATTGATTGTAGCCGTCGCATTTTCATAGAATTTCCCGTCGGCCGTTTTCGAAAAAAAGCACTACAGTCGAGTTTCGCTCTCTTTAGAGCTCGTCAGTAGTGTGTCTTCTTGCCACTGCCGCGTATGTTCTGTGCACAGTCAAGTCGATTGTAACCGTTAAATATCGCAACGACGTGATGAGCAGTGACTAAACATTCCAGTGAGGAAATCAGTGGACACAGTTAATAATACGAACCTTTAGACTGTAAGAGTACTGATCGCTTTGCTATTCATATAGGGAAATCTGTGAACCACTGTGTGCATTCATCTTGACAGAGCATCAAACATCGATTGGGCTGCAAGGTCAGCTTCATTGGAATTTGCATAAAGTTGTACCCTGGGTTTCACAAACGGAATATTCTTTCCTGACCAATTTTTGTTCGACTCATTAAGTGACACATGACGACTAAATGGACGATGAGAAGCACAATAGTTGCGTACGCCCATATTATGGTACTTAATTAGAATTGACAGCTTAAGGCATTAGTATATTTTTCATCGAATAAGTGCTGGTAATCAATGATCTCTTACTCAAGTAACATTTAAGCTGTGTTTTGTTACCACTAACTCGTGTTGGTTAACAGCGATAGTATGTACAAGCGGATATTTTCCTCTTAGAAACCGTGTGACAACACATCAGTTTTAAACCACTTTTATTTGCGTTTTCTTTGACCTTCAAGTTTGTTCTTGAAATAGGCTTCATTATATGTTAATCGAACTTAAGCAAGCGACATCAGTACGTTTCACGGCAAGCTGCGACGATTACTCAGTTATCGGCAGTAAACTACAGGGCGTTTCCTCAACGACAACTTTATCTGTTCCCCTTTGGATTGAGCTGGTAAACTGACTGACGCAAACCAGTGTGGTGAGGATGGGCGATCGCGCTATACTATTCACACCAGTGCTATTCAGTAGTGGGGCCACAGTATATATTTTGACATCGAAGGAAAAACACCAGAAAGAACATCGGAATGCAGTATCGCATGAAGTGGTTCTTGGCACGTAAGGAAACTTAAAAGAACTGGGCATCGATGTATGTGGCAACCGTGACGGCCTGGGCCCAGTACCGTACGCAGATGAGTGTTTTCGTTTGTGGTCATGTTGAAACTCATAACTCATGTGTTGCTTTCCGGAATAAAGAATCCTTGTGCCATCCGTTTTCTTGGCTCACACCACTAGTTCATAGTGTACTAGATCATACATCCAGTGAATATCGTCTGCGACTGCGTGATTCAGAACATAAGTACTTGACTGTCAGGAAAGCCGTTACTATCCATGAAATTAGCTCAACTCCTGATATCCACACATTTAGCCAATTGTAGTCACATGGACTAAACAAGTTTACTAGGTAAACGATTGACCGTTCTTGCTCAAGTTGACAATCGGGAATAGCTTCATGTTAGGTCCAGTGACGTTATTGTTTAACATTATAAAACCTTTAATGTTTTTATAACTCACTATACAAAGCAAACTGTTTGTTGGTGTAGTCGTTTTGAAGGTTTTTGGTGAGGTGTTAGCTAAATACTGTAGCATAGTTTGCTTTTGCGTTCAGATCAGAATATATGGACACCCGTTGCATTAGTTGACATACTCGTCTACTCAGTACTGACATAAAATCGACCGAATAGAGCCACTATTCTAAGACCAGCTTCACTGTGGTGAGCCAGTGTTATTCAGCGCAATGACGAATACAAAAACAACGAGATTGTCTTTAACCTTTTACAGTCAGAAAAGCAGTAGTACAAGAATAACTGTTCGATTGCTGTCAATTACACTGAACTTTGTTGCAGTTCGTTTGTCTGACTACTTGTAGAATGTTCTATGGAAATATCAATGAAGCATGTGGATTCGCACTTTCGTTGGGAACTTAGTGATAAGCATGAAAGGATTTTGGTTGTTGTACAAACTGAACATCACCCAAAACTGATCGTAGTCGTTGCATACTAATATACTTTCCAACCGCCTCCTTTCGGAAAAAACATTAGACTCTATTTCCGTTCTTGTTAGAGCTCATCAATGGTGCATACCGTTGCCACGGTTGGGATTAGAACTCAAGAGATTGATGAAAAATGTGCAAATAGAATATTGTATTACTTGTTGGTTGGAGACCACTAACAAATGGCCGTAGATTTTGCATCCATTAGGCCCTTTTCAAAAAGAAGCGCCAGACATTCCTTTTTTTGTAACAGTTCATCCGTAGTGCTGGTCTGTTCCACGATCGGCACTTTAACTCCGGTCACACGTTTATTGGGCGACCTTGTTGGCAGTGGTACTGTCAAACTCACATTAGTTGATGCCGAATTAACTTAACAGGAAACATGAAACCATATGTGAGTGTTTTTCAGATTATATTAACCAAATCCGTCAGACCTGGTCGATAAGTAGAACGCTGTTCAAAATTCCTATTGGGATTGTGATCTGAATTTAATGAAAATATGTCGAGTCATTGACTGGAATCAACACGACGGTTACCGTATTTTCTCTGGATGCAGTCAGTCAGCCTGAGCGTTGTTCGCAAACAAATTTGGTTGAACGTTCACACTTGTGCCTACCGTGTGGTCACTAGCGCAATGGTCAACACAATTGCATCTGGGGAACATGGGGTGGAGCTCAAACTCTCCTCTTCAAAATGATACACACAGTTGATGAGCTGTAACAGAATAAATGCTCCCATATAAATCTTCTGTTTAGAAGGGGCTAGTTGAAATTACTGATTAGATGAGCAGACTGCTGTCGTTTGTGAGGAAAGTGCATGTTATTTGTCAATCCTCTGGGTGACCGACGTTTTTAACGATTGTCTTGGATGGTCCCACACTTCAAAACGTGACTACTGTTGAGAGACCGGTGACAGTAACCAGTTTCGAAAGTCTTGTGCAGCACCTTCAAACTCTGAGCTGCGATGAAGGCTAATGATAGGCTGTTGTTGTTCACGCAGTTTCAATACAATGATGACATGCTCAATATCCACTGCTAAGTTACACATACTACTCAACCAATATGAGTAGGTATAGTAAGACCAACAAAAACAGGACAAAACGTTGCCGGTTTACCGACAAAACAGTGTTTCACTTAACTGTCTGGACAGTGCTGGCGCGAAGTAGTGTAACGAATAGACATAAGAAGACGGAGCTCACACATCCGCATTCTTTAGGTACTCATAAGTGAAACAGCTGAATCTATCTTTCAGCACAAGTGACGACTTAAATCACAGTACGATGTCATCAAACGAACTGATCACTGTGCCGAGGATTTCATCAGTGCAGTTAAACACGGTTCGTCTGAGAGCCTGTACACAGTAGACGTTTGTGAAAGTGAGTGAACAGGCTCCTTTTGTAGAAACCACCTTTATCTGTTAGATAGGGCCTTTGCACGCCACTTCAGAAGATAGCGCAGATTTTCAGCTAGTCTGATGTTCACGTTGACAAAACCAGAGGAAAAGGAAGGCAAAGGCGACTGACTACCGAAGGAAACTGTTGACGTTAGCAGTAGTAAATCATAGCAAATGTGACTATTAAACTTGTTTGGATTTAAATAGCCTCTTGAGTTACAAGCTGTTGTTAGCAAAGCGACTGCCGTTAATTTTCTGCAAAGCGCAAACAATCGAAACAAAGTGGGCAATGTGACACTTGGGAGGGAAAATCTAACTGCTTCCGCCATCCCCAGATTTTGTAATCTACTTGAACTTTACAAGGTTGAGCTACCAACAAGCATGGCCCGTGATGTAGATAACTTAAAATATGTTAGTTCCTAAAAGTGACTGGCGAAACTCCTGGAAAGTAGGATCAGACAATAGTTATGCTTTTAGTTCGCATCTGGAATTTGCTTTTTGTATCGTAGAAAGTTGGTTATCAGGGTCACCATATGAGTAGTAATAGTGAAAAATAGCAAATATGAAACAGAACAATCAGACAGAAATGGAGGCTCCAGATTTTGAATTTACTCATGCACGCACAGCCTAACAAAATTGTTTTATGGTTAAGCAATATCACCTGGTCGAAGTTAGATTCACTACAGTCTTGGGTAGGGATGGATTACAGGAGTACTCTATTTTTGATTAAGAACATGCAGGTTTGTGTGAATCTTATACAAGTTTTGCCCTAAACTTGGTACTGGTAAGAGAAGTGGGAATGTTAGTTAAACTAAAATACAATTCATCAACCCAAGTGTATGTGCTTGTATTTTCGCTGCATCAGACCAGAAATTTTCTGGAGTTATTTCACACCTTGAGGTGGGTTTTAAAAACACCAGAAAAAATTAGGGAACGGTATTACTGGTATGGAAGTGTGCTGCGTTATTCAGTTGTGAAATGATTTAACAAGAGGTAAAAAGATGATCGCTTCCAGGTATTTGAGTGGTATTAGTCTCTTGATGAGCACACACAAGGAATATGTGATTCTGCGTATACCCCCATGAGTTGTCAGCGTTGATTGTCAATAAAAGGTAAGGGAAAAACATCCACTCGTTTTGAGTTATCCCCAGACAGATTACGATCCCTTTGGTCAGTTGATTACTGCTAACAAACCGAACAGTCTTATTAAGCACGTATAAATGTCAGAAGGAAATAAAGCCTGATAGTCGCCATCGGCTTACTTGAGAAACAATTTATTCTGACGACGAGATTTTGTCTACTTGGGTTGATAATATAAACTACGACAGGATGGTTCTTGAGGTAGAATAGAGCTAGTCGTTGAGCGGAAGAACATAAAATCGTTTTGGCACACATACTATGTCCTACTGGAGGAATAAGTGAACGATCAGCTGTTAAAACTGGTAAGTAGTGCACATCATTTCTATCAGAAGAAGTTGAACTCCTGTCAGGATATATGGGGCGGCCTTGTTGACCACTGAGACACTAACCAGACAACAGACGAAAAAGCCCAGCAACAATGCCTTGTAAGTATTGCTGGGGCTACCCGATCACTTCGAGGATAAGCACAATAACTGTTCTGTTAGCACCACTCGGTAATCCCAAAATTACGGCTCCTTTTCAACTCAAAATCACAAATTTCGTCAAATTAGCTCAGCGACGTACTGAACACAGATAATTAGTAGAGCTTAACCCACATACAATACATCTGTTCGAAAGGGACCGGCTGAAATGCCCGTGTGAAGACAAACGATTGAATCAGTTCGGGACGCTGCTGGTTCGATATCCATGCCATTTCCCCAGTGTTAACATAGAATTTGGCCCATCCTCTCACTTGCGTTGTCTTCAGTAAATACGGTTGGCAGGAAATGATTCGCACTGAAGACTGACTAAGTTAGTTTTGTCACCCCATGTCAACTGTACATGATGGAGATGTCACAGAGTGGTCGTCGACAAAAATGTAACCCAAAACACTATACAGCCAGAAGCGGTCTGTTTGCTGCGCCTTGTTCTTTCAGAAATTCTTGCTAACTATCCAACTGACAATGTTTTATCTTGTTTGTTCTCGGTTTTGGCAAAGTTATTAGAGTGGGAAAAAGCGACATTTTCGCCCTGTTAATTGGTTCTGTTTGTCACTGTGTTCTCCCCGCGACAGTGAATTTTTGTTGAGTTTTCAATCAGGGGATTATAAGGTACCTGATGAGGAAGCAGTTGATGGCACAGGCAAACTTGACCCAAACACTACTGAGGTTTCCTATTTTCAAGTCATCAATTATAATGCTTGACCAGTTGTTCAGGTTGCAACGAAACGTCTGCGTCGCCATTCGATAGTCATAGTGTCGTTTTGTCTTCGCTGACGGATCCACTATACAAGACCGTCAGCTGAGGTCATTTGTTTCTCCGGAGTGCGATGAGTTTATCATAATCATCTGACTCACTCGACTGCAGTAATTCAGTACGATCAGCGAAATGTCCTGACTACCTACTTCCACTTATGGGCACCGGTGGTAAATAAGTGAAAAACTTTCAGAACTATTTCTACGTTGATTTAACTCATTTTTTAGTCTGGTCAGTCGCCAGTGCCGCCTAATGTTGGACAGTACGCTCACCTAACGTCGGTCACGTGTTCATAGATAATGTCGATGAGAGAAAGAGTTTACCTCAGATGAACGTGTGTAATGACTGTCCTTGAGTATTGTCTTAAGTTTGATCCACTCTTTAAGTATTTTAGAATAGAATAAAATCTCCTTGTTGTGTTTTCGTACGTTCTGTTTATGTCCTACCGACTAACCCTTACTTGACCTTGTTAGAGTATTTGTAATTCAGACGTTGCTAGGAAGCAACTGTAGATAAATGTGGATTATTTGATGTATTACTAAACTGACAGATTGAAAGTGCTTTATGTTCCTTTTGAAAACAAGCTCACACAACAACATCGTAATGTATCAAATTCAATCATTAAGTGAAACAAGTAGATTAGTGGTATTCGCCTTTACCTGCGACGTTGTGGGAGGGATCATTAGCAGTGTGGTATATCAGAAACAACGGCTTACGTGCCCTAGAAAATTTCGAAATCACTATGCTCCGATTTTCTGGCATGATTACCAAGTCTTCCAAGTGAGAAGCCTGCGAAGCAAACATGTAGGCATGGTTTCTGATCTTAGAAGGCACACTTATAAACAAGACTGAACAGGTCCATCAGAAAATGTTCATGCTTTTTGTGGTGTTCGAATCTTTCATTATTAATCGAAACACACCTGAATGTAGTTGGTCGTTTACTCTAATCCCCGTCCTGGTTCTTATTCTAGCAGTACCGGATGCGACCAGCCGATTTTTTCGCAATTCGACCTTGAATTGGGCCAGCGGTTTACAAGTGGTCTGATATAATTTAGGATTAGGTTTTGTGAAATGATCAGAGCTTATGGGAAGTAGACATGCTTGCATTCCACAGGGTAGACGTCAATGTTTTTGTTAAAATTTTGAGCAGACTTTCCGAACTGGGGTTGCAACACCTGAGTTACATGCAGTTAAATACACTATGAACAAGCTTGGGATACTGCTTATAATCCGAGACAAGACGATGTATCACTGGTTGTTCAGTGAAGGTAGTAGTGAATGTTTGGTCTTTGCTCAGAAATTGGTCAGTGATACTGGGTGGTCAACATAAGAAGAAAAATTTAGCGTTACCCCCGTGAATGTAGCAGGAATTTGAGAATACCCGAATATACTTTCATTTCCGCAGCTCACGAGTCTGGAAGATCGTGAGATGTTTCAGATAAAATTGTCATCATGTCTGGAAGGAATAGAAATGATAAGGTCGTAAATGGGACTAGTTGTATGTCGACCCAGATATAAATGTCACCTCCTAATATTTCACTTGAAGAAGCTCATGGCCGTTTACTTGAGTGATCTGTGGCTAGAAATTAGTAGACGTATGAGAAAGTAGCAAATAAAATTTAGTTGGAACGTGGGAAGAAAACAATGAGATAAATCTACCAGACCATATTTCATACATAGGAAAGCAGTACTGCGTGAGCACTGAATGAGATCATTCCAAGATTGCTGATAGTTTAAGAAGACGCTTGCAGTAATGTAGAGATCAATTTCGTCGTTCTTCAAAATGAGCCCTACCGGTTATGTGCAGAGTAGCTCCTATGTTTGCTCACCTTAGGGCTCGGTGCGTAAATACCGCGGGCTTCCGTCATGTGTAAAGCTGTTATAATGCGACCGCTAGATTTTTGAAAAATTACCTTTTAAGTAGTCTATGTTGTTTCCACAGAGCTTTTAGATGAAACACCACATTACAATACTAAACGAAGCCTGCACACAAAAGTGCGAATCAGCGGTGACTGTCGTCACTTGTGTAGCGTGTGTTGTGCGCCATAAAATCTAACAGACGTTGGAGTCGAATCTAAGGTTCGCAATCGATATTTCCTCAGCACGCATGCTGACAGGTTCTTCATTTTTGATAAATGCCTAACGTTCAGCTCCATGACTCCGACTGACAGCATAAAAGTGTACAACAAACTGAGACAGTCAGAGCTAGACAAAGCGGCCAGAACTGAAAGACAGTGTGAGGGAATCCTAAAGTATTATTTCACCGATTGATGTAACCGTTGCGATAGCATTCGTGAAATCCCCGTTTGTTTGACAAGTGTCATCAATGCTGAGATGCCGAAGAAAAACACTTCGAATTTCCAATCGGCTGTTCGCACGTCCGTGGTTTTGAAAGTGTTTTAGGACGTCACACTTGATCTTTCAATCGTTGGGTCCAGTGACATTTTCAGGCCGCAAACAGTAGGTCGCACGTCGTTCCTAAAGTTAGGGTTTAACTAATTTATGCACTTTTAGATTTTTCGAAAAAGATTATTCATACGTGACGATTAATTCAGGCCTGTTTCCTGGTGCAATCCTACTTCTTACTCCTATTTTTTGCATTAAAAGCTTGTATTTCCCATCCAACTTTTCCCTGTTTGAATATGCTGATAATACAGTAGTAAAAGTTGTGCGGTGTGGTGGTTGCTGCTTATCACATCTGCAGGAAATACTTATCGATTCGGTCAACTGATCTCTGTTTCACCACCTCATATTTAATCCATCTAACCGTTAGGTGATTCCACTGTCGCTCCTTAGGGTCCAAAACTATCCAGAACACCATCTGTTTAGCTAAAGGCGGTCAATTCAGAAAAACATTTGATTTCGGGTGTTATGTAATTTCGGTAGGAACTTTTCTTTGTACCTCCTTCTTGATTACCTCAGGGAGCACATGTTTTTGTAATCAGAGAATATTCGTTTAGCATTTTAAGAACTGTCTTAAAAACAGATTGATGGTGTAGCTTTGGGTAGTTTACCAGACACAGCACCGTTGTTTATATCTTTAAACTTGGCTGAAATACCGCTATCTGATGGTGTTGTTGAGGCAAGCTTTCATCAAAGGTATGCGGAAGACGTTCTAATTTAAAATCAGTATTCATCTTCCATACACTCAGTGATCTCCAAAATTCGCTCATCAGAACGCGTGTATATCTCACGAGGAAGAGCCGAACGATACTTTGACTTTTCTGGACACTTTGTTCGACGAAAAACAGAACTGTTCAATACAACTGTCGGCGTACAGCAAATCCACTTAGAGTGTTCAGTATTTGCAAGTTGCGTTTACGTTTACAACGTCGGAAGAAATCGGTGTTTAAATCAAAGGATGACTGAACATTTGCCAAATTGGTTGGTGAACGCGACAGAAAAACAAAAGATCACAACATAGCATCGGATCATTCATTGCAAGACACATCATGGAGACGGGTGATGTTGTTGACCTGGTCAAACCGTTCGACGTGTTACTGCGTAACTGATGCCCACGATTGCTCGTGTTTTCTGAGGCAATGCTTATCAGTACTCACCGTCAAACCCTATGTGTACATTAACTGTCAACTCAGTCAATTTGTCTACTTTGGAACTGATAACAACTGTTCCTCTTTTGCAAACCCCAAGGGTTGGCCTTTTCTGTTGTTGTTACCCGCGTATTGTATAAAACTTATTTTTTCCCGTTCGTCACTAACAGTAGTAAATGCAACGTTAACATCCGGCGACATGGTTCTTCTGTTATAGACAGACTGGATTGAGAGAACTCAGTGTCTCAATACCATACTTTCTCCGTCCGTTACCTATGGTTTCATTTCTCAGTCTCTTTCTGTCAAGTATGTGGGCGTTGCTTTATCCTAAAGACTTATTAGATTGATTTAGATGACAGTAGTTTTCAGCAAGGTGGAAAACCCAATAGTTTTATGCACATCTTATTCTCTGGTTTCTGACTTCATTACCGCATACGCTGTCCCACGTCGGCTTTACCATCCTACTGTAGTTTTTGTCCATCTTTTGAGAGAAAGTGTTACGATCACTGTGACATATTTTTAAAGCTAGTGATGTTTAGCATGCATTCTTAACTGATGTGTTTATTCCCACACATTTCATTGTTTGCGACAGTTGTGCTGAGTTTCATTTCCGACTTTAATCATCAGTTCATTTCTACTTCTTTCAAAAACCGAAAACTGTTGGTTAAGCTTACGACCTCAGTAGAGCAGAAAGAAGACACATATTGTGATATGTTAACATTTCATTTACTCTCATCAGCCGTAAACGTAAAACATACAAGCGGGGTTTGGTTAAGACACTGTTTCATAGAGCAAGACGTATTTGCACCCCCGATACACTGCAGATGGAACAGGAATTGTTGAGACAAACGTTACTAGCAAATGGATACCCCGACAAATTCATCGGGGCACATAATACGGTGAAGAAGAGCACTCAGCCCATACTGACAGCTCAAAAGAAGGGTGTTTTCTTACTCTTGCCATCCAAAGGTGACTATTTAGTCAACGACATAAAGCAGAAATTAAAGTCTGTCTTGGCTCGAACGTATGCGGCTGCGCAGTTGCGCTTATTTCAAACCACCAGAGGACCAGTTCTGCACAATCGCGAATATAGCTTGCCAAACTCTTCTGACTCCCATGTTGCTTATCAGTTCACTTGCAGTTGCAGTGACGCTTACATAGGCAGAACAGATCGACAATTATATCAGCGAGTCGCCGAACACATTCCGAAATGGTTGAAACAACAGATGATGCACCAGACTCAACTTGTTGCACTGACGGCTCGAAACCCAACGTCGTCGATTGCTAAACACCTCATAACAACAGGTCACCAAGTTGACCCGTTAAACTCATTCAAGATACTGTTGTGCGATCGAAACCCGAAGCTATTGACTTTTTGTGAAGCGATGCTCATCCGAACTTATCAGCCGACGTTGTGTGCACAAAAGTGGCTGAGGCAACCTATCGGGTTGTCATGGTCGTGATTACATAATGTAGCGAAAAGGCGTTCAATAAAGCACAATCTTTATTGTCCGACTCGCTAGTTCTCACGCCACACGTGCGCTCGCGATTTTGAATCGCAATTCCAGTCCGCAACACCCCCAGGTTTCCGCTCACACGTCGTGTGCACTTCTACTCGGTTTAGGTGTGTGATTTACGCCTTTTATCTGGAGGTTTTCTGCTTGCCAACCTTCGTCCGTTGATCCGATTTCTTCGAGCGATGGCTTGTTCGGTCGCCCGTGCTGTCCTCCTTCCATCCACTGTGGGCTTTGATCGTACTCCACAACCGTGCCGAGATACTCCTGCGAGTGTTGGTATAATCAGGCCTTCAATTTGGTCATTCATTCTATTTGGGCCGTCATGTCTAGCCCGTTGGTCCGATCCGGTTGAGCGATGACTCATCCGGTCGCCCACGCCGTCCTCCATCCACTCGCGGTGGGTTTTTGAGCGCATCTCCCCCTGTGTTGAGGTATTCCACCGAGAGTTGGAATGCTCGTACCACCTGTCTGACAGTCCATCACAATAATACATGGTGTGCTTGTATGCGTATCTAATTCTTGTCTGTCCTTATCTGTATGATGTATATAACTTGCATGTTTTACGTTTGCGACTGATGAGAGTAAATGGAATGTTAACATATCACAATATGCGTCTTCTTTCTGCTCTAACGAAGTGGTTAAAGGGAACTCAGTGTTTTAAGCTTACGATGTTGTACAAAACTTCACACGTTCGCCGCGGTAAACGTTATATTGAACGCAGTTAACTTTTAAAACCTCAGCAACTTTAATCAGATTGGGTCCTTGTTGGCAATGCAATCTAAAGAACTTTTTGATCTTGTTTGCTGGTTAGTCCGGTTCATTGGTGGTCAGGTGTCCTCGGTTTAGGATCACCTGATGCCAATGATATTCTGTTGGCTCCATATACGCTGACTGTAACGTAAGTAACTTACTGCTGGTTCACAATGAGAGTTCTGTTTTGCTTTTTGATCATGTGTTTAATTTTGTTTCAGCTCACTCCCCCAGTGAGTTAGGAGATATTTTACTCCTAACAAACAGTGAAACGCCTAAACTTGCCGAGTTTATCACTTTCAGAATATAGCGCATTTGGATAAATTCTAACATTTTCCGACTTATACTTTAAGTCCGGTTATGTTTTGTTCGGATCAGACCAGAAAAGCAATAAAGCAGAACCGACAACTGCGAATGCCGAAGGTGTTCGTTAGTCGAGTGACAGAATACCAAGTAATGGACCCATGAAAACAAGTTTGTAGTTATGACAAGCCGACTACTTTTAGTACTCAGTAGTATGTATACTTTATTGGCATCTTTTGTGTAAACTTTTACCGTAGGCCTGTCGGGGTACACCATGTTTTTATTACACATATGATTGATGTGGGCACAGTAACATGATACACGTACTGACACCCTCATGTATTAGACTTACAATGAGTAGTACAAATGAATTTGCGAGCGACGCTCATCTGAAGTCAGCTATTTGCCCAATCCGGATCATCCCACCTGAGTTTACTATGGCAGCCAAGTCGGGCTTTCAGATGGCTTAGTCGTCGAGATCTTCCTGACTGAGTATAACTATGGTGAACTTTCCACTGTCATTATTAAATGGCTGTTGCACACCATCTGCTAACTTGCGACTGCGGTACACCTGACTGCCTGCATACAATCACTCTGTTATTTATTTTGCATTTGGCCTCTCGCACAACCTTGGCCAATGCCGACTTTCTCCAATCTGATCAACAGAACTACTGAGCTATCCGAGCAGTATGAAAGTCCAACTCCTCGTACACAAATCAGTGTGTGCTTCATCTTATGCGAACCTCCTCCAACTAATGTCGATTCATTGAACCATACGTTTACTTGAAATAACCGGAGTAAACACCTTTATAGTCTGTGCTGTTCAACTGATCACTATTGGACTACCACACATTCTTAGCGATACGTACAGGTAACTTGAGAGCCATGCGCAAGTGTATAAGCGATGTGGTCGCCCGAAAAAGCAACGATAATTTTTCACATTGTATACACTTATCCGCATGATTCAGTGCAGTTAGAGCTGAATACGATCGGCCAGATGAAGGGTACGTACAATCAGTGAGAACAGGTCACACTTGTCTTGAACGAATGTAAGCACTGTGCGTATGCATAATGAATTTCCCTTACGTTAAGACATGCGAATTCCAGACAAACAGGATGCAGAACAGTTGTCTTCAGTTTCTGGTGCGTTCGGGCTGCTCAGAATCTGCCAGTAAACTGGATCTATTCTAGCCCATTTTACAGTGATCGATAGCCGGTTGATTTTGGTTGCGTGTTGAAGAATGCTTATTACGTGGTTTCTATATTGCTGTTGGGTGTTCATTCAACCTTTTAGTCATTCTGTCATTTCCTAAAATTCACATTCACGCGGTCGACGACTTTGCTCTTCCATTTTGATGGGAACTGTATTAGTCACCATTTTTCCTTTCCAAATAGTTCAGAATATAAGAACATGTAAGTATGACTCCGAAGTTACTATCAGTTTGCTTCCTACAACTCTGACAGTGATCTAAGAAAGGAATCTGCTCAAAAGTAAAGAAATCAGTGAAATAGGATGCACAACAACTTAACTTATCAGGTGACACAAAAGGGCCGAGTTTTGTATGGGAATTGTTGGACATAAGTGTGAACTGATTATGAACTCAATGCACTCACGCAACAAAGGAGAAGTGCCCCTTATGTAATCCCACTTATAAGATTAAACACAACCATGATGACGTGCTCACGATCGGAGGTAAACTGCCAGTTGTAATGCCCGCAAAATTCTCCAGCGAAATTTCAAAAAAATGAAGTAAAAAGTTTTATTCTCATTCGTGCGTTTGCTAATTTTTACTATCAAAATCGAAGCATTTCAACCTACACTAACTGGATGTATGAGAACATATTTAGAATTTCCATAATTCTCATTAACACATGCAACTTGGGTTTAGCCACACTAACCTAATAAAAATGCAAATTTTCGTGAGATCTGGATACTCCTGAACAAGAATTAATTGTTCAAGTGGACTGAACTGAATCAAGTAGTACGGCCATTGACTTCATTTACTAAACTTCGTTCAAAACAGACGAACTATTT
The DNA here is from genome assembly GCA_013368495.1 of Paragonimus heterotremus. NCBI lineage: Eukaryota > Metazoa > Platyhelminthes > Trematoda > Plagiorchiida > Troglotrematidae > Paragonimus > Paragonimus heterotremus. Next base: position 86,406 of record LUCH01000206.1, on the reverse strand, counting down.
CAAAAATCTCACAGCTATTTTAAGTTACGTTAACTACAACTAGAACGATATGAATGAGTGGAGTACTAATACACTCCTACGAATAACAAGTATATATGCGCTATCTATGTTGTCGGATGGATGACCCAAACGTCTGAGCTATACTCAGCGTGTTGATACCCACATTCGACAGGGACACGCAGTTGTCGGGGGCTCTATCTAAAGCGACGAGCACACTGTTTGTCTAATCGCATACAAAGGTGTCAACAGCCGTTTGGGAGTAATGAATCAAAATGAACTGACTTTTCGGTTACTCATGATTACTCTTTCTCCATCAAAAGTCGGGTTTTTCTTCGTTTTTAGTATTACCTCATGGTAATCAACAATGCGAGCTGAACACCCACCTGTTTTTGTGCCCATGACCACTGACGAAGTACCTTCAGGTCCACGTAATTAGACACAACCTTCTCTGATAAAATACCAACGAAATTGTAGGCCATTCAAGGATCATGTTGGCGAGTGGGTTGAATTTTCCACTGAATCGGAGCTGTCAAATGAGGCTCGCCAGTGATGGAGTAGATCTGTCTAGTCTGTTGAGTGGGGCAAAGCGGAACCAGTTTCGGTTTGTTGTACTATTTGGGCTGATGGTGATTTCACCCAGAAATAAACGATGATGTTTGAAGGGATTATAGTGCGCTAAGGTGAAAATTGTATCAGGCATTGAGGTGGATGTAACACGTGTTGCTGTTTCTGTAGGTGTGCTGATCATTCCTAAAGTGGCCATTATCAACTGAATACTGTCGGACAACGGTTGGCATTGCACGCAGGAAAATCGTGTGCTCCGCGCCTGGTTGCGACGTAGTCCGTTTATGCTGAATATTGTCACATAGTGTACAATAGAAATGTGTGGTTGTATGATTTGATTCCGTATACAAGAAGCGTTCTAATGCACATACGTCGTTAACATATATATATATATATATATATATATATATATATATCCATACTTGCAATATCTCCAGCTTTAGCACGCCGCCAATTATTTTGATCTCATCAACCGGAGGTTACTGACGTTTGGTTGTGAGCTTTTAATGATAGCCACTATTTACCATTAATCTCTAACTAGTACCCACTGTTTACGTCCAGTTTACAATCTCCCATCTACCACAGTACGGACGGTGGAACCTGTGTGACTAACCTGTGATTTACCTCCAAGCGTACATACGCCACCTAATTTGCTCGGATGAACGAACTACTATGAATTATAGTGCACACAAATTACTCCATTCTGATCCAGCGCTATTGAAAACTTGGTCAAATTTTCACCTTGGAGTTTTGGCAGAATACAGAGTTGCACACTATTAAAGTACATAAGAAACAGTTTGAAAACTACCAGTTTGTCGGACGAAATCAATGTAACTGTGGTTTTGTCAGTTTCTATTTCACATATATCCACTTATCTAGCACATACCTTATTCGCATGACCGAGCAAACCGAAGTTCAAACGAAAATTGAGGCTTTATTTTAATATAATCTTAAACAATTGTTTTGCGTTTTTTCGGGAAGAGGAACAGCAGGTAACCGAATTGCAGGCTGCGGACATTGTTGTAAGTACATATGCATGGATGGAACAAGAACAGAGAAAGTTCTTAAGACAAATGCTTTGGAAGAAAACAGGAATTTGTAGGAGATGACAATGTTTAAGCGAAAGTGATCATCATTTTGGTCATTTCAATGTAAAAAAAGCAACTTCAATGGAAGGTCACTGAAAAGATCTTAAGGGTTCAATACAGGACATTTGAATGAGTGAAATTATGAAGAACAAACTTGAGTAGTCACTTAAGAGCTTAGTAGAAGGGAGTTAGAAATGGAGGAAACAAAAAGAAAAAATGATGGATATATAGTAATTGGGTCAAAGACTTAGTTGTCACCTACACACTACAACCAACCAGTGATACATACAGTCGAACAAAAATTTCTAGCCAGAAATGATCAAATGAACACTTGACGTATTCGTATGTGGGCATAACGCAGATAAAGGTGAGGAACCAAACATTTTGGAGTCTCCTGACCTACACCAACAGACATACAGATTTATTCACGTTATCTATACACAAGATCCCCACATACTCTCCGTTGATGGTAACTGTACAGCTGCACTCGACAGGGACTGAATTAATCAGGCTGACATGATAAAGGGATTGCCGATTAATGTGTCGGAATCCACTTTGGACAGTACTGTCAACAATCCTGTTAGGATTCACTCAGATGTTACTAGAACTTACCATTGCATTTGACCGACCAGTCGTTAACTGTCTACTCAGTGGTGAACAAAATACAGCTCAATTAGTTTAAAGATCTCTGCGGTTTCAACTCGGAGGGAAGTCCTGGTCGTAGAAACATCGACTGTTTCTAACTGAACGCTTTGTCTCCTCCCGAGACGGCCGGGAGATCTGGTAAGTACTCACAAGCGATTGCGGCTGAGCGTTTACACCCTATAATTCGGTCGTACCTAATGCGAGGTTAATGGTGTAGTTCTCCATAAAGTCACCCCACAAAAGCGTGGCTTAGGTTCTAATGGGGATCGAGGTAAGGACTGAACTACTAGCGAGTTCTAACAAGAGAGAAGCTCGGGTATAGTAGCACTTTTCCAAAGGAAATGAGTGGGAAGTCTGTAGGATTTAGACAGCTGCAAGTGACTGCTGTTCAAAATCCATTAACCAAAATCTCTGTTGTTCACCAAGAATGGACTAGTTTATCAGTCTTTAGGGACAAATGCGTCAGAGGTGTCCGTTTCAGCATTAGGAAGTTTGCTTCGAAGCAGGTGTTATTTCGTCCGACTGTCAGAATGCCTCCCTAAAGTCAGTCGTTATTTATTATGCGCATCGCGGTCAACCTTAAAACAGACGGGTAAACGGTTGACTACTAATGTTCGAGGGACCAGTTCACGTACGAAGTGACAGAAGGATACGCAAGCTCATTTGCATAGTTTAATTGTTCTCACTTACGTCCAGTTTGCGTTTCCCGACAGGTCACAAGGAGCAGGTGTTGTTCTCGCCAACCCCATTTGTCATGAGGCAATGTAAAATGTAAAATGAATGTGTCACACAGGTTACACGGGAAATGCACTGCAGCACCCAAACAAGAAACGCACTATGCCCTGTTAAAATGACTAACGATTAGCTGTGAAGGGTAGGGACAATAGGGACATAAGTATGTATAGGTAATTATTTGTTTTGTGTAGGTCAGCCAGCTACGCTTATATTGGCTGGATCACGACAGCCAATTACATGCAGCGCAGGTCGTATGTGGGAACCTATGACCATTGACATCCTTTAGATACGGTCGCTGTGACAGCGTATTCCGGATACGGATAATCTGCCATGTCTGTGTATTAGTATAACCTGTATCCGTTTTCGGTACTTCATTATCTAACTTTTCAGGACGGTTAGAAACAGCCGAGTCACACAGGTTACGCTAACGAATGTTTGTATGAGACAGATTTAACTGGTTCTTATTGTTTCACGTTTTACATGGACACAGTTTAACAAAACATCGTTTTATTGCATAGCCTAATAGAAATCGTTTGCACAGATATGCCACTAAACGACAAAGACAGTTCAACAATGGATCTACAGGCTCAAGTCTCAGTTCAAATGGGAATTTTATGAGGTCGTGTCTTTCAAATCTGCTCTCCTCCATCTAACCATCTGGTCAGGAGTTTTTGGCACATCTTGTCCCCTTGAGTAATGTGTTGTGTTCTGTTGAGTCCTGCGGTGAGCAACCGAATTACTGTCAAAATAACCCGCAGGTGGTGACCTGTCTCCGGCAGCTGATACACAAAAGTGATGCTTCGAGTATTCCACCTTTGTCCATGTCATGCACATGAGAGTGGAATTTTTCATTTCGAAATGAGTGGTGTAGGCAATCATAAATTGGTGATTATGTCAGAAAACACTTTCAACTGTGCATCAGGTGTTCACTATATACCTGAACAAGGAGCAGAATAGAAGATTACTGGCTGGGGTTAGAGTCGCAAAGCACTTTCTAATGTCACTAAACGATTGCCCCTTAAGTGAGTAGGAATTGACCATAAATGTTTGGATAATTGAAGGCAATTTATTTCTTATACCACGTAATGATGCAGACTTGTATTTTTGGCCGAACGAAACGGACAAATTTATTAAAGTAGCTATTTATTTAACTACTATTGATTACGTAATCACTGGTTCAAAAGTTGTTTGAAATTGGCAAGCGGATTCACGAGATATCAAAAGCACTGCTTTCCCAGCCTTATTATGTAAACCATGACATAATCACCAGCCTTTGTGATGGTGCACACACGTATGACAGTATGAATCATTCAAGAACTTCACATCGGTAACTTATGTACGAGTCAAACACTGATTTGCCAACCTTGGACAAACTACAGCCTAATCAAACTGATGGCAAAGAGATCCTGATTTCCATCAGTAATTCATAAATACACGATTGCTTCAACAGTCTCACTAAGGGGTACTCGTAGTTCGCAGATTCAGTAAAGGCTATACCAAAGAAAGTTGTGGTTTTTCAATTGGAATACATAAGGGACAACGTGGTTTACTCAGCGGCCCAGTGATTTTAGACAGCTGTTTAGAGAGCCTGTTTCATCGTATGGATAGTCAAGCTGACTGAGACCAGGAACTCACGACTGACATCAATAAATAAGTGCCTGATCTACATATGCCATCTCTCACAGAGTGTGTTTTATGTACTGTTGCGCGAAAGCACTAATAGAAGTGATAATATGTACCGAACAATAATATTTGAACATACTCCGAGACGGTTACCTAACAGCGTGTACTCCGTCGACTACTGGGGGCAACGGGCATTTTGGAAAGCTTCTTTGTCAGTCATCAGACATCCGTCAGTGACCATCCATCGCGCGAATCTGGTGTCTTCGCTCACAACAGAAAAGTGTGGTGGGAATAGCCGACTGCCCAAATCTGTAGCAGTCTCACTGTATTCTAACCATCAGCTACATATATAGAAAATGCTCACAACGAGGCTTACCTTTACCGTGGTTTTACTAGAAGGTCAAGAATACAGCTGTTGCGTTTCTTCCGTGTTTCTGGCGTTTAAGATGAAATTTTGCAATCGTTATTTCGCACTATCGCAGTTTGAGATTAACTAATCCAATAAAATGATTGCTTTTATTACTAATGAGTAGTTTGGTAGATTGATGATTTTAGATGAGACCCAACTGTGAAAAGTCAGGGCTTCGGCTGGATTCGAACCAGCGACGGAAACACCATGCCTCTACGCGGCAAGCGCTCTACCAGCTGAGCTACGAAGCCGCGCAGGAAGTTCAGAAATTTCACATTTGGACCTAGTTACACACCCAACCAGCTGTCTCATATGGAATCCACCAAATGATTCAGGGGATCGACTGCCCCGGCAGGATTTCTCGAACAGTTTACGCTGGAATCCACCAACGCCATTGGCGTGGCTTCGTAGCTCATCTGGTAGAGCGCTTGCCGCGTAGAGGCATGGTGTTTCTGTCGCTGGTTCGAATCCAGCCGAAGTCCTGACTTTTCACAGTTGGGTCTCATCTAAAAATGATCGCTATTGTTGCCAGTGGTCCACTTCACTAAACGTTTGATACATTTTGGTGAGTGACTTAAAACATGGTACATGTTTTCCTATTATTTGACGACATACAATGGTCAACAATCCACAACGATTCGGCTACGTTCGTTGAGATGCCCTAGTTACGATGACCATTTGCTGTTGGCAAGGCTAATACTATCTACTCTCGAGGCAATCTGACAACTTGCCTGCCGCATTTACGCGATTGTGGCTTAAGGTTTGAATGTACTAATTCAGTCTTACTAGATGGTGATTATAGTGGTTTAATGGTGTATTAGCTTAATGGTCAACACAATTACCTCATCAGAAGGTTGATTTTTGTTCAACTGCTAGTTGTGACAAACAGATAAGCCGTTGACGAGCTCTGACAAGAGTAAAATATTGCTGTAATACTTTCTCTCGAAACAGACTGCCTGAGAAGCATATCTAACTGTCAGAGTAGCACTTGGGTGTGGATGTTGGTCACTATACATCAGCCAAATCTCTTAGTGTTTATTATTTGACGTTATTACAAAATGACAGAATAGATAACTGACAAAGACACAAATACAAATGCGCAACACCACCTGTTAAGAGTCTGTTACTAGAGTACATTAGTTACGCGAGTGAGGACGGCTTGGCATATTCTACCTCAATGCTCTGGCGATGTCAACACTGGTTGTTTTGCTACTTACATAGAAAAAAACACATAATATGAACACTTGCACGTTACTCAATTTTGTAGCGAGCTGACTTAGTAAAAATGAGAAGTGACGAATGGATTTCACCACCAAAACAAAATGTTCTAGAAAGTCGTTGCACTCCAGTCTTTTGATGATCCTTTCAGACTTCTGGTCGCTAATGCTAGATGATCCACTTTCCACAGCCGATTATTGACTTACCAGGAACAGTTAAGTGATATTTGGAGTATGCATATTAAGACAACGTCCACAAAATACACTGGTCTGACCACTGCACTACTTCCTCACAGGAGTGCATTACAAGCGAACAGCTTGTGAAAGAATCTCACTGAGAGTCACTGTGAGTGGGAAAACTGTGATCGTTCGTGAGTGATATTCAATTTCGATCTACCCAAAGTCCCTTGCTAATTATCGGCCAGGAAGACCATTAATCGTTCGTTCAGGTTGATTTCGCTTGATTCTGTGCTGATCCCTGTTTGATTGGCATCAATAAACAGACTAGAAGTGCCAAACCTCCAGAGTGCAAAGGTTACTTCTAATTGGCACATCTTGTTCATTTGAATGGGCGGTCACCAGTGACGAGGTAAATTGCAGTACTCAACATACCAGTCTTTTAGAACAGCCTACAGGTAAAAACAGGCACACAAGGCAGGTTACTGCAAAATATATTGTTGTCGCTCGATCCCAGACTCAAACCTCCCTTAAAATACGAATTAGACGGTCATGCAGTATGTTTTTAACTTTTAGTTTCAGGGATAAGAATTATAACTGTTAACTCCAGTTATGGAAATATCTCAGGATATTCTCGAATGGGCGATGCTGACCACATCATTCCGCTTGACAACCACTCAAACGGTCTAGTTAATAAGGCAAAACATTCTGTGTCTATTCTCACCTGGCACTGCATCATGCTGACCGGAATGGATGAAGTCTGCGTCGATAGAGGAGATTCCACATCGTGATCAAGCCACATGAATTTCGGACTGATTCGAATTCCGACCTATGCCAAGTCTAAATTCCTCGGGAAAACATTCGGGGTAATTTTCTCCAATAACTGCTTCTGAAGTACTGAACTTTCTTCCAGCTTATCGCGACAGTGCAAGTGTTTCTATCATTCTCCTCAGCCGATTGCACCAGGCATTCATTTAGACGGGTTTAGAAGATGACAATAAATTAAGCAAACAAGCAAACATCACGTGGGTACGTTTCGGACTGAGGTAGACAATTCCAGTGCTGTTGCAACAAGGTTGGTGACATCAACACCTCCTGCCAAAAGATAACGGGTGTAAGATGCTTAGTTCATATATTCGAAAAACACCGATATTTTGGAAGTTAGGATTGTCTGGCAGGATTTGCAGTTGTGGTGAAGTATACACTGGCAGAACAGACCGAAATTTGCGACTGAAGAAATCGGAGTATATTACCACGTGAACAGTACGGTCAGTCGGGTGATGTGTGTCGCTATCTTAGCACCCGAACAGAAATACGGTATTCTTAATTATGAAATAATGAGCCACAACAGATCATGTGTCTGACCACACCATTTCGATCATGATGCTATTAGTGAATGACAGCCCCAATACGTTGTTCTTTTCTGAAGCGACTTCACTCAAGCATCGCACAGAATTCCCTTGTTGCCGGAAGGTGCTGCTACTAGCAAACGTGTTGCAGTGTTAAGGAAAACGTTCATCCCAATCCGAAATGTACTCGTGTGACGTTTGTTCATTTCACGCTCTTGTCGCCACATCCTAAACCGCTACAACTAAAAGTGTTACATGAGCTAACGTTGAGAATAAACAAGCTACTCACAACACACTGTGTATAACCTATTGCACTTTTGAACAGCAAGTGATATCATGGAAAAAAAGTTGGAGTGGTTGGTCAGTGAAAAGCGCGAAATTCAGGTCTGCTCGTCAGTAGTTCACTTGCACGAGCGAATTAGTCCATTGAGAAAACTGTCAGTGCATTAAACCACATCATCATCATCATCATCATCATCATCATCATCATCATCATCAT